>CM062806.1:612406964-612981695 GCA_031772625.1 Pinus tabuliformis | reverse complement strand
TGTTCTCCTTGTTTAGTTGGTTTTTATATGATCGAAGGAGAAATTTTATGTAATACTTTCCCAAACCTTAAATGGACATCATTTATGGGAAGAATAGAGTATGTTGGAAAATATGTTGCTTTTTCCACATTGTATGCTGGTTTGTCCATTTTGTTACTCAAATTTTTTATTGGCTGAGCTGGTAGTTGAGTTGGTCTAGGTAAGGGTTGGTTCGAAGGCAGTTGAAGCCATTGAGGTTGAGTTAGTAATGGTGCAGGATTTTGTTGTGGAAATGACATGGGTTGTGGATATTGTTGGAACTGTTGGTATGGGAATGATTGTTGATATGGTTGTTAATATTGTTGAGGATACATTTGTTGAGATGGCTAGTTTCCATAACTATATCATCTCCAACCTTGTGTAGGTTGGTTTTGATATTGTTGTGGAGGCCAATCCTGCCACGGCATTGGGGTGTTCCATGAATTTTGAGGATGATAGTTTTGTTGAGGGAATTGTTGAGGAGTCCTTGGTTGACAAGGTATTCTGGGTGCCATATAGTAAAGACCATCTACCCCTTGTAGTTCTTCCATTGGATTCATTTGCAATTCTTTTAACTTTAGACAGTTTTATGTTGAATGGTTTTCTGTGTAAAGGCCACATACCTGAATACTATTTAAAGGACATTCTCTTAATGGATGTTTCTTCCTACACTTAGGACAAAAGATTGCTAAGATTTGATATTGTTCTTTCTTTTTTTTAGCTTTCAAAACATCAACTTGTGTCCCTAAAGTGCTTAGAATATTAGTTTTAAAGTTTTCCAGCAAGCTCCCTATTTCCACTCTTGTTACTCCTCTTGCTGCTGACTTTGAAGCTTTTGAACTAATATCTCTCCTTCTAGTCTTTGATCTTCCTCTAGAATATTTTTGACATAGTTCTGCAATTTCATCAAATGGCAAGTTTGAAATATATCCCTTGCCCATTACATTAATAATGTCAAGATATTCATCTCTTATACCTTTAAGAAAGATTGTACGAATGGTATCAAGATTCAGAGAATGTTGTTTATATTTTTGAAGATTGCAGAGAAATCTTTCCAAATACTCTTCTAAACTTTCATCTTCTTGTTATATCATTCTAAAAACATCCTCTTTCGAGTCTCTAGGTCTGCAAGAGGCTTGTTACTTTTTAAGAAATATTTTCTTCATGTCATCCCAAGAAGTAATTGTATGTTCTCCTAAACCCATAAACCATTTTAATGGTGTTGCTTTCAAAGTAGCATGAAAGAGATGAAGCTTGTGTGTGTCATCTATGTATCCATAAGTTCTACACAAGATATCAAATTCGAACATAAATGAGTCAGGATCTTCTGTTGACATTCCATAAAAGTTGGGCAACACAAAAGGTGGAATGTTTTTCATTTTCACTTCTTCTCCTAATATTGTTGTTGTGTCTAATGTTGGAAAGCCAAAAGTAGCTTCCTGATCATTATCTTGTTCGTTATCATGTAGTCTTTTATTATCATACTCCCTTTTTCTCTCTTCTTCTTTTTTTCTTTCTGCTTCTATTCTTGCCTCTTCCTCTCTTTGTCTTTGCCATTCTTTCTGTTGTCTTTCATATTGAAGTCTTTATTCTAGAGTCAGGATAGTAGATCCTTGCCCTTCTTTCGTCATAGTTTCAACTATTTCTATAGCAATTTGAGATTCAACTTGTTGTTTGTTTTCAAAAATAGGTTGATCTATTGGTTCAAGAATGGACTCATCTAATTGTTTAACAATTTTCCTTGTTTCCTTTCGTTTTTCTACAGTTGGTGTTCCTTTTGGGGTTTGTTTTCTTTTTACCTCTAAGGCTATCAAGGTTTGTCGTTTAATTAAAGTCAATCTTTGTCCTGATCTTTGTTTCTTCCCTAATTCCTCTAGAGTTGGTTTACCAGCAACTAGTGTAGTTAGTCTTGATGGTCCTACCTCTATGGATGGTTGAATTTCTAGGGGGTTTTGCTTAATGAATCGACCTTTTTGGTCTCTATCTCTAGGCATAAAGAAACATAACTCAAAGAAAAACTAATTTTTTGTTGTTTTTGTTGTGTTTTTATTATTTATATTTTGTTTTTATCTTTTAATTGACTATGTTGATGAATGCTTCCCCGACAACAGTGCCAAAATGTTGGGTCAATTTATTAAGTAAATTAACACAAGTATTTTAAATATCAATCCAGGTTTGTAGCTTAGAAGCATGTCCAAAATATATGGATATCAACTATAATCAGCTTTAGGAGATAAGTTATGGAAACTCAAGGAAATGTAATTATAAACTAATTAGAAGTGCATATTACAAATATAAAATTCAACTAAGTAATTTCTAATTCAATATGTAATAAGTGGGAGAAGTGGCTCCTAACTTAGGAGAACCGAATTGACCTTCTTCTATAATACTACTTCATGAACAGAAATAAAAAAACCACTAATAAACAATAGCTTAAGATGCATAAAAGAATAATATAAGAGGCTCTTAACTAAGGAGGTCCTTGTTGTTCTTCATTACAAATTCATTCATCATTAATGCCATTGTTAGAAAACTCGAAATTCAAAAAATCACTTGAAAGCAAGAAAAATGAATTTTAATTTATATTCTTTGATCAGATAGAATGAGAGTTTAACTTAAACACTTGTTTGTCCCTTCATATGCAGATTATAAGTAAACCAAGATTTATCAGCAAACATAATAAATCATCATACATCTAATTAAATAAACAAATCTGAAGCAAAACTAGTCTATGAAAATTAACTTAAATTAATCATGAAGTGTACTTTAGCTTGGTGTGGGGGCCCTCCACCCTTGCCTTGCACACTTGAAGATATTATCAGCTACTGCAAACTCAGTCAATCATCCATAGCATTGAACAACAAAAATAAGATAGAACGGGTTCCTCAAATTAACTCAAAATATTCAGAAGTCTCAATATGAAATTATACAAATTCTATGTATTCATGCCTTCAATGTTTTTTGGCTTAAATAAGAAATATGAAACAAACTGAACTTAAATGTATCTAACAGCTATTTCTATCCTTATCCTATCTATCTAGGTTGATCTCATCCATCCAATCACTCAAAATATGGAAAATCCCATGAAATCCTAAATTTGACCTATTTCTTAGGGATTCCCTGAATGACTGGTCTTGTTTGACCAACTTTGATCGGGCCTGTTTAAGTTCGGTTTGACTGAACCAATAGGAACATGTTTAATCTTAGTTCCCATCTTTCTATAAATGTGCTTAGCTCGTGCCCAAGTGTCCTACAAGTATGACATCAATGAAGCCATTATGGGAATTTCTAGTCCTGTCCAAAAATGCACTTAAAATCCAATTTTTGTAAAAACATTTAAAATTCCAAAACCTAATTTATATACCTGAATATGCATAAATTAGTCAAAATGGGGTGTATATGGATGTTAAATGGATGGATATCATGGAAATTAAGTGTATCTATTTAAGCAAAATTGGATAAAAAATGAGGGCCAACACTAGCCTCACACTCCTTTGTCCATTCGAACTTATTATCTTTCCTTTGCAATGATGTAATATGATAAGAAATCTGCAAGAAGTTCTAGATGAACCTCCTGTAATAGCCTGCCGAACCCTTGAAATATCTCACCTCATCCACACTCTTAGGATCTACCCACTCCATGATGGCCCTTATTTTCTCTTGATCAACTGCAATGCCCTCCTTGGAGACAACATGCCCCAAGTAGTGTACCTCAGTCTTAAAGAAACTACACTTGCTGAGCCTAGCATACAATTGATGTTCCCTCAACAACCTCAACACTGCTACTAAATTCTCGACATGCTTTTCCTCATTTTTTGAATATACCATTATATCATCAATGAACACAATAACAAACTTATCCAAATATGGACGCAACACACTATTCATCAAACACATGAATGTAGATGGAGCATAAGTTAAGCCAAATGGAACAACAACAAACTCATAATGCACATACCTGGTCTTGAACACAGTCTCTTAAATGTCCTCCTCTTTGATGTGTACCTGATGGTATTCGAATCTCAAGTCAATATTCGAGAATGTTGATGCTCCCTTCAACGATTGAACAAATTATCAATCCTCTGCAAAGGGTACATGTTATTGATAGTCACTTTGTTCAACTACCTATAGTCAATGCATAATATGAGAGTACCATCTTTCTTATTCACAAACAATACTGATGCACCCCATGGTGATACAATTGGCCTAATGTATCCCTTGTCCAACATTTTGTTCAACTGTAGCATTAACTCAACAAACTCAGGTGTGCTCATCCTGTAAGGTGATTTTGATGTTGGAGCTGCCCCTCGAACTAACTCAATAGAAAATGCTGCCTTCCTGTGAGGTGGAACCTCTAAAATGTCCTTGGGAAATACATCTTTGAAATGCTAAGAACTTGGTACCTGCTCAACACATCCATATCCTAAACTTCCTTACCCTTATCACTAGAAATGTGCATTGAGAATAGCTTACAACCTTTCCTGCGACTACGCTTTTCTTGCATAGCTGTCACCATCCTAACTGATGTAGCTCTCTTCTTACCCTCTAAAACTCTTGGTTCTCCATTGTCATAAATACACTCAATAACTTTATCATAGCATTCTACCTTGGTTCTGTTAGCGCTTGGAATTCACCTAGGCTGAGATAGACAAACTCTCAAGGCTACATCAAACCATTTCACCTCGTAGCTAGCCCTACGAGGTATGAGAAGGCTCTCTCGGGTCAGATTTGATAGATCTTATAATATTATTAGGCTGACCAATTAGGATCAAAGATATTAGGCTAGTAAATTGATAAAGGGGGGTTGATTTAAAGATTTTTGGTTTTTTGGTGGCAATTGGAGGGAGTGCAATTCAGGGTGGCGGGGATTGGGCACAGTTTTTGCAGGTGGGTCTTTGGGGCAAGGTAGGAGTTTATGCTGATGCCTTTAGCTGAAAGAGATGATTAAGGAAGAAAGAAGAGAAACTAAAGAGGGCGAACAATGAATTCGAATCCTCTCTAGACAGTGGAAAACATAAATTTTAAACAAAATTGAAAGCTGAGCATGGCATGCATGAATTCAAACTTTATCACTTCTTTTGTTTAAATAGCAGCAAGAGATTAAGAAATGGAACACATAAACACACTTACAATAACAGTGGGAGACACACCATCAACATAATAATCCACAAGAATCCACAATGAAGTCTGCAAAATCCTGGCCTTCCTTTTCCTCAAATTGCAGAGAATACAAGTCAATAATACAATAGCACTTCTCCCTCTAGAGTCCAACCATCAAAATGAGAAAGAGAAGGCATAATATAGAAGGTCAAACCTCTTTCCCCACCTCTAGGGGTCGAGCTCAGCTTCCTAGGAGCTGTTGCAACTAATTCTAAATCAGTCACTAGATAATAGGCCAGCTCAACAACTTACCTCTAAAACTTAGGAAGCTTATCTATGCATTAAATATTCACTATTTACATCAAAGAAGCTTCTAGAAGTGGTAAAGAAGAGTAAAAGTATCTAATGCCATGAAATTTACACAATAATCCATCATTTACATGCTCAAATAGTCAACCAAAGTGAAAATAGTGCTTTTCTGGCCGAACTAGTCAAAAATTGGCAAATCTGGAGGTTTTGGTCGCGCCCCTGGAAGTTCTGGTCGCGCCCCTTTGCAGCTACTTTTGAGTGGGTTCCACTGATCCAAATCAGGTGCAAGATGGCTCATTGGAAAGCTTGGCCTGTCTACTTTCCATCCCAAGTGGAATTTCTGGATTTGGTGTTGATTTGACCCCTCAAAAACCATTTCTCCCAAGGTCACTTTCTGCAACTCAAAAAGTGGGCAGAAAGTCATTTTTAAGGTGTATTTTGAGCTTTTGGAGGCTCAAAACTCAAAATTAGGCTGCCCCCAAGTACTGGTAATTTTTCTTTTTGCATGCCCTTTCCAAAAATGCCAAGTTTTCAAAATTCTGAGCAGCCCTTCAAAATGGTCTCACTCGGGGTGAGACCAAACCGTGGGCAAAACCTGTAATTTTACCAAAAATTTGCAAAATGCTCCAAAATTCTCAAAATTTTCAGATTTTGATGCTAGATCAAGGCTGATCAGTACCATGATGAGTGAGGGATGCCTCAGCCAAGATGCGGAGTGGATTTGTCCTTTTCTTCTTCTTCCGGGCCTCTGACAGCTCTCTTTGGAGAATTTTCATTCTCGCCTTGCAAACATGTAACCACTATGATGACCACCTTTGCCACCCTTACGAGGCCTCTGCTGTGTCTCAACCTCTGTAGAAGAAGACCGGTCATCACCTTGCTCATTAGTCTCAGTGGTTGACATGGTGTTATTGAGCAAGGTGGAATAAATAAGTCAAGATGACTGCTGCCCTGCCTGCAAAATGCTGTGAAATATGCTGTTTTCAAGGGGAAAAATCATGAGGGACATGTTAAGGGGGGGAATTTACATAAGGAAAGGGAAAAAATATATATAAACAACAGGGAATTTTGAAGGAAACAATCACACAATGTTAAACATGTCATTCTATCTTTCATCATTTGCAAATAAATACTGTATTAGGGAAATATGTGTTATGATCACCAAGGGAAAGGACAATATAGATTTTCATCATGATGGAGGGAAGGATGTCATGGGCATAGGGGGATAAGGCAGCATCAACTATCAACATTTAACAGGCTGCTCATTTCATTTTGTCTTTGAATGTCTATTAAGAGCATACTCTGTTTTTTTATAGCTTTTGAAATGGTCATTGATGCTTTTGGGAAACAGGGATTTTGTTATTTTGATTACAAAGGGAAGAGAAGGGTTTTTATGACAATTTGAAAAGGAAATGGGAAAGGGACTGTATCAAGGGAATTAGGGAAAATAGAGGATATTAGGGATTAGGTTTAGGGGGGATAATGGAACCCATCAACAAAGTCTGCTGCCAATCAATTTTTGTAGCAGCAATTCATTTAAAACAGAGGCAGCCTTATTTTTTCATTTGCCATGAGTAATTAGGGTTTCACTGTGTGATTTGATCATAGGGAGGGATATTCAATTGCCTAGGGAGTTTAACTGAAGGGACAAGCAATTGAATTAGGGTTTACATAGGGAATTAGGTAGGGGAAAAAACAAAGTTTTGAGGAGGGGAAAAAGATACCATGTTAGTGCAAACCCTAACCACAGCAAGTCTGATTTCTTTGATGTCTATGCAAATGAAATTTTGTCATGACCTTATTGAGCTTTGAAGTCTTTGACATATACACGAGATGACCCTTTTCCTTTGTTTTTTCTGAGGCTATGCAAAATGGCAAATTTCACTGTTTTTACAATTTTTTGAGTGCATGCCTTGTCATCACTTTTTTTTATTTGTTTTTTTTTTTATAATGTTTCTTTTCATTCTTTTGCTGTACATTTACATAGGCATTTTGCTGTGTTACTAGTGCTTAGGGTTTGATCATTATACATGTGGAAAAGGTAGGGTTTATAGGGTTTGAAAGGACTAGGGTTTGCAAATAATTTAGGGGTAGGATTTGTATAATATTGGGGGTAGGGTTTGAGTATTGTTTGCAAATGAGATTAATGATAATGACATTTTAACACCTGTGATTAATCATGGGAAAATGAATGGAAAGGAATAAGGAATAAAACACCTTGAATAACAAACAAAACTACCAAAGCATATGCTTGCAAAAACCTCAAGCCAATTTAACCTATTCTTACATTGACTTCTTGCATGAATTTTATGACCATAATCCACCTTTGAAATCATGACACATTTCAAAACGATGTGATGGAGGCATACCTTCAAACCCACGAGCAAAATTTGGTGAAATTCGGGAGTTTGGGTGAGTTTCTGGGCAGACAGAGTTTTTGGTCGCGCACCTACGTTTGGTCGCGCCTGTGTAATTTAACACAGTGCGTTGGCCTGTTTTTGGTCGCGCACCTCCGTTTGGTCGCGCACGTTCACAGCCTTGTTTGAGGGCCTTCCCGGCATCGGAATCAGGCGCAGGATGGCTCGTTGGAAAGGTATTTGAGTCTACTTTCCAACCCAACCAGAATTTTTCAATTTGGAGTTGATTTGACCTGTCAAAAAGCAAATCTCCCAAGACTGGTCAAAAAGTGTCCAATGAGGCTGCCTCAAGGAAGAGTGCTGTTGCAGTCAACTTTTGAATGCCTTCCTCAACCCCAAATTGAGCGCAGGATAGCTCATTGGAAAGCTCTTCGTGTCTAGTTATCAATTTACCCATCAAGAAAGTCATTTGGCCAACCAAGCTAGGAGAAAACGTGATTTTCCCAAGGTCACTTCAGAGGTGCCTTTGATTCTCCTGAGGCAACGGTATTCTTGACATTTCTCTCAAACCATGACACCTGTGTAAAAAATGAAGGAGGTGTTTCTTCCTTGGCATGTTGTGGACAAAAACCTCTCTCAGTTTTGAAAAATTCATCTTTGATTGCTCAGAAACAGCTTTTGAGTGAAACTTGTCCCGATGTGTGAAACAAGGAATTTTGTCGAAATGAAGCGGAATGAAGGGGACAGAGGGCTTCTAAATTCTTGGGGAAATTTTTGGGAATGGGGAGGGATGTTAGGAAGTAGGGGAAAGTGGAATCTCAGAGATTGAGCGAGGGGAAGGGGTCCAAAAGGGCAAAACACAGGCCAAACCTAGAAAATTGCCAAGTTGTAGCTAGAAACTAGGGTTTGTGCAAAAATGAGGAATTTGGCGGATCTAAGGGATGGGAAGTGTTTGATAAGGTACATGAAGGATAGGGGAAGGTGTATTAACATCAGGAAACAAGTTTTTCCGATGATTTGGCCGCCCAAGAGAAATTGGCTTTCAAAACCCTAGGAGAGGGAAATGAGCTTGCCTAGGCACAACTGAAGCATGAACATGGTGTAAAATGACCCATTAGACACTAACATGACGATGAAAAACCTCTGAATGATGATAGGCTCAGCTGAATGATGACATGGACTGACATTTGGGCAAACCCTAGGCCTAATGCCTAGTGACCAAATTTTGCTTGAAGACTCACTGAAATGACAAAATTTGACCTTGACACTTCAAAATCACTATGTAAGAGCACATTTGATCACTGGAGGAAGGCTGTAAAGACTGACACTAACATTGGCTCCAATGGGGATGGTAGCTCCTTGGAGGTGCCAAGAACCTCAGACCTCTGGGAGAGCAGACCAGTGCCTTCAACCATTGGGCGATGGAGTCATAAACTCAAGCTGAAATGCATGACTGAAAACTGACACAAACTAACTTAACAACAAGACTAAAAATTGACTCATAAAGGACTCATGATTCAACTAAAAACTGACTCGATACTTAAACACAACCGACAAACTGAAAATGATGCTCAAAGTGGAGCTTATTCATCACAACCTACTCTAACAGTTTCATTCATCACCTGATCAAGTGAAATGAAACAACCAATGCAACCAAGTAAGCATCCCATCTGCTGTTCGAATTCTCCACAAGTGCTCACTTATGACCAACAAGAGAGAACAACTGAAAAGCAACTCTGATGGCAACTTAGAAACAGATCCGTTGAATGATATGAACTCTCTATCCGCTTGCAAAAACACTGCATAAGGATCATGAAATGCAAGCACACTGGAACTTAGCTCATCCAATGGATTACTTCTCTTTTCCTCATACCATGCATGCAAACTTTGATCTGAGCCTTGTGACGAGACCCCTGCTGAAAATGATGAAGAAACTGGCTGTCGGATCAAATTCATATCAGCACATTTTTCAAGCTCACACATAGTAAATGGAGAAAGACTTTGACTGCAAAACTCATCCAAAACATCAGCTATTGGATCATGAAAAACTTGAAAAGACTGCTGCAACCCATTTTCTATTGGTTCCAATGTGACTACCTGATTTCCTACATGTTGCTCATCTTGTTCTTTAGAGATAATATGAAAATTCTGCCTTATAAACTGAAATGCTTCGAAACAAAAGGGTAAAGAATCTTCCTGCATCATCACATCATGTATTTCATCTTCCACAACTTCATCTATAATCTGACCTTCATCCTCAACATTAAAACTGAGTGATTGTTGATTTGTTATAGGCTTTTCATTTGAAGATGTACTATGCAATCGACCCTTCAAAAACTGAAATGATTCAAAACAGAATGGCACAGAGTCACCTTGAATCATTAAATCAGCTGCAATTTGACAATCAATGGCTTTCGGGGGTTGCCAATCTGAATATGAGGAGTCTTGAACAAAGTTTTCATCGCGCTCAAGAGGATCCAAATCAAGACTGGTCAACAACGGATTTGTGATTGCATGGAAGTTGTCTCTGATGAACTGACATGAATCAAAACAAAAAGGCAAAGATCCTTCACTTACTTCAAAATTTGCTGCACTTTCCTCGTCACTGTCATAGCTAATATATGATGGTTGATCATTGTATTCGAGCTGCTGAAAATGAACTTCTTCCTCCCACAAACGAGCTGCTGATTTGTCTGCAAGATTAGCTTCTGTTTGGAGAACATAATCATCATCATACTGATCATACTGAGGCAAATCATCGGTATAAAACACGTCATCAAGCATACATGTCATATCAACAGTTCTTTCTTCTCCAAGATGATCTACAAAACAATCACTATAAGTGCTATGACAACTAGGATGGGAAACAAAATGTTTTGGATCAGCAACTTGTTCTTCTTCAATCAGCGAGCCATGAAAATTATAATCATTCCTTGTGTTGATTCTTTGCATCATCTCCTCCACTGCACTTACCAAAAAGTCAAGCTTTACCTCTAGAGATTCGGCTGGATCTATGTTTTTCATCTCTTCTTCTTTCATCCTTGCCCGTCGGATCAGCAGATGCGCTTCTACACTTACTGCACAATTTTGCATCTCGTGAAGTGTTGCAATATCCTTTTCCCTCAGCTGAAACTCCATCTCCGGATCAAAGGCACCCGGATAGTGCAAGAGAGTAGATCTAGGAGTAGGCCTTATATCAGCTGGCATTGAATAATAAACTTGATTAAATCTGGCCGAAAACTGTTGTACTGTCTCCCCTGGCAATCTTTTGAGCTGGTTATACTCTTCTACAATCAAGAAAAGGTTTCGCCCAATCATCCACCTATCGAGAAAAACTTTGACGAACTGCTGGAAATCTGAGATGCTTGCATCAGGCAGGGTTTTGAACCAACTCTTAACTTCAGCTTGCAAAGAAAGAGCAAAAAGCCTCATACTAACATCTTCATCATCAACTTCAAAAAGGTCAAGAAATAACTCAAAATTCTGCACATGTTGCTCAGCGTTGACATTCTTACATTCATCGTCAAACCTTGGCAAGTATAGATCATAATTTTTGGGGAAAGGATGAAGAAAAGAAGGTAAAACAAGAGGCTTATACCGATCTGGAATTCTACAAGGTATAGGGGTATTTACAGCAGGTATGGAATTAGTTTTGGTCACTTGAGGCTCATCAACTTGAAGATGGCCATCACAAAATTCGGAAAAAAGGTCTTTATCAAGCTCAAAGGTATGCAAATCTTTAGTACTCACAATCTTCGAAGGAAAAGAATTAACTGTAGGTCGAGGATCTCTTCTCAAATACAATATACTTTGCAAAGCCTTCTTGACATTCGTGGGAAAAGAGAAGAAATAATTTACGACAAGGAATAAAATATCTTGGATGAAATTCCAACTTGAGTACCTGATCTTGCCATATCCTCCTTTCATGTTTCTGCTAGTCGGAATCATCCTCCAGTGGAGTCTTTAGATCTGATCTCGAAAATGTTTTAGAGTCGCCAAGTGAATGATTTCAGCCTTTCCAGTGTCTGATCGCTGTTCACTATCAACAATCAGATCTGAACTTGATACATGTACTGGGGTAAAGTGTCAATGAAGCGCTATGTTCACAAATCCCACGGAGATAGACTGAAGCAGCGTTTATCTACTTGCGCTGATGTAAAACAAGAGCGTTTTCGAAGGCTTCTGGCGTAACTTCAGGCTCCGTCTAAGACTTATGAAACAAACTCATCAACCCACAAACAAGTTTGTTCTCCCCAGTATGGTCGCCAATATGTTAGCGCTTGGAATTCACCTAGGCTGAGATAGACAAACTCCAAATGGCTCGTTGGAAAGGTATTTGAGTCTACTTTCCAACCCAACCAGAATTTTTCAATTTGGAGTTGATTTGACCTGTCAAAAAGCAAATCTCCCAAGACTGGTCAAAAAGTGTCCAATGAGGCTGCCTCAAGGAAGAGTGCTGTTGCAGTCAACTTTTGAATGCCTTCCTCAACCCCAAATTGAGCGCAGGATAGCTCATTGGAAAGCTCTTCGTGTCTAGTTATCAATTTACCCATCAAGAAAGTCATTTGGCCAACCAAGCTAGGAGAAAACGTGATTTTCCCAAGGTCACTTCAGAGGTGCCTTTGATTCTCCTGAGGCAACGGTATTCTTGACATTTCTCTCAAACCATGACACCTGTGTAAAAAATGAAGGAGGTTTTTCTTCCTTGGAATGTTGTGGACAAAAACCTCTCTCCGTTTTGAAAAATTCATCTTTGATTGCTCAGAAACAGCTTTTGAGTGAAACTTGTCCCGATGTGTGAAACAAGGAATTTTGTCGAAATGAAGCGGAATGAAGGGGACAGAGGGCTTCTAAATTCTTGGGGAAATTTTTGGGAATGGGGAGGGATGTTAGGAAGCAGGGGAAAGTGGAATCTCAGAGATTGAGCGAGGGGAAGGGGTCCAAAAGGGCAAAACACAGGCCAAACCTAGAAAATTGCCAAGTTGTAGCTAGAAACTAGGGTTTGTGCAAAAATGAGGAATTTGGCGGATCTAAGGGATGGGAAGTGTTTGATAAGGTACATGAAGGATAGGGGAAGGTGTATTAACATCAGGAAACAAGTTTTTCCGATGATTTGGCCGCCCAAGAGAAATTGGCTTTCAAAACCCTAGGAGAGGGAAATGAGCTTGCCTAGGCACAACTGAAGCATGAACATGGTGTAAAATGACCCATTAGACACTAACATGACGATGAAAAACCTCTGAATGATGATAGGCTCAGCTGAATGATGACATGGACTGACATTTGGGCAAACCCTAGGCCTAATGCCTAGTGACCAAATTTTGCTTGAAGACTCACTGAAATGACAAAATTTGACCTTGACACTTCAAAATCACTATGTAAGAGCACATTTGATCACTGGAGGAAGGCTGTAAAGACTGACACTAACAGGTTCTATGAAGATACAACAAATCCATGCCCAACAACATATTGTATGAACCCAACGGTAATACATTCAACTGTGTTGCGGTAGGCATACCATTCAAATCAAATGCACAAGCTCTTACCCAACGATGAACTCGCTTCTTCGTACCTGTAGCCAACTGCACTAACCAAGACTCTGTATGCAATTCCTTACTCTAGCCACAATTATCCACCAAGGTAGGACTAACATAGTTATAATTAGATCCAGGGTCATTCAAAATAGTAATAACCTGATCACAAAGCTTACCGTCCATCTCAATGATAGATGCCTAGGGCTCTGCCTGTTTGTTATCCATTGCTACATAGATATGTGGAATACTTTGATCAACATCTCCAATAGTATGTGCCTCCTGTGCACTGTATATCTTAGCCCTACCACTCCTGTACTATGGATAATCCCTCCTGCAATGATCTCCTCCACAAGTCCAACATTGCACGAGCTCCTTATTCTGCTCCTAATATCTGTGTCCCTTTCCCATATCTGATGGGTTCAACGTCTTAAGTGGTGCAACATTCTCCTTGTTACCTAAATCTTGTGGTCTTACTTGCTTCTTGTCCCATTTTCCTTTCTTCTTTGCATTACCTATATGATATGGCTTTGTCTCAGTTCAGCGCTTTGACTGTTCATAGCAATGCTTAAGCTTTCGGATGGCTTCTTCTAATGATCAAGGCTCATTGAACTCAATCCTATCTTTAAATGCCATCGTTAACCCACTAAAGAATCTTTGAATCTTAGCCTTTTCCTCCTTAAGGTGAGGCACATACCTCATCAACTCCAAGAATCTGATAGCGTACTCATCATTTGTCATGGATCCCATCTTTAGCTCATAGAATTCTTTCACCCTGTCATCAAAGTATCTTTCTGACAAATACTTCTTCTTGAATAGCCTCTCAAAATCCCTCCAAGTCAAATCTTCCTCATTTATACCTCTAAAATTCTTCACGTCTTCCCACCAAATGTTCGCTTTACCTTTGAGACTAAATGTAGCCACTCTACCCTTCATGTTCTCTGAGTAGTCAGGCAACTTGACTTCTTCATGCCTAGCAACCATGCTTCTTCATCTTGTGATTTCTTTACCTCTCCATCAAAAGTAGGTGCCTTTACTTTCTTAAACTCATCTAGCAAATACGCCTTATCACTCCTCCTGTAAGGGTCATAACAATATCGATCACCATGCATGTCGGAACTAGAACTAGAATGGTACCTGTGACTATCCCTTCTCCTATCCGGAGTGTCCAACAATTTTCCATCTCTAACCGTGTTATCTCCATCTGGTCTGTGACCACCATGCAACCAACTACCATATGCCCCATTAGTTCTATCCTCCTACTCATGGTTGAACTAAAGCAGTCCCTGTGGCTTCAAATCTGACAAGCTCTGAAGTATGACTAAATTTACCTCTACTAGATTTTCTTGTGCCTGTATGATTCCGTTATTATCTACCTTACAACTCCTTATTTCTTCCTTCAAGCTTCTCAATGTAACTGCCAAATCGGAAGGGATACTGCTCTTCGGATTCATAGGGAGAGTCTTTGTAGTCAACCATCTTGCTAGCCATTTGATATTTCTTCATGCAAGGGTATCATGTCAGCTAAACCAAATCACAATAAACCAACATACCTTAGTATAGCTTGGGGAGGATACCTCGTCTGCAAGATCAACAAATTAGCGTGATATATGTATAACATAATCACGATAGTATATAGAAACATAAAACATAAGCATATGACCCTGCAACCACCATTCTAGCTAGGGTCCAGTGATCAATGCATGGCCTTGACGACAACACACCACGACCTCATGCATGACAACCACCATCATTATGTCACTATACACTTGACCACATGTAAACATGAATCTGCATGAACGATGCATAACCATCCAAACATATGCATAAATACATATGATGAAGTATGAATGAACAATAATGAAATCAAATCTTCAAAATGATACATGCAACTAAGCATACAAGAATGTAACCGATCAAGCAGGATTACAACCAAACATACTACAATGATACATCTAAGTGACATAAATCGACATGTAATTAGTCATACACTCACAATGCTGCATTCCACCACAACAACCTCAAGTTCCACATGACAACATCACTACAACCATGATCAACATCATGCAAATGCAACAAGCACATGGAATGGAAGTGCGAGAGACACACATGAAACTGACATGTGTGCATGACCAACACATAGCCCATTTAGTATGAGGGGTAAACCATGCTCTAATACCACTCTGTAACACCCTCATCCCACATCTACCCAAGTAACCGGCCAGTCAGGGTAAACATGCGACGAGAGGCCACTATGATATGATTTCAGCCCTTAAGTCACATTAAGGAAATGGAATCGATGGAAACACACCATACAGACATTAATCATCAGCTATAGGAGCCTCATGAACCAAAGCAATACTTTTGGCAGCTTGCCTTGGGGTCCCACTGAGATTTTGGATAATTTAAGGCTCAACTGCTCCCATGCTATAGGCATGAGGGCGACCAAAAAACCAAAGTTAGTCTCACAGGCTTGCCTGCCAACGACTAGAGACCAAAACTATCAATGCTATGCTAGCGACTCCGGGATTTGAGCCAATTTTTCAAGCCCGGTGCCCATGTCACTGCCCAGAATTGAACCATCTCTTCAAATTAGTAAAAGAACATGGAAATGACAGTACTAAAGCAAATACTTGTTCAAGACCTTGATTGGACCCCTACTAGCCATGGCAAGCATTTCGTCAAACATATTGAAAATGTGTAATCTACAGGTGTAATTAATAGTTTCGAGCATAGGGTTATCATACTTAGCTGAGAATTGCTAAGAGCCATTGATGCCTCAACACATCAAATTCCATTCCTCCCATTAGGTCATAGATACATTGATCGTTCAATTACAACTAAAAACACAATGGGAGCCACACATGGCTGCTGTCATTAAACATATAAATAACCAACATAATAGGGACAAAATTATCCATGAAATCACAGTCATATAAACCACATTTAGTCCATCATAATACTCATAGAAATACCAGGATAAATAACCCTTCATTAATTATGAAATATCCAAACTCGGGATGGGACTTCCATGTTCCACCCAACGGTAGAATGGTTGAGCCAAATCTCTCTTCAGCCATTCACCCGTGCCATATTCCAAGCATGAATGTGGGAACTCATATAACACATCAATAAAAAACCATCCAGGGCTTCCGGAGGCCATCCACCTCAACCCATCAAACGATGATTCCACCTCACGGTCGGACATCATAAAACCATAACCAGATCGATCACTATCCCACCCATCCAAGGCTCTAGAGCGTTTGTCCAACCCGACTACGGGACTAGTAACTCAACCCACAACTTTTATCAAGCTCCAAAGCATTTGTCGAACCAAAGCTACAGGACCAATAACTTAACCCACCAAGGGCTCCATGGCATTTGTCAAACCCAGGCTATGGGACTAGTAACTCAACCCAAGTTGTTCCAGGGATCCAGCACATTTGTCCAACCAAGGCTACAAGACTAATAACGCAACCCAAGCGAAGGAAATATGAGAACCCACTAAAAACACAACAAGGAGATAAACCCACAATCACCATGGTTACCCAGGAAATGGCAAGGCTAGGCAATCCACTGTCAATCCCAGCAATCCTCCATGCCAATGACAGATCACAACCAAAAATCCACATGCATATGCCATGCATGCCAAAACTAGTGAAGGAAACATACATGCAACTCGGTAGCTGCAAGCAAATCTGATGTAGTTGTTGATCCCGATGTCCTCTTGCGCTTTCCTGCTCTTCCTTTGCCTTCTTGCTCTAAGAATCCAAGTATGCTACACCCTCCAATAGTGCTCCAAGAAAAATCTAAGTCTCCAAGAGTATGAGAGAGAGAATAAAGAGAGAGAGCTCCAACAATGAGCTAACAAAAGGTTACCAATGGATCCTCAAAAGCCTTTTTATGAATGAGACCTCTATTTTCTTCATTTTTCGTTCTGTTCCTTCATTTTCCTCCTCACATGCAACTTGTGCCCTTTCACCTCCTTTTTCTCCTAATTTCCATTATTTTAATAAGTAAATGTGCCAAAAATGACATTTTTTCTTTCCAAAGCCTTAGCCATTGCCTTTGCCAATTTACTTAGCCATAACCAATCACAAGTGATGCCCATCACTAGGATTTTTCCCAACATTCACCTTGGAATAATTGTCCCATCATCTGTGGTTATAATTTTTCCTTTATTTACTTTTATTACAGGGAATTTTCACCAAGGTTGTTACATTTGACATGAGATTTCTAGCTAGATTTTCTTGCCTACAAGAGCCAACAAAATTAACTATAATTGCATAAAGGAATGCTAATGAAACTACTTGTAGAGGTAAGAATCAAATGAGAACTTGTAACTCTAAATGATTACTGGCGTGCACAATTAAGTCTAAAGACGTTTCTTTCACCATCTACGAAATTAACTGAGTAATCAAACAAAATTGCTGGAAAGAAAATGCATATGAAAACAAATATTTTTGGTATTTCTCTTTTATGAGTGCTCCATAATTAAAATAACAAAGGATTAAACTAAAACTATTAAAGGAGAAAGACTTCATAAAACTACCATGCTATGAGCAAATTAAAGCGTAACTGAGTAATGGAACTACTATGCTATGTGTACATTAAAATAGGAACAAAACTAACTATCCTTACAACTCGCCAGGGGGCCCTCCCGTGAGTGTAAGTCTATCACTAATCAACTGATTGCTCAACTGTGCATTGAAAACATAGGATTTTATTAATTCGAAACAAAGTTTCACAATATTGAAAATAAACCACAATGCACTTAATTTCCGAACTCTCTTTTGGGTTTTGCCTTATGGCTTTTATACAATTTCCATTATAACTAATTCAAGACTTCTATGCTGATAAGAAATGAAACTATTCTTCAATCTAGGAAATAGATTTAAATTAGAACTTTATCTCCTCGTGATTTGCTATTGAAATAGAAAATCATGAGGGATTTTTCTCGAATCATATCCTCGTGATTGAACACGTGTTTTGTACACTCGCCTGATGTCGTCACGATCTCCTGCTTATCTTTGCTTGACCGCTATAGTGTTATACTCAGAGTTTCACTCTTAGATCTCTTGATCTCTATAGCCTACCAAGTCATGCTGATAGGTGGCTGTCCATGTGGTGAACATTTGTCATTTTCAGATACCCTTCATCCCTTTGTTGATGAATTTCAACCTATCTAATCATGAATATGGTTACAAAATTGAACATTAGCTACAAAATGGTCAAGATTTGTAATTGTAGAGATGTTTTCATTATAATTCATAAAGAAACATAGATTCTAAAATATGGATGATTAGTACCTTTTATAAGCTAAAATAACCTTGAGTATGTTGAGACTACTACAAAAATGGCCACAAAAAGATAAAGGAGAGGGAAAGGGGTAGTTAAAAAGGAAACAATTTCATACTTCATCATTCTCGCACACCAAAGGTCTTGCATGTCCTCATGCACCAAAAATTCAAAATTGGTTCTTCTTTCTTTTTCAATGTATGATTTTTGAAGCCTGTGAAAGCACATCCAGACTAGTTATTTCCTTTCCCTTTCTAATGTTGATGGTGGCCCTTGGTCTGTTCATTATAATTTTAATCTGCAAACCCCTGATCTTATTCTTAATAAACTTATCGTTTGCTTTGAGTTTCTTATTTTTCTTATACCAATGGCAGAGATGTTAAAGTATGTTATCATTATGAGTTCTTAATATCTCATTTTGTACCTTTGTTGATTCCCTTTCCTATGTGAGACGTTTATTAAGAACTTCTAGCTCATATATGTTCCACTTCAGAGTATCCTCAAGTCTATGGTCTGACAAAGGAGTTTCTTTGAATGCATTTTCTGGATTTTGAAAGGAACTTACCTTTTGTTGTGCTCTATTTTGAAAGGAACTTACCTTTTGTTGTGCTCTATGTTCGGGGATTCCACGTAGTCATAAATTTCTTGTTTAACTAGATCAATGTCTGGTATTCTCCTTGTTGGGCTCATTGTGTGAGGTGGTGTCTTGTATCCTTCTTCTCCAAGATCAATCTTTTCTGGAGACTATTTATTTGAGGGTTTTGAAATTCTTCTGCTTCTTCTTATCTTTAGTTTTGTCTCTAAAATGTTTTGACTTTTCCACGTTTTCCCAAATTGTTCCTGCTTCATTTTCTCTGGTTCTTCATGTTCTTTAGGTGGCTTAGGATCTAGGCTAGATTTATTCCTTCTAACACTTTGTTTTTCATTTTTCAAAGCACTGAGAGAGCGGGGTGTCTTCTTCAAACAGGTCCTCTAGTGCCTCTATTTAATTTTGTTATGGACTTTCTTCTTCAATTTTCTCTTAAGGGTTAAGGTTTGATGCTAACCTTCGTCGACTTCTTTTAACCCTTCTACTTGTTTCTTCTTCTTGAACTTCTATAAAGTGGTTACGAACCAGAAAGTCCTACCAATTGTCTCCCTTAGCTTCTAAATGTGCTTCTATGAGAATTTTGATTAGTCCATGATGGTAGAGGGCATTATCAATAGATTTAGACTCTCTTTGTATACTAGATGCCATATTTCTAAGACTTTGAAGAAAAAAGGTAAGGCAAATTGATTTCATTCCCATCAATAAAATGCATCAAAATTCGGGCATGGTAGAAAAACATAGTTCCAAACCTTCCTTCACAAGTTAAAAATTTATGGATAACCAACAATAAATTTCTCCATTTCCCTTTTAATGTTGTAACTGGAATTCCCTTTTTAAAGATGGATATATCCATACCTAGTTCTTTGAGGAAATTTACATAGTCATTCTCCTTGATTTTCCTATTTTTGAACCAACTTTCTCCATTTTTGGGAAATTCTATAACTTTTTCCATGATAAACTCTGCTAAGATAAGCTTGATGTCTCCAATTTTTGACTTGACTACATCAAAAGCCTGAGCAAAATATTTGGTAGCCACTATCTCATGCCCATCGAATTTTTCAAAGAACTTAAGCCACCTTACCTACTGTAATTAGTCTCTAACTCTCGGGTATGCTTGAGGAAACTTGATTAAATTTGGTTCAGACCGAACAATGATACCCATGGTAGAGAGAAGTCTCAGTCTTCGATTGTTTCCTTTCGACAAAGATGATGAAAGGTTGATACGAAATGAGCAAAGTCGAATAGTGAGGGTTTCAGAATGCAGTGAAATGGGATGAGGTTGAGTAAAATGATAGCAGAGTAAGGTGCTTACAGAGTGTTGGTTTCGTGATAGCATTTCACTTTTTCACATGATCTCCCACGATTCTTAGATTCGATTTCATATAATCGGTGAGATGTATGCGATTTTTTAGCATAATTGATGTGATCGAACAGTAACGATGATGGTAGGGTGCAACAGTTATGATTTTTGGGTAGTCTTATAAGGTTTTATAATAATTCAATTTTTTCTTTAATAAAATCATTCCATGAATTAAAACCTAATGTTCTTATATGAAATATAAATCAAAATCCACATACCTTTGTTTTGTGAGTTCCTTTGATATTCCTTTGTTGTGGATTTTCTGATGTTAACGTAGATGTAGAATTCAGACTGGGCTGTAGAATGACATAAATTCTGTTGTTGCTTATTTT
The DNA here is from genome assembly GCA_031772625.1 of Pinus tabuliformis. Lineage (NCBI taxonomy): Eukaryota > Viridiplantae > Streptophyta > Pinopsida > Pinales > Pinaceae > Pinus > Pinus tabuliformis. The sequence continues at coordinate 612,960,801 of CM062806.1, read as the reverse complement.
GAAATTTTGTTGCTCTAATCAGAGAAAAGACTTTATTTTTTTGTTGTTTTGGTAATCAGTGAAGCAAACTAGTCTTCATGAGTATTTCTTACCACCTAAAAATTATTAGAAAAACAAGGATAGAAAGAAATAGGGAAAAGGCAAGGGGATTTTGAAAATCTAAACCCCCGAGAAGTGTTCGTTTTCAGTTAAGATTTTATGTAAAAACATGTCAACATAGTTGGTTTTCATGCTTATACCTTTAATTTATTATTATTATTATATTTTTTATTTAATAAAAAAATACATTGAAGTTTTAGAATGAGGATAAGAATCTCCTTACTTGACTAACTTGAATTCAGAATTCTCTTTCAAATATTTGACAAAATCTTCCTTTGTTAGTGGTTTTTTATACAACATTAATCTATGACAATTAACAAGGAAGGTAACGTGTTCATCGTCAATAGTTTTGATTTTGACTGCTCCATTATAAAAAATAGTATTAATATCATAAGGACCAAGCCAATGAGTTTGAAATTTCCCTTGAAAATCTTTGAATTTGGAATAAAAAAGAAGAGCATAGTCACCTTGCTTAAACTTTTTATCTTTGATAAATTTGTCATGCCATTTTGATCTTCGTTGTTGAGCTATGTTGGTTCTTTGGATAGCATCTTGTCGAATCTCATCTAGCTCATTCAATTGTGCTAGTCTTTGTTTTTTAGCTTCTGATAGATCAAGGCCCAATTCAATTTATGTTCATAAAATTTCCACTTGGAATTCAAGTGGAAGAAAAACTTGCTTCCCATAGACAAGCTCATAAAGAGTATGTCCAGTTGTGTTCTCCATGTGGTTCGATATTCCCATAGTTCTTCTAGAAGCTTTTAAGCCCAATCATTCCTATGCAAATGCACAATCTTGGTGAGAATTGCTTCAAATAATTTGTTGGTGGATTCCACTTATCCACTGGCTTGTGGATGATATGGAGTAGATTTTCGATGCTTGATCTCATATTTCTCCATGATCTTTTGAACCAACTTGGATGTGAATTGATTACCTTGGTCTGTTACAATTTCTCTTGGAACGCCAAAAAGAGTAAAAATATCATCAAAAAGAAAAGTAACTACAACATTTTCAATAGCAAATAAAATAGATTTAGCTTCTTCCCATTTTGTAACATAATTTGTGTAAACAATTATGTACCTTTTGTATTTGGATAGAGGATTTATTGGTCCAACAAAATCCAGAGCCCATTTTTCAAAAGGATATACAAGTACCTATGGTTGTAGAGGCATTTCATGTGATAGAATAAGCTTCTCCATTCTTCGACAATTATCACATCTTTTGGCATATTATTTGGCATACTTGAAAATGGATGGCCAATAATATCCTAAAAGAATGATTTTGCAAGTAATTTTTTTGGCACTAAAGTGTCTTCGACATGGCTCATCATGACAAGTTTTCAAGATTTCAGGTATTTCATCTTCTCAAACACATCTTTTGCTGATCAAATCAGGTCTAATTTTGTACAATTCTCCATTTATCCAAGAATAAGGTGCACTAGTTTTGATCACTTTTTGCTTTTCTCTGGCTGATAGTTGTGTCGATAACTTTCCTATAGTGAAATAATTAGCAAGATCTGCAAACCAAGGTGTTTTAGTAGATACTACAAAAAGTTATTCATCAATAAAGTTATCTTTTACAGGAACATCATCATTCTTATTCTGCATTCTAGAAACAAAATCAACAGTTGTATTTTCTTTTCCTGGTCTATCAAGAATGGTCATGTTGAATTCTTGTAACAATAACAACCATATTATAATTCTACCATTAGTAATTGGTTTGTTCATTAGATATCTAATGGAAGAATGATATGTATGAATGAAAGTTTCATAACCAGTGATATAATGACGAAACTTATCAATGTCATGCATAACAACTAAAAACTCCTTTTTTGTTGCAATGTAATTTAACTTTCTTGGGGTCAAATTTTTGCTTGTATAATAGATAGCATAAGAAGTTAAATCTTTTTCTCCCAACACAACTCCTAGAGCTGTATCTGAAGCATCAGTAGAAATGTGGAAAGGAAGAGACCAATTAGGTCCCCTTAGAATTGGTGCTTCAGTAATATTTTGTTTCAATGTCTCAAATGCTTTTTAACAGTCAGAATTCCAAACAAATTCACAATCTTTTGTAACGATTTTGAAAAGTGGAGAGACTATTTTTGTGAAATTTTTTATGAATCTTCTATAATATCCAGTAAATCTGAGAAAACCTCTAACATCTCTTTAACAAACAAGAATTGAAATTTTGGAAATTATTTCTACTTTAGATGTATCCACTTTAATTCCATCACTTGAAATATGGTGGCCTAAAACAATCCTTCATTGAACATCATAAAACATTTCTCATGGCTTAATGAAGGGTTTTCCTCATTACATCTAATAGAAATTTTTCCAAATTTTCAATAGCTTCCTCAAAAGTATCACCATGCATAGTAAAGTCATCTGTGTATACCTCCACACAATCATGAATTAGATCAAAAAAGATACCTAAAACTGCTCTCTAAAATGTGGCAGGTGCATTACATAATCCAAAGGGAAGTACCCTATAGGCATATGTTCCCCATGGACATGTAAAAGTAGTTTTATCTTGATCTTCTCGTGCTAGTTGGATTTGGTTATATCCTCTAAAACCATATAAAAATGAAAAATACTTCTTACCTACCAAGGTATCTATAAAGGGTAGTGGAAAATGATCTTTCAAAGTAGCTTTGTTTAATTCCCTATAGCCAATACACACTCTCCATTTTCCATTTTTTTGTTGGAAAGATCACTAAAGGTGACACCCATTGACTATCTAATATTGGATAGATCAAATTCACATTAAGTAACTTTTGTAATTCCTCCCTAACAATTTCTCTTAGATTAGGATTCATCCTTCTCTGAGGTTGTCTTACTGGTTTTCCATTTTCTTGAATATAAATATGATGCATACAAGTTTTAGGATCAATTCCTTTCATATTAGTGTACTCCCATGCATAAGAAGAAGAGTGTTTTTGTAGCATCTATATAAATTTTATCTTTTGAAATTATTCCAAATTATTATTAGTATTGAATGTTTTATTTAGAGAAATTTATACTTGAGAGTTGCCAAACTTTTTCCATAGAATGTAAAGCTATTTGGTGAGATGTTAGATATTCAATATTGCATTGCTCTTTAAAACTTTGATATTTCTCAAAATATGTAGAAGAATCATTATTATTCATTAAATTTATCAATTGATCCTCTTCATCTAATTGTGAAAGAGTATAAACTGGTTGCATATCATCAAAGTCTTCATTATCATCATCTATCCAAATTTCACTTTCTACTCCAATTATTGTTTTTGCAAGAGGATAGAATTTAAACTTCTTAGTGGAATTTCCATCAGAGATATACATATCACCAAATATACAACTTATGAATGCATTAGTTGTATCTTGCCAAGGTCTCCCAAATATTAATGGATGGCCTCCTAAATTATTCTTGGGAGTTAAAATCATGAAATCTATAGGATATTCCCAAGAATATAGAGAAACAGACACATCTTCTAATACTCCATCTGGTTTGATAACATATCTATCTACTAATTGTAATAATTTAGGAGTATATTGAATATTAGGAAGCTTAAGTTGCTCCATTATCTGTTTACTCATAATATTGATGGCTGCTCCTAGATCAATCAAAGTGTTTGGAATTCAATACCATTGATATGAATTTTCACAATGGGACTACCAGGATCTAGATATTTTTGGACAATAGGTTTCCCCATCACAATATCAACAATTATTCCTACAAATTGGATCTTTTTAACATATTTTATTTTTCTTCCTGGTTTTCTAATGCATAACTTTTGCAAATATTGGTATCTCCCTTATAGCTTGGAGTAAAAGAATTTTGATGCAAATATTCTCAAGTTCATCTAGCATATCGTAGTTTGGTAAACCAATTTGCCTTTCTATTCCTTTATCAATTTTTAGTTTTTCAGGAAAAGGCGGATCCTGCAAAGAATTAGAAGGTTGTTCTACTAGAGGAACTGTAAGAGCTTTCTTTATTTTCTCATCCTTTAATTGTATAGGAACATCTTCCTTTAGAGGAATATTTTCTTGATCAAGATTTGCATCTTTTTCATGAATTTCATTCTCTTTAGATTTTTGGATGGTGATTCTTGGTGACTTCTTTTGCAAAACCCTACAAGGTCTAAGTTGAACATCATTTAGACCTAATGGGGTAATCATACAAGATTGAAAATTATGTTCTTCAACATTATAAATAACTTGTCGATTCTTATTGTTTGGATTCAGAACGATTGAGCGGGTAGTTGATTGGGTTTTTAAGGAAATGGTAATGAAAGTTGTTGATTTGGATTTTGAAATTGAGGGGGATGGGTTAGTTGAGGAGGATAATATTGTGGTGGAAAAGAAGGATAAGGTTGTTGGGATTGAGAGTATTGAGGATATTTTCCATAAGGATTTTTCCAACCTTGTGCTCAAGGTGGATTTTGAGATCGTGGGAGCGAAGGCAGCCAAGGCATGGGTGTAGTCCAATTATTTTGTAGTTATGCATATGATTGTTGAGTCATATTTGATTATTGATTTTGCCATGGTCTTTTAGCAATAACACAGTGTGATTTAGCTTGGCTTGTTCCAACTTTATCTTGAAAAACTACTTTAAGACCAGGTATTGAGGGGCATTCCTTTTTATTATGATTTTCAGCACATATAACACATTTCTATACTATCAAGGGGACATTCTCGCAAGGCATGTTTCTTCCTACATCTGCGACAAAAAATATATAATGCAACATTTTCGACTTTTTGCTTGTTTTTTTACCTTAAGGGTATCTAGTTGTTCACTAAGACTCCCAAGGATATTTGTTTTGAAATTGTCAAGAAAATTGCCTATTTCAGCTCTACTTACTGTTCCAGTTGCAGATTTACTAATTCTGGACATCACAAGATCTCTTGGATTTTTACCAGTTCTAGTCTTACCCCTTGAAATATGCTTACACAAATTACATATTTCTCCAAATGAAAGTTTAGAAACATCGCCCTTACCCATTAAAGTAATAAGATCAATCCATTCATCTCTCATGGATTTTAGCAAAAGAGATTTTAATGTTTCATCATCTAAATTATGTATCTTAGCCCCTTTAATATTGTAAGCAAATTTTTCAACCAAGTCTTCAAGGCTTTCATCCTCTTTATACATCATCTTATAGACTTCATCCTTAAGGCTATGGGGCATGCAATAATCCTTATATTTTCTAAGAACACATTTTTCATTTCTTCCCATGTTCTAATGGTATGTGTTCCTAATCCCATGAACCATTTAAGTGCTCCATCTTTAAGAGTAGCTGGAAATAATTTTAATTTTTTAGGATCAAGTAAGTAGTCATAAGATCTACGTAAAACTTCAAACTGAAAAATAAATGTTTCACCATCCTCATTTCTCAAACCATGAAAATTAGGAAGGATGGAGGGTGAGATATTCTTCATTGTGGTTGTGGTATCTTCATAAAAAATGGGAAATCAACAAGGATCTGGTTCTCCCCTACCACCTCGTCCTCCACCTCCTCCTTTATTTCCACCTCTGCCTCTTACACCTCCAATCCTAAGTTCACCATTTACATTCTGTATTTGTCCTTCTCCTTCCCCTGCCATTGTAGATTCCTCAGAGCTAATATAAGTTTCTATAATAGGATTGTCTAACTCTTCTTTTGGTACTCTGTTAATGGTATATTATAATAAGTTTATTCTTCTTCCTCTTCACTAGGAACCTCTACTTCTTGTCCTAGAAGTTTCTCTCTTGTCGAAGAGAGGAAAATTAATCCTTCTGTTGGAGATGTAGGTTCTTCAACTACAACTTCGGTAGAGGAAGTTTGTGAATCTTTTGGTTGGATTCCAGCTTTATGCACCTTAAGAAATCTTTGTCTACTTGTAAATGATGGAATGCAAGTATGAGTGGATGGTGTGGCACTACAAGGTCTAGCGCGGGTGAGTGGTGATGTTGGAATTGAAATTCTACCTCTACTTACAAATCTACCCCTAGAGTCCCTTTCTCAATGCACAAATTATTTTTACCATGCTTTAATCATGCATCTACAAAATTGAATGCACCTAAAATGATGTGCAAACCAAGAATGGAATCATATATACACCTCCCCAGCAACAACGCCAAAATGTTGGTTAATTTAATTGCTCTTCACTTACTTCATTAATTGTCAACCAAGGTTCGTGTACTTGTGAGATGTATGTGCACCATATATGCTAGGAACCCTATCTATGGATTGAATTATGAAATTATCTTAAGTCTGGACACATGTTTGAATGAGATTTAGAGAATAATCATGCATAAGTTCTTTCTATTCAAAGTTATATCAAAACCCAATTACTTAACTGAATTGAAATCTATTACTTGCAAAATTGAAAATCTATTTTAATTGCAGAATTAAAAACCTATTTCTACTCGCATGAAAGGAAATTCTAACACTGTTAGCATTAATGGAGGAAGTTAGATTTTCTATGTTTAAGTGTTTGTTGCTTTAGAATAGTATTGAGATCTTATTTGATAGGGAGTGGTTCAAAGCAACCGATATTTTGAAAGCCTATATATTTGAGGCTCGTCTGACTCAATAAAATATAGGGCATGTATGAGTGTTTGTACACTCTCCAGGTATCTCACCTGGAGAGCCAAGTTAATATATAGTTTGTATATTCTGTCTCTTTTGTTTTTATCATGGTATCATAGCTTCAGGGTTGTTGATCCTGTAAGCTGAGTGAAGAGCGCGACTGAGGAAAAATCGTCGCTTGGATTAGAGGGCTAATTGTGCTGATCCCATTATTACCCTTTCACGCGTTTTTAGTTTATCGCTCGTCGCATATATGTGGTGTACAGTCACGAAGACCTTCGCGAATCCTAGGTGGCTAATCACAATGACTGTGAAAACAATAGAAAGTTGCATGGAGGCCGAGAGAAGGCTGCACCTTAGTGGTGGCTGCTGACAGAAGATCTGTGTGTTTCTTGTTGAAAGCCTGCAAGTGTGAAAAAGGGTTGCATGCTTGAGAAGACTGTGCCATCTCCGTGATTGAGGAGATCTGTTTCTGCACATTGACTTAAGGTGGAGGCATTCAGGCCGCGAGGAGGCAGGAGTGTGGACTGTCCCGCTGTGATTGAGATCTGCTGTTGGTGCGTGGTAGAAAACCACAGGAGGTCGGACTGCCACAGAGATGGGAGATCAGCCAGTGTTGGAGGCTGCATGAGCATCGACACACGGAGGAGCTCGCACAGTGCATCAAAATTTCAGTGGCTGATTGTGGTGGCTGCGTAGAGTGGAAAACAAGCTACAAATTGCAGTGGTGGCGTGAGCAGCCACAAGCAACTTGAAGGCCGTATCTTTATTTCTTGTTGCATTCTGCGTTCTGGAAAGATCTTTCATTGTCTGCGTGGATTGGAGTGGATCCGCTGCGGGTTGGTTGTCATAAACCCAACCGTCAAGGGTATTACACACAACACGGGAAGATCCAAGGAGCTCAGCCAGACTGGTGCATCTACCGTGGAGATCTATTGCCCAGATTGCTGTGTGGAATGCGAGCAGAAGAGTTGTGGACTACTAAGTGATGTCCTGCATATTGGATGCGAGCCTGTGTGCCATGTGAACGCTAGAGGAAGAGTGTGTCGTGTGATCGCTGCATGCATCAGAGGATGAGTGTCGTGTGAGGATCTGTGTTAGGATCTGCTGTTGAGAAAGCAGTTGTGGAGCTATTCACTATCTTATCTACCTGTGCATGGAGCCAGTGGAGAGAGCCAAGCATGAGTGTGAAGTGTGGAGTGCTACCTTGAGAGCCGAATGGAGCAATCATGAAAGAGCCAAGTGTATTGTCTATTGTGTGCCATCGATTGAGAACTAAGAAGAAGATCGTGGTGCTGAGATCCATGTCATGGTAGAGGCTTAATTGCCGTGGTGAGGCCCGAAGGCCCGTGGTGAAATAACACACAGATTATCAAATGGTAATTGATATGTGATCCTCCTAACGCTCATAGAAAGCCGATCAGCCTGATGTTTTGAGAAAAGTGAGGTGAGGTTGGTTTGTTTGATCGAAAGAGGAGTATGTTGGCGTCAGTATATATATAGGTGCGACAGTCCAAAGAATCTCGGCAATACAAAAAACAGGGGAAGCCTCATTGTGCTTGATTTGTTCTCGCTCGGCAAATAGAGTTTTTTGATGGAGCTGCAGTGGACTAGTAATCTGGTGAAGCCCGTGGAGGTGTTTGACTGGCTTGGGCGTGGTTTGAATCCATAACAGCATGATTGATGTTATTATCTGAGTGATTGAAGAGCTGGAGCTTCCTATCATTGCAGTTGTCGTTCATCGTGCAACGTAATTGCAGTTGGGGTTGATCTTGGCACCCATTGTGGAGTTGAGTTGAGTTGAAGCTAAGTTCGGAGCATGTGGAAGCCTAGAATGCGCAAATTGTAGAGTAAAAAAAATAATGCATGGGTTGTTCGACCTTCTGTCGTTGAGGCGCATGAGTCATTGAAAAAAAAAACAATTTTTTTGTGTATTTTTTAATTACCCATGTGAACATTGTCTTGTTCTTCATCCTGCTCCGACTCCTTGTGGGTTCGATCTCTTGACCGATATAGTTGTTGCAAGCAAGGGATCAGAGGCCTGTGAGCCATCTATCAAGTGAGGGTTGACCACATGAAATTGTTGTAGAGGCATCTTCATCTTGTTCACGAGGCTGCCCTGCAATTTTTCTAGCGCTAAAGACTAGTGTGTTTGTGTCGAGTTGCAGAGAGTTGCAGCCGAAGAGATCGAATTTCCGACATTGTGGACTATTTTTTATTTATTTGGAACCTAGTCATGATCGAAGTGGATCTAAGTCTCGAAGTAAGTGGGTTTCCCTTCCTCTAGGTGTTGCAGCCACTAAATTCGATATTGGGCAGTGAACTATTCCTGACCGAAGTGTTCTTGTGTGCTTGCTGCAAGGGAGAAAATAGAAGAAGAAAATGGGTATTCAAAGTAAACTGAAAGAGTCTCGTAAAAAACTAAGGAGAAAGCATCAAAGGAGAAATGCAAAATATTGTTTTGCTGAATTTAGTGATGTGTTTCAGGTTGACACTAATGGACCAATAACTGATCAAGATGCATATTTGGAATTTGGTGAGAGTATTAAATGGTTAATGCCAGATTTACCATTTTTGAATGGAGTTCGGATTTTCCACAGTGTTCATGTTTTTCAGTCGACGTTTCGAGTCTGAAACTAGACTCATCATCAGGACGAAAAGTGAGGAGAAAAGAAGGAAATGAAAGGTATAAATATGAAAACCCAGGTTGTGAAGACAAATGGCCGACTCATTGCCTCATTGATGATTTAATTAATTTTTTTTAACTACTTTGTAATTAATTTTAATTTTTATATTAATATTACAATTTTATAATTTGTCTTATTTTATTATGTCTCATAATTAAATTTTGCTTATTAATTATGGTTCATGTTTCTTGATATTTTTGATGCTATACTTAATTGATTAACATGAGATTTTATTATTATTGTAAGTTTATTCATTATTTCTTTTTATAAATTAATTTATTTGTTATTAAGATCTCTTTTTGTAAATCTTAGATTATTTAGTATTATTCTTATTAGTATTATAATATTTAATGTTTTTTGTTTTTATTTATTATTTGTTAATGTAATTCTAATTCTAAATTATTATTTCGCTCGTACTATCTATACTATTTATTAAGGATATTTACTATTGTTTTTTTTTTTTTTTTTTTTTTTTTTTTCTTCCTAAGGCATATGCCCCTATTATCTATATTCTTTATTAATGATATTTATTACTATACTCTTTTTTCATTATTTAGAATTATTTGTTTATTGTTAATGTAATTCTAACTCTATATTATTATTTTGCTCCTATTATCTATATTATTATTAATGATATTTACTATTTTATTTGTATGGCACTTGCTCCTATTATATATATTCTTATTAATGCTATTTTCTATTTTTTACTATTTAGTATTATTATTAATGATATCTACTATTATTTAACCATTTATTATTTTGCTCCTATTATCTATATTCTTATTAATGCTATTATCTATTTTACTATTTTGTATTATTCTTATTAGTATTTTAACCTTTAAAGCTTTTTTGTTTATATTTATTATTTGTTTTTGTTAATGTTATTTATAATTCTATATTATTATATTGTTCCTATTATCTAAATTATTATTAATGCTATTTACTATGATCTTAGCTAAAGCACCTCTATATATACTTATTGTTTTATATTATAATTGATACTTACTATGATTTTAATATTGCTCTACTATATTAATTAATTTATCTATTATTTATCTATTATACTAGATGTTTGCTTATTGATAGTTGTTAATCTATATTATTATATATGTTATTTATTAAGATGTTTATTAATGATCTTTATACACGCTTATTATATTTATTATAGTTTATAACTGTTTTTTATATTTGATGAGAATTAATGTTAGCTTTATCATTTAGTTACTAATCATGTAATTAAAGCTTCTATTATTTGCATCCATTAATGTTTTTCATATTCTTTTTATTAGATGATTAATTATATTATGTTAAATTTTAGGTTTTTTCTTGATTCGGATTCTCAAGAGCAGCAGGTTAATTTTATTATTATGAAGGCAGGTTAGGAATTTCTAACATTGTTATTAAGATTATTGGCGGGGGTTAGCACGGGGTTCCAATTTTTGCTAATTTCCATGCCACCATCCCTATTAAGGTTTTTAGGATGTTTAATGATTTCAATAGCTTCCCTAACTTTACGCTTGAATTGGTGTTCAACATTAGCAATGACTTTTCAGGTATGAATTATGAAATATGGGCAAATGAAATGAAAACAATATTATGGAAGGTAAATTTACTGGATTATGTTGAAGATGTTATTAATGATAATGGAGATGCATCAGCATTAAGTCTTATAACATCTGCATTAGATGACAACATCATACTCAGCGTAATATATGAATATGGAGAGATTCTTAGTACAAAATTCTTATGGGATGTTTTAGAAATGTAATATTATTTGAATGAGGGAAATGATGCTTAAGATATTGCTCTTGAAAATGATCCCATATTTGATTGTGAAACTGAAGATGCAATGATGGGTGGTGAATGTGTGTTTGTAACTGAAACTTGTGATGATGAAAACACATCCATTATTGTAGAACCTGAAAGTTTTCCAGACGTAGAAATCAAGTTTGATGAGACTTATATACCTCATGATGAGTGGATCAATTTGATGATTGAAAAACATCTTATTGATGAATTACTATTTGGTGAGTAGGAAGGTCTATCTTCTCATACAGATCAAATACAAAAAATGTCTGCAGCAACAGAACTAATTGAAGAGGCCGAAGGCATAACTATGTCAGCAGAAAGGGATGAAGTAGGGAGAGATGGAGAAATGAAAGCTCTCCTGAAGGAGCAGGAAGATAAAAGCAAATGTGGTCCTCTTTATAAATCTAACATTGTTTTTTGTGCAGATATTGGGAGACAAGAAGAAGCAATTGAAGAATCCCAAGAACCTACAACATCAAATGCAAAGAATGTTAGTATATACTCGAAGAGGAGGATAAGAGTTCATGTGTTCCTCCGGAGGGGGAGAAAACGTAAAAAGGAGGCGAAGCTCCATCATTTTCTTATGGCAAAGAAAGTGAAGATGAAGCTTCATCCACAAATGAACAAGTATGGGCTCTGCTGCAAGAAGACAAAAATGAAAGCTCTGTCTTTTACCATTGTAAGCCTAGCTAAGACTGAGACCAGCAGGTGTCGTATGTCATTTGAGTTTTTTAGTGAACCCTTTCTCCATTAAGGGGGAGTGTTAGCATTAATGGAGAAAGTTAGCTTTTCTATGTTTAAGTGTTTGTTGCTTTAGAATAGGATTGAGATCCTATTTGATAGGGAGTGGTTCAAACCACCCGATATTGTGAAAGCCTATATATTTGAGGCTCATCTGACTCAATAAAATATAGGGCATGTATGAGTGTTTGTACACTCTCCAGGTATCTCACCTGGAGAGCCAAGTTAATATATAGTTTATATATTCTGTCTCTTTTGCTTTTATCAAACACTAGATTGCAGGAAAAAGATTTTAATGCTACTTGCAGAATTGAAAACACTACAATACTACTTTGCATAAAGGACCCTCTACACTAATTGCGTAAAAGGAAATTTCATAAATAAAACCTAATTCCTAATTGCAGAAAGAAACGAAATTAACTACAATTGCAAAAAGGAATGCTAATGAAACTACTTGCAAAAGTAAGAATCAAATGAGAACTTGTAACTCTAAATGATTACTCACGTGCACAATGAACTCTAAAAGACATTTATTTCACCATCTACGAAATTAACTGAGTAATGAAACAAAATTGTTGGAAAGAAAATGCATATGAAAATCAAATCTTTTTGGTATTTCTCTTTTATGAGCACTCTGAAATTAAAACAACAAAGGATTAAACCAAAACTATTCAAGGAAATTTTTTTCATAAAACTACCATGTTATGAGCGAATTAAAACATAATTGAGTAATGAAACTACTACACTATGAGTAAATTAAAATGTGAACAAAACTAACTATACTTAAAAGGGGCCCTCTCGTGAGTGTAAGTATATCATTGATTAACTGATTGATCAACCACACATTGAAAACAGAGGATTCTATTAATTCGAAACAGAGTTTCACAATGTTGAAAATAAACCACAACGTACTAAATTTCCGAACTATATTTTGGGTTTCGCTTTATGGATTTTATACAATTTTCATTAAAACTAATTCAAGAGTTCTATTTCGATAAGAAATGAAATTTTTCTACTATCTAGGAGATTGATTTAAAGTATAACTTTGTTATGAAACCAGCTCACAAAAAGATAGAAAAGATAGATCAACGACTTAGAAATCATCCTCTTCAAGGGGACAACCTCCTTTACATTACAAAAATGAAAAATTCTTGGATGATACAAATGACAAGACCTCCTTTCTATATATAGGAGTATAAGGGGTCATAATATAATCAGAGTCGACGTAACAATAATAATGTAAGGGCACAACAATAACAATAGTGGGCTTCTATGGGGCACAAAAATATAATAACGAGGTTGCACTAATAATAATAAGGGGTTACGCTAGTAGTATAGGGACCTAACATGCCCCTCTCCTTCAAAAAGTGTTGTCCTCAATGCTTGAGTAGTTCTGGATGCTTCCGTATAAAATTATCATCCTCCAATGTGTAATATTCAACGAGCAAGTTCTTCCACTTGATAAGATACTCTGAAATTGATCGATTTTGTAGCTGTCAATTTCTTGTTTTTGTGACTGCTTCAGGTTCCAATATGATTTTTCCTTCCTCGTCAAGTTCTGGCAATATTATTTGAACTGGGATCTTCTGCAAATTTTGAATGAGTGGCCGCACTTCTTCTTCATTCTTCCATTCATCCCTTGCTTCGTTTATCCAATCTGGTTGGATAATAGAAATAACACAAAACAATGCTTCCACATCCTCATCCTTTCTCGAGAGTGCATCTGCAACAACATTTTGCTTCCCCTTTTTGTAGAGGATTTCAATTTCATAACCCAACATATTTGTGACCCATTTTTTATGTTCTTGTGAAGATAATCTTTGTTATAAAAAGTATTTAAGACTATCATGATCTATTTTTACCTTGAAGTGTCTTCCCATTAGGTAAGGTCGCCATTTCTTAAGTGCATGTAGTATTGCCAACATTTCCTTCTCATAAATAGCTTGCTTGAGGGACATTTGTTTGTATGGATGTAGCCATAAAAATACCCAATCGCCTACATCAAAACTTCTTTCACTGCAATGTTGATCTGCCTATTGTTTCATTCAATTTTGCACCAAAGTGGCGTTATCCTTTAAAAGTTGGAGAACTTGTTGTTGATGCTCAATGTGATCTTTCACTGCTTGAACCTTTTTCTTATTTATATGTCCTTCTATCTTGAGAGTTTGAGGAGTGGTAATTTATGGCAATGCATTACAATATATGGTCAAATTCATTTCTTGATGCTCGATGTGATCTTTCACTTCTTGAACATTTTTCTTTTTGATATGTCCTTTTATCTTGAGAGTTTGAGGAGTGGTAATTCTTGCCAATGCTTTACAATCTATGGTCAGATTCATTTTTTCTTTCTCTGGGGTTGGTTCCTGGTGTATATCCTCTTCTTTTGATGTTTCTTGATCCTTTTCTTCCTCCTCTTCACAATCTATGTAAAATAATTTCTTCTTAACACACTTATGACCATTAGTGTATTTGCTATCACAAATGTAACAAAGCCCTTTTTCTCTTTTTTCTTCCAATTGTTTTGGTGTAAACTTTGTAGGTTGTGGAATGCTAGGCACAAAAAAACTTCCATATTTTTATTTGTGAGTGGTAGGATTCCTTGTTTCCGTAATTATGCTTTCATTTTTTCTTGCCAACCTAAATGCCTTCTCCAATGAATCCGGTTCCCAAATATGAACCTCATGTTGAATGTTATCCTTTAAAGTCCCTATGAAGACATCAATCATTTACTTATCTAGAATATCATTTAGCCTTATATTTAATTTTTGGAAGTCCTCAATGCGCTCTGACATTGAACCCTTTTGTTTGAGATTTATCAATTGGCTAAAGAAGGTGTTGCTCTTTGTATCCTCATAATGTGCTATCATTTCCTCCATGAAAATTGACCAAGTGACAAGTGGTTTATGAGAACAAATCCCTTTATACCATAAAAATTGATTCGATTCTAAATATAAAGATGCAATATGTACCTTTTGTAACAGTTGTACATCATGTAGATCAAAATATTGCTCCATTTTTAGTATCCAATTTACTAGATCATTGCCATCAAACTTCCTCATAACGCCTTTTCTTGATTTTAGGAGCTCGATATTGAAATGATTGTAACTCTATAATTTCGGATCTCCAAGTTCTAAAATTTCTTCTTGTGGTATCTCTCTGAGTCCTCTTTCTAACCCCACCAGTTTGATAAATATTGGATTCTTCAAGAAAGAGTTATTCCAAATCTCCTACGATGGCCTGATTATAGACTAGTTCAGTAGAGCGAACTTGTACGACCTTCCACGTCTCATTGTTTCGAACTTTGGATATGAAAATCTACACAGAAAATTACAACCTGTCCTCTTTCTGTAACTTCTTATGAAATTTCAATCTAATGTTCAGAGAGAAAGTTATGATGATTTTCCCAAGGTCACATGTTTGGAATATAATTCGGGAGTCTGAAAAAACCCTAACTTCCTCAGATTATATCTCTGAAAATATAACGAGACAAGATCTGAAATTTAGGCCCGAGTTTCACCATAATTTTGGCTCAAATGGGTTTTAATTTCAGAGTCTGAACCTTCATAAAAAACAAATTATAGTGAAAATTCCACAATGACCTGTTTGACATAGAATTCTAGAGCTTACAAAAACCTTAACTTCCTCAAATCATATCTCCTAAAATATAGCGAGATAAGATCTGAAATTCCGACCCAAGGTTCAGAACAATTGCGGTTCAAATGGTTTTTTTTAGCTTCTAAAACTCAATAGAAAGAAAGCTATATCAAAAATTCCACGATAACCTGTTTGGAGCAGCAAAACCCTAGAATCCAATGCTCTGATACCAAATGTTATGAAACTAGCTTACAAAAAGATAGAAAAGATAGATCAACGACTTAGAAATTAGACTCTTCGAGGGGGAAACCTCCTTTACATTACACAAATGAACAATTCTTGGATGATACAAATGACAAGACCTCCTTTCTATATATAGGAGTGTAAGGGGTCATAATATAATCAGAGTCGACATAACAATAATAATGTAAGGGCACAACAATAACAATAGTGGGCTTCTATGGGGCACAATAATAACAATATGGGGACTACATGGACACAACAATATAATAAGGGGGTTGCACTAATAACAATAAGGGGTTACACTAGTAGTATATGGACCTAACAAACTTTGTCTCCTCGTTATTTGCTACTGAAAGAGAAAATTATGCAAGATTCTTCTGGAATCATATCCTTGTGATTGAACAGATCTTTTGCACGCTCGCTTGATGTCATCGCGATCTCCTGCTTATCTTTGCTTGGTCGTTGCACCGTCATATTCAGAGTTTAACTCTTAGATCTCTTGATCTCTATAGCCTGCCAAGTCATGACGATATGTGGTTGTCCACGTGGGGAACATTTTTCATCTTCATATGCCTTTCATCCCTTTGTTGATGCATTGCAACCTATTTAATCATGGATATCGCTATGGAATTGAACATTAGTTGTGGAATGATCAAGATTATGTAATTGTAGAGGTGTTTTCATTATAATTCATAAAGAAACTTAAATTATAAAACATGGATGATTAGTATCTTTTATAAGTTGAAATAACCTTGAGTATGTTGAGACTGCTACAAAAGTGGCCACAAAAAGATAAAGGAGAGAGAAAGAGGTAGTAAAAAAGGAAACAATTTCAGACTTCAACACGTAGATTGATAGATTATATTATAAACATGTACAATGTCAGCTAATTTATGAGGCAATTATCATACATGTCATGTGAGTCCTATAAAAGTAAATGACGAGTATAAAGATCATAGAATCAAAGGGGAATATATGTTGAAATATGTAACTAGGTTTGGTCTCATAATGACATATGTAATCATGATTTTATGTATTTAATGTAAAGAGAAAATAAATTTATTAATGTTGTTATTAAGGCATGGATTTCATGCTCAAGGGAAATTTATTTTTAGGTCAAGCACCCATTGAGTGCTTCTAGAGCTTGTCTTTGAGTCAACAAGTCATAACAGTCATTGTGATGTATGAAAAACCCTCTCGGGCATGTTACATATTGTAAAGAAAAAATTATTTGAGTCAAAGACCTTCCAAGACCTTGTCATGGTACCTCAAGCAAGTCGGCCTGCATAAAATATCAAGTCGGCCTCAAGGAAGCAATTTTTACCCCTAGAAATACTATAAATAAGAAGGAATTTGACCACATTTGGACAAACAACAAGCAAGGTTGATATCCTCAAGGAAGACATTGGAAAAGGACGAAAGAGAAGAAGAAAAGAAAGATCGAAGTTTTGGGTTTCTCTCTCTTGTGTTAGGGTTTCTAAAGTTGTTGGGCAAGTCGAGTAGTTGGAAAGTTGTTGGGCAAGTCAAAGTGTTGGAAAGTTGTTGGGCAAGTCGAAGTGCTAGAAAGTTGTTGGGCAAGTCCCAGTGTTGGAAATTTGTTGAGCAAGTTGAAGTGATAGATAGTTGTTGGGGCCGAAGTTGCAGAAGAAACTACTGGGTCGAAGTTGCAGAAGAAAACTGATGGGGTTGAAGTTGCTAGGATTAAAATTGTTGGAAAGAAAGCTCATTAAGGAGAAAGGTTGACTTGGTCTTAGAGGGGTCTTGGTCAAGGGTCATAGGCCTTGGAATTCGTCGATTTAAGATTCTATAAGGAGAGAAGAATTATTGTGGGTTTTCCTCTCAAACGGATAGGTTTTGGCCCTAGATGATCGCCTACATCTTGTGTCCTCTTGTCTCATTGTTCTTTATGATTTGGGAGTTGTTTGATGATAAGAACACTAAATATAATCAAGAGAAAGAGGAAGATAATTAAGCAAAAATACATCACAAACAATTATCAAAAGAAGATAAATCACCTACTCTTGTTGCCACTAGATTTCTAAACAAGATCGACAATCATTATTAGTAGATGTACCGCTACTCATCTATGCTCGAGTTGCAAAGTTATCTCACTTTATATGGTTATGTAAGTTATTTGTGGCTTGTCTCTATTGCACATCATTTTTGTTGCCCTCTCTGTTGTGTCCTCTATGTGACTTTCCTAAAATATTTATTCCCAACTGTCGCATTACCATAGTCCATAGCAAAAGAGAAAATATATAAAGTTCAAGAGACTCAAATGTGGATAAGATATATAATTGTTGTTCAAGTGAAGAAGAATTGTGATGCTTAACATAACGAACGAATGCATATTAATATTGCACATTGCATAACCACTGTCCATAGAAAAAGTCGAGAAGAAGTCGTATCCAAGAGGATATTATTGTCCAAACATGTTTGTTAAATATCATTTTAAAAGATGTTCAACTTACAATTATATGGCATATTCATTTTTCTTATAATGATATAGAGGGTTCTATTATGTTAATGTACCCCCTACTGGATGGTATCTTTTACAAATCCAATAGTAAACCAACTATGAAGTTGTTTTCCTATTTTAGTAAGAATTAGTTCAATTGTTCAACATAATTCAACATAAATTTCATCCACTTCACTCAGGCCTAG
Organism: Pinus tabuliformis; assembly: GCA_031772625.1. NCBI lineage: Eukaryota > Viridiplantae > Streptophyta > Pinopsida > Pinales > Pinaceae > Pinus > Pinus tabuliformis. The sequence continues at coordinate 612,942,414 of CM062806.1, read as the reverse complement.
CAACAATGTAGAGCAGTTGGAATAATGACCCAAGTTCAAATCCTTGCAGACAAGCTCTCTTCCTATATGGGTTTTGCTAGATATAGTTATTGATATTGTTGTAGTCATGGGAAATTATTGAGATTACAAATTTACCATTGGAAAAACAAGGTGTGGGAGGGTTCCAAGTTCAACATTCATCGAAAGGCAGATTCATGTTTTAGAATAAATTTAAAAGTATGCATAATTTTCACAAACTTGTCACCACTGCATCATTTCACTGGTGAGGTCAATGGAGTGTTAATTGTTCATGGAGGCTAAATTCTCAATGATGTTTGTGTCACCCTAATAGCACAGGTTTGAAATGGATGAGAAACATTGGTACCTTTGACATCTTAATCAAAGGAAGTGGTGCAACCCCTCAAGCATGTCCCTCGAAGAAATTAAGAGAAAACAAATATTAAAGATAATTAATTAATTAAATAAATCATCGTTTCCCTCCTGAATATCCCATGTCATAGACGAAGAATGTTGCAAGGACATATATCACTCTATTATAGAAAAAATTCCACTAAAGTGGCCCTTGGTCCAATGATTGACAAGGAGAATTTATTTATCCCTAACTCGTCACTAAAAATATGGGAAACTCCAATGGTAGGTTACATATAAATCAGATTACTAGAACACAACTTAGCATGCAGATTATTTAACAAAAATAACTTAGCAGCTATGTGTGTAAGTGTCAAGGCTTGCACGTACCAACAACTTGACATAGAAATCGAGGTTTTGATCAAAGGCCACAATGACTAAGCCTTTGGCCTGAGCTCGGCCAAATGATATGTTGGATGTAAGAGAGAAAAGGAAGTAGTTGAAAATGTGGAGGCATGCAATGGTATGTATGAGATTTAATATTATAAGAGTCATTGTTTGCTCCCCTACTAGCACGCCATATCTCAATACTCTACATGTGGAATATACGATTGTTGGAACTTAACGCCTTGAGGTGCTCACTATGCAACCAATTCAGGTACAATAACTCGCCTCCCAACAATAGATGAGATGCAATCAGACCTCTTGTGCATTTTTCACCCACGAGCCAGATTCCAAGGCATAAGGGGACTACTCAAGGCCAACACAATACCATAAGTTGGGTCAGATAGTTTCAGATGCCAGAGAGGTTGCATAGTAGGATGGAGCCGCTCCTTATTCTTGTCTCTACATGTTGCCTATGTTGCATTAGATAGAGCCACCCTCACTCCAACATTTTTTTTGGGCATCCTCTATTTCTGCCCTTCGACTTGTGTTGCCTTAGGAGAGATCTCCTCAGTTGTCCAATCTCTATTCTTCACCAATATTTTCTTCTATCCTAATTAATCCTCTTGAACAATTATCCTTCCTCCATGTGTCCCTTATTTTATATTCTTTAATTAATATTTTCCTGCCAGAACTTGTAGGTCAATCAACTAAATTCCACATAGTGTCTTTCTCCTTACCCAGCATTTGTCCCAAGCAACATCTTCCCATCAGCCCTGGAATCAGTGTCCCTTGACTCAGCCTCTGTGCATATTTTTTCTTTCAAAATATTTACAATATCTACCAAGGTGAAAAGTGATCGAGGCTATCACAACCCCCCAACACTCAGCCCCAAATATAGTGAGATTTAAATCCCCGCCAAAATTTGAGATCTAATCTTCAGGGATCCATATTTTGCCAAAAAATCCGCCAAGCAATATATTGCACATATATGTTAAATATGTGAAAGCATTGAGATGTCCCCTTGGCCAAACCAGTTAATATAATTCACACAAAAAAATTAAATGCAAAGAAATCAACCAACTGAGAATCCCAAAGTGCAACAAAACCCCCGAAAATGCTAGCAACATGAGTCGCAAGTGCCTTCCACCCAAGACAAGCGTTCATAGAATATTATTGCTCTTTAACCCCTGAAACCATAGACTCTTCTATCAAGATAACCGTCGAGCAAACATAATTGATCAGATGCTTGATAAGTTAATCAGATGCTTGATAGTTTGTATTGTTCCTCCTATGCCACCAAATCATTGACAACAAATTCAAACGGTGGAGGATTTTCGTCTATGGGGCATACCTGGAAGATTCTTAGTGCGTGAAACAAAACTGGGTTGAGAGTATGTTAACTCGGCTTCCAAAGTGGCACATATCAACTCCTCATATTTTGACCATCCGCCTCAAAGGAGAAGTTACTTCCTTCGTATCAAGTATCATTTATATACCAACCCATAGCTTTTATGAAGTCCAAAAATACCCATAAGGGAATGCATTAAATTAAAACCCAAAAAAACCAGTTGTCTTCTCGTCAATGCGACACCTAGTAATTAGACGGTTTATTTAAAAATTAGACGGTTATAAGAAAGAGGAAATATATGAGTTCATAAAAGAAAAAGCAAGACTATATTACAACAAAAGAAAAATAAAATAGAAAATAATATCATAGATTCAATTCTCAGTGGTTAGATTATGCAAAACTTCTTATGAGTGAACAAATAGAAAAAATAAGCTTTTCATAATGGTCTTTTTAACATAGTTATTTTCGATTGCGGTTATTGAACAAGGTATAAAGAAACTAGAAAATAGTAACGCACAAGACATTAATAGTCTATATGCATAATTTTAAAATGGAGTGTGAAGCTTCTAGCTCCACACATCAAGGATATCTTTAACAGAGTCAATCAAGGTAGTTTTTTGGTTGAATCGACAACTAGTGTTGTTATACCTCTTCACAAAATCAAAGACATGAATAACCCATCTAACTACTGTATTATTATGATCAACCTTCTTCTTGGAAAAAAATTTGGGAGCATGCTAGAGTGCAAAATCAACGAGTGGGTAGAAAAGGAGAGAAAATGAGCAAAGGGGCAGGTCGGCTTCAGGCCTAAACATTCTACCATTGATCATTGCATCACTCAAGACATTTTATCGAAAAAGTTTGGGATGACCAAGGTGGGGAAGCATTATGTTGATTTCTTGACTTTGAAAAATCCTTTGACATTGTATCTATAGATAAGCTATGGCATATAATGGAAGAAATAGGGGTCCCAAAGGAATATAGGGCGATTGTTCATAAGCTTTATGAGCGGGTTAGAGCTAAAATCATAACGAAGAAAGGCATGTCTGAATGCTTTAGCAATGACATAGGAGTCAAACAGGGATGTCCTCTTTCCCCCACATTGTTTAGTCTATATATTGATAAGCTTGAAGAGTGGATAAGCAATACCGAAGGAGAAGGCATCCAATTAGTAAGATATGTGGTGAAACTACTTCTATATGCAAATGACCTTATTCTTATTGCTAAATCTGCAATAGGTTTGAGAGAACACTTGAAAGCTCTGGAACTCTTTTGTCAAGATGTGGGAATGCAAGTAAATACCAGCAAAACTAAAGTCATGATTTTCTCTTCGAAAAGAAAGAAACAACATGTTAATTTTCTCTTTGAAAAGAAAGAAACAACATTTTACTTTTCTCTTTGAGGGTGGCCCCTTGGAGTTGTAGATGAATACAAGTATCTAGGAATTAATTTCCACTATAGGCTTAGCTGGGAGACATGTAGATCAAAGAGAATCCAAGGAGGGTGGAAAGCTTCATAACTTCTTCATAACATGCATAGAAAATCAAAAGTATGGGATTAAAAGACTAAGAAAACCCTTTTTGGTTTATTAATGGTGCGAGTTATCCTCTATGGTTGCGAGATATGGGGGAGCAACATGTCAAGACACAAATGGCGACAAATAGAAAAAATCCAAAAGCATCTAATCACAAGTAGCCTCAAATTCAAATCAACGGTCCCATATGATATCCTTTTAGTTGAGGTTGGTATGTTTCCAATTGAGGATTCAATGATCATTCGTTTGCTAAGTAACCTAAAGAAGGTTGAAAATGTGGATAAGCATCGATGGCCCAAATTGGTTGTTGAAGAAGAGATAAATTGTCAAAAAAAAACAACAACAACAACATGGATGAAGCAAAATAAAAAGTGGTTGGGAAAATGGGACACAAAACTGCAAGATTGTCCTCACGCTGGATGAGATAAAAAAGTGGGTGTTAGAAAAATTTAGGACTGCCATGTGGATAAAACAAGTAGGCAAAAAAAAAAAGAATTTTATGTCAAATAATTTAACCCTGCGTGGATGCATGAAGATAAAGAGTATTTGAGTTCCTCAATCAAGGGAAAAGTTAAAATTTTAATTGCACAATTGTGGACTAGCTCCCATCATCTAAGATGTGAACCTGGTAGATGAGTGATCCCTAAAGAAGATTGGGAAGAATGAAATTGCATTTTTTGCAGCAAAGGTGTGGTAGAAATAGAATGGAATTTTATCAAAGAATGTGTAGTGTGTGAAGGTATTCATCATCACATTGATAATATTCTAAAGGTGAAGAATCTCAGTGAGATTTTTGAGGAGGCAAGACTTCAAGAAGTAGCAAATTTCTTACTCCAGATCCATAACAGCATAATCAACATGGGAAAAAATATAAATATGGTTTAAGTTGATAGTTGGTGGTCCCTTAAGCCGTGAGGTTTTGTGGACGTCTTTAGAAACCATTCAATTCAATAAATGAATCCACCAACCACAAGTTAAGTTGAAATCCAAAACACAACATGTAACACATATCCGTTATTAAGAGAGCTACGAAGAAGAACCTAGGTCCAAAATAATCAGAAGGCTCCAACCCAAGCTGTGAGAGAAATATAGGCGAAAAATGTCCAAGAAGAAAGCAATGAGATAAAGAATTTACAAAATGTAAATAAGTCATTTGTTGATTCGAAAAACCATAAAAATAAAAATATTATATCTCGCTATCCCACCAAAAACCAAAAGTATCACTCCAAATAAATGTATACTATAGAGTTTAGGAAAGGTCATGAGTACTAGATGAAACAATGTTCCCAACCAAAAAAACCAACATCAATCCAACATTTGGTACACACCATCTGCTTCACCTTTCAAACTGATTTGTATCAAAAGATAAGAAAGAAAAATTAGGAAGCACCTCCCAAGACATGTGGCCATGAAACTTCAAAAAAAGAAAAACCTCCATAACCACATGGAAGACCCCAAGATGCGTGGATGTTCAACGTTCATTTTAAAAAGTGGTTGGCGAGGAATAAAATGGGATGATCAACGATCATATTATAATTTTGTCTTCCACCTACCGCAAATGGCCTTCTTGTTGTGTGCATGCATCCTGCTTCCTGCTCTGCATGTATCCTATTGCCTGTTGCTTCTCAAACAAACAACAAAAATGGGAAGATCAACGTTCATTCCACGTACAGCAAACTGTTAAGCTCCATTAATTTTTGCACAATTGCTGCCTACAATTATGGAATTTAAATTGCAGTCTTTCCTTAACTTATGGAAACCAACTGCAGTAGTTTCCTTAAGTTAAGAAAATCAACTGCAATTACTAAATTTATTATTGGGAGCTACTAAAGTGGTCCATTACTTTGATTCGAGTTCTCTGCCTTGATCTGTGGGACATCTAACACATAGCTATTAGAAGCTTGATGGAAGCTTAGCTATAAACTCATCTATTTGGTCCCCAAGCTCTAATCTCAATCCCCTTCAGTTTTTCACACCATCTAGCTGAGATAGCAGAGCTTGGAAGTGCCTTCAGAATTTCTGCATTCTTTTCTTTTTGCTTGCGTAGCTGGAGCGTGGTTTTCAGAAAGAAGTTGCATCAAGAGTTTCACAAATGGCTGGAGGTAATTCGTATCCCTGGGCATTAAGTTTCAACGATTCTTTAAGTTTTTTTTTCCGCATGCAGAATCGTTGTCATAATTTTTCTAACCTTTGGTATCAGAGCTATTTTACCTCTGCCTTGCTGTGTAGTTGGCCATAGCACCTTAGTTCTGACATACGCATTTGATTGTGTTTATATGCATGCATTTGATCACTCAAGGAAAATAAAGCTTACTATATTATACTCATCTGAATCTCTTGAAAAGGTCAAGAAAGTATTATGTGCATATGCATGTTTGGCCAATGCGTAAAGAGATTTTACCAATCGGCAAATGAAATTTGCGTCAAAACGATTTTCCAGCATCTAAAAGTTACAGGTTCAAAAGTAAATGCCAATTGTGACGCCGTATCTGTACTGTTTCAATGCCTGTCTTTGTGTTTTATTTTTGAGTTTTTGCTTTTGAATAACACTAGCCGAGGTCTGGAGCTTTCTTCATATCAGTATATGAAAGCAATTGCGATCCACAAAATCGGTGCCGGTGGCCAAACCAGACCTGCGTTAGAAACGTTCAGTTAGGCGTATTAGACGGTGTCTTGTTACTGGTTAGTTGCGTTTCTGGTTTTAATAATAAAATAGAGCAACATAGCATTTAATTCTAATCTATTTTTGGGGAGTAAATTGTTCAGATATCTCATGGATTGACTTAACCTTTCCAACGACATTGGTAGGTGTGACAGAGGTAAACGCAACAACTTATTGTTGATATCCCATAAGGCGTGTTTCGAAATTCAGAAATTAGAAAAACCGAATTTTATATGAAATTTGATAACATAATGGATAACTATCATATGGCTATGTTAATGGGCATATGGTAATGACAGATTTTAAATAAAGGAAATATGATCTTCATTGTTGGTAAAAATACTGCATTGTGTATATTTCGCATATATAAATGCAATATAAAATAAACGCTTCTCAATTCCCTGATAAACCGACAGCTAAAACCTATGTATAAGCTTTCGTGTAAGGGATCTCTACTTGTTTTGATTGTGATATGAATCTGCACTTTACAAAACAATAAAATGTAATTAAAACTTGTACGTTTGAAAAATTATAAGCGTATTTCATAAGGTGATTTTTTGAGAGTACGCTTTTAGTAGAAGCTTAATATTTTTAATATTCTATTAATGTAATTCATAGTTCCAATGCCGTTAAGTACCCCAATATTATGAACGTTGAAAGTCCATCAAAGGTAAAATTTGGAGTAAGATTCGGGAACTTTGAATTAAATTCTGACCTAGCTTATTCCCAAGTTGTTTTTCGCATTCTTTGGGTTTGCAGTCGGAACTCAAAACTCTTATGTTAACCGATATCAATAAGTGCCTTTTATGAGTGATTACGGTTTTACTAGCAGATAAGAGCACCGATTTAGAGTTCCATTTTTATGTTGGGAATTTTGTCGAGGGGATATTGGTTAAATATTGGAAATCTAACTTCTCAGAAAAATCATCAGAGCATTTTTATTATTTGATAATTATTTTTATGGAAGAGTAAGCTTGGCCCATATTTTCAAATGGATGTCTTTATGTAGCAAGGCTTCTGGCTGACACATCTAGTGGTGCAGTTAGCAGTCTTAAAGACTTGCACAATTTGTGTGGTAGCGTGTGCCATGCTATTCAATATATGTTTATATGATGGTTCTTGAATTTGTTAGCTGTGTCTCCTGATTTAGCGAATAATGGCACTCTGTAAATTTTATAATTGATTACATATTTATTGTAAAATTTACGCTGAACTTACATTTATAATAATGAACATTTGTAATCAAAGAAGAAATGAGAAATGGTTTATTTCTCATTTGGGCATTTAGTTTTTTGATTCTATGTTTATTTTGCATGAAGTTCAGATTAGCGTTGTTGAAATTTAATTTAAATTTAGTTAAACAATCAAAGTAGTCATTTTCGGTAATGCTGACTGCTTTAACCTTAATTTTTTATTTTGCTGGAGAATTATTACAGTTATATGGAGTTTATTAAAATGTCATTTTGACTTACTCTTTTTAGTAAACATTATTTTTCTCTCTGGTTAAGTTTTGTTTATGCAACAAAAATAATGTCTGGTGATCCATATAATTTTAATTAATTAGAGAATAGCCACAGCATCTTTAATTAAATAAAATTATATATTTTGATTGGTTAGATCACATAAAGATTATTTAGACATTAAATTGTAATTAATTAGACTGAATATAATAAATTTTATCCCACATGAATCTTTATTATATTTATCTAATTAATTAGGATAAAATTTCATAACCTACCCATAGGAGTTATGAATTAATAAGTTTTATCATAAAGTTTTATTGAATCTGTTTGAATTGAAAATTTAGCCCACAGAGAGTTATGAATTAATAAGTTTTATCATAAAGTTTTATTGAATCTGTTTGAATTGAAAATTTAGCCCACAGGCAATTTTTATGTCATTTGATTCAATTCTTTTTAGCATGATTTACATTGGTAAAACATGAAAGTTTATTAAGCCTCAATTTTAACATAAGCATGTGATTTTTTAATGCAGTAGTACAACCTGCAAATTTCTCTGAAATTCGTTGTGACATTCCCAAACTTAAGGAAGTAATCTTGTTTGTTTGTTATGAATCTAATATGTTTAACGTTAATATTAACACATGGTGGATTGATTCTGGATCAACAATTCACATTTCGAATTCCTTGCAAGGTTTGCAAAACCTAAGGAAGCCAGTGGGAAGCGAGCAAAGCATCTTATCAGGAAACAAGATGGGCTCGCATGTGGAAGTTATAGGAACATGTTATTTAACTTTAAGTAGTGGTTTTGTTTTGGAATTAGAAAAGACCTTTTATGTTCCAAGTTTTTCTAGAAACTTGATTTCAGTTTCAAGGCTTGTACCTTTTGGATATTCCTTAAACTTTTCAGAAAAATCTTTCAGTATTTTCTATAAATCTGATTATGTTGGGAATGGTATTTTGTCTAATGGCCTTTATTGCATTAATTTACAAAACAATGTCACTTATGATTCAATGCGTGTTCACACTGGCACTAAAAGATGTGTTATTAATGAAGATTCCTCTAAATTATGGCACCGGAGACTAGGTCATATCTCCATAGATAGAATTAAGAGATTGGTAAATGAAGGAATACTTAATACTCTAGATTTTACTGATTTCGAGACTTGTGTGGACTGCATAAAGGGAAAGCAGACCAACAAGTCAAAGAAAGGTGCCAATAGGAGTTCGGACATATTAGAGATCATACATACTGATGTATGTAGTCCAGACATGGACTCACATGGTCAGAGATACTTCATCTCCTTTATAGATGATTACTCACGATATATGTATCTCTACATGCTTCATAAGAAGAGCGAAGCATTAGATGCCTTTAAGATCTTTAAGGCTGAAGTAGAGAAACAATGCGGCAAGAAAATTAAGATCGTGAGATCAGATAGAGGTGGAGAATATTATGGTAGATACACAGAAGATAGACAAGCACCTGGGCCATTTGCTAAATTTCTTCAAGAGCATGGGATTGTTGCCCAATACACCATGCCGGGTTCACCCGGCCAGAATGGTGTAGCAGAAAGAAGAAATCGAACATTATTGGACATGGTGCGGAGTATGCTTAGCAACTCCAATCTTCCTAAATCCTTGTGGACTGAAGCACTTAAGACGGCAGTGTATATATTAAACCGAGTTCCAACCAAGGCGGTTCCTAAAACGCCATTTGAATTATGGAAAGGTTGGAAACCGAGTTTGCGACATATGCGCGTTTGGGGATGCCCGTCTGAAGTGAGAATTTATAATCCACAAGAGAAGAAGCTGGACCCAAGGACCATTAGTGGGTATTTCATTGGATATGCTGAAAGGTCTAAAGGTTACAGATTTTATTGTCCATCTCATAGCACTAGGATTGTGGAATCAAGAAATGCAAAGTTTCTTGAAAATGACTTGATCAGTGGGAGCGATCCAACCAGAAACATAGTTTCTGAGAAGGATCATTCAGAATCTCAACCTTCCACTTCAAGTGATAGATTGGTTATTGTTCATAGCACCCCTTAAGTACAAACTAGTGTTGAACAACCAATTGTTGAAGTTCCACAAGCTGCTGACGATATTCCAGTAGATCAAGGAGTTCAAGAGTTGCCAAGAACTTTTGAACAGCAAGTTGAACCACATACTTCTCAGGAAGATGATGGTACAACATTAAGAAGATCTACTAGACCTAAGAGATCAGCAATTCCTAATGATTATATTGTGTATCTACAAGAATCTGACTACAACATTGGAGCCGAAAATGATCCCGAGTCATTTTCACAAGCCATGAGTTGCAAAGAATCAGAACTATGGTACAATGCCATGAAGGAAGAGATGAATTCCATAAAGAGTAACGAAGTCTAGGATCTTGTTGAGTTGCCTAATGGTGCAAAAGCCATTGGATGTAAATGGGTCTTTAAGACAAAGAAAGACTCATTGGGCAACATTGAGAGATACAAGGCAAGACTTGTTGCTAAGGGATTCACTCAGAAAGAAGGAAGCGACTACACGGAGACTTTTTCTCCTGTATCTAAGAAAGATTCCTTGCGCGTTATTATGGCATTAGTAGCCCATTTTGACTTGGAGTTGCATCAAATGGATGTGAAAACAACTTTTCTTAATGGAGATCTAGAGGAGGAGGTTTACATGAAACAACCTTAAGGATTCCCCTCTAGTGATGGTGAGCAATTGGTTTGCAAGCTCAAGTAGTCATTACATGGTTTAAAACAAGCATCCCGCCAATGGTATTTAAAATTCCATAATGTAATTTCTTCTTTTGGTTTTGTAGAAAACATTATGGATCAATGTATATACCTGAAAGTTAGTGGGAGTAAAATTTGTTTTCTTGTTTTATATGTGGATGACCTTTTGCTAGCAACCAATGATAAGGGTTTGCTACATGAGGTGAAACAATTCCTCTCTAAAAATTTTGATATGAAGGATATGGGTGAGGCATCTTATGTCATTGGCATTAAGATCCATAGAGAAAGATTTCGAGGCATCTTGGGTCTGTCACAAGAAACCTATATTAATAAAATTTTAGAGAGATTTCGGATGAAGGATTGTTCACCAAGTGTAGCTCCCATTGTGAAGGGTGATAGGTTCAATTTGAACCAATGCCCGAAGAACGACTTTGAAAGGGAACAAATGAAGAACATTCCATATGCTTCTGTTGTCGGAAGCCTAATGTATGCTCAAGTCTGCACAAGACCTGACATTGCATTTGTTGTGGGAATGTTGGGACGATATCAGAGTGATCTAGGTTTAGACCACTGGAGAGCTGCAAAGAAAGTAATGAGGTACCTTTAAGGAACCAAAGACTACATGCTTATGTATAGACGGACGGACAACTTGGAAGTAATTGGCTACTCAGATTCTGACTTTGCTGGGTGTGTTGATTCACGCAAATCAACATCAGGTTACATTTTTATGATGGCCGGTGGAGCTGTATCATGGAGGAGTGCCAAGCAGACCTTGATTGCCACTTCTACTATGGAAGCCGAGTTCGTCTCCTGTTTTGAGGCTACTTTACATGGTGTATGGCTTAGGAGTTTCATTTCTGGGCTTAGAATTATGGATTCTATCTCTAAGCCATTGAGAATATATTGTGATAATTCAGCTGCTGTTTTTATGGCTAAAAACAATAAAAGTGGGAGTCGAAATAAACACATCGACATTAAGTATTTAGCTATAAGGGAACGTGTTAAAGAAAAGAAAGTGGTCATTGAGCACGTCAGCACTGAGTTAATGATCGTTGATCCTTTGACTAAGGGCATGCCACCGTTTAAATTCAAGGATCATGTATTGAATATGGGACTTGATCCCATTATGTAGTTTCTCATTGTATGGACAATGTTATTTTAATGAAATTCTTAATTATTGTGATGTTTTTTTCTCATATTTATGTGCACCTTAAGTTGATTTGAGAAAATTCATTTAAGAAGGACCAAGAATAAACATAAGGTTTATTCATTAAGATATTGTTGCCACATAAATTACAATAAGAATAAATGCATAGTAATACATGGAAGATAATACTCGTCATTAGAGGACTTATCGCCATGATTCATGTATCTATTACTTAATACAGATTATCAATGGTTTTTAAGTTGAGACATTAAGTTTGAAAGTATGAACCAAGTGGGAGAATGTTAAGCTCCATTAATTTTTGCACAATTGCTGCCTACAATTATGGAATTTAAATTGCAGTCTTTCCTTAACTTATGGAAACCAACTGCAGTAGTTTCCTTAAGTTAAGAAAATCAACTGCAATTACTAAATTTATTATTGGGAGCTACTAAAGTGGTCCATTACTTTGATTCGATTTCTCTGCCTTGATCTGTGGGACATCTAACACATAGCTATTAGAAGCTTGATGGAAGCTTAGCTATAAACTCATCTGTTTGGTCCCCAAGCTCTAATCTCAATCCCCTTCAGTTTTTCACACCATCTAGCTGAGATAGCAGAGCTTGGAAGTGCCTTCAGAATTTCTGCATTCTTTTATTTTTGCTTGCGTAGCTGGAGCGTGGTTTTCAGAAAGAAGTTGCATCAAGAGTTTCACCAATGGCTGGAGGTAATTCGCATCCCTGGGCATTAAGTTTCAACGATTCTTTAAGTTTTTTTTTCCGCATGCAGAATCGTTGTCATAATTTTTCTAACACAAACGACCTTCTTGCTTCGCCTTCCTATTCCGCCTTTCCTATTATCTATTGTTGTGTGCATGCATCCTACTTTCTCCAAAGTCTCTCTCTCTTTGGCATATATGTTAACGCTTGAGGCATGAAATCTGTGTAGCAACTAACTTAAACCTTTTAATACAAAAAATTGAATGATATTTGTTTTTTTTATAGAGAAAACATACACATTATTGTAATTCATATACGATCAAATTTGTATAAAGTTAAAAGGCACCGCATCAAGCGAGTTTAAAAGCTAATTCAAGTGCTCATGATTTTATATAATTTAATAGAATATTAGTACAATTCTTTTTTAATAAATCAATTCTTATTAATATTGTTTTTTAAATTATGATTTATCATCATGTAAATGGTTTATTTTACTAACACATTTAGATTAAGACAACATTTTATATATGAATGGCCTTAATAACGGCAACAAGTAAAGGTTTTTGAAAAATAAATAGTTAAAAGAAAAAACTATTTTTTATGATGATACATGAAGCTAAAATCTCAAGGGAGGCTCTATTCAACCTCACCGACAACTCAAAAAGGAAGTGTCAGTTGATTGCAATAGGTGCCCAAGGGCACTTAGGAGGATTAGCAATATTGTTGGATGACTAAGAAATCCGAGTGACTAATATGTTTACCACATTTCGGGCCTTGACACTGTTATCACTCAGAATTTTCCTAAAAGTTATGAGAAAAAAGAAAAGGCCGAGGTAACTACAAACCAATCTTTTAAGTATAGGCTCTAGCCAACCTATGACTCAAAGAGGGCTCTCTCTTTATGTTTTAGCTTTGTTTGCTAGGATTTTAGGCTAGTTCTTAAAGTTCAAGGGTTTTTGGATTTGTATTGGAAGTTGGATGGTGGAATCCTTACGCAGATGGATAGAATGATGTCTTTGGCTATTGGGCTATGGAGTCAAAGAAGGGCAACAGAACTGGGATTAAATCATTAAAGGGAGTGTTCAATGGGCAAGCTAGTAGAGTGAAACGCAGGTTTTTAGGTCGAATGGGTGAAATGATCTTAACGAGGGTGAGAAGGCACTTAAGAATCCTCAAACCGAGATTAAAAGGAGGAACAGAGGATGATCATGAGCAAAGGGCAGTTAAGAATCCTTTACTATAGACCATAGGGAAACTACCTAAACTAAGGAGCAATCAAGAATTCCTTAACTTAGATAATTTAGCAGAAAACATACAAAATGCTTAATAGTCAAAACAGAGTGCAGTGAGTCCGCATGGGGTAGCTCAAGTGGCAATGGCCATGGAAATGAAGTCTTACCGAACCGGAGATCTTGGGTTCGATTCTTGTGCTACCCTCCCTGGAAATGGGGTGAATAACGGACATGTAAAAACTCAAAATGAGAAGGTCCCACCTAAGCTTACAAAAAAAAAAAAACAGAGTGCAGTGAAGCAAGTTCTGAGATATCATTCCATATTAAAGCATTTAGATTTCATATACATTTAAGATTATGGGAAAAACTTTTAAAGAAAAATGATGACATAAAGAAGATACTTGTCTTTATTTCGCACTACACATGAACCTAGTGAAATGTCTTTGCTTTATTCAATAATCTAGTTTACTGGTCCAACAGTGATACAATAGCTTACAGTCTTTGATCAAGAAAACTATAGAAATGTCTAAGAATCCACCCTACATACTTCGAATTTTGAAGTATTTATACAAAAAATCATTACAAAATATCTCAAAACAACTTGAGATTTATTCTAGGAAATACAAATATCTTCTTGCAAGAAGATAGAGACAGCTAATGAACCGTTTCATGTTGTCCCTTTTATTATGGTTGTGCTGGCCTTTATTGTTGAAGTGTTAGCCTTTTAATATAGCTTACAGTTGTGGAGTTTCACGTTGGAGTCTTCTTGAATTTCATCCTTCAACTGATACTCTTTAACTCTGATACTCTTTGATCCTGCTGCCCTGTTTTCATCTGTTTTACCTGGCTGCCTTCATTTTTACTGTGTTGTAAATTTATCACAGTAAATCTATCATTTTCTCCCACCATTCTACATCTGGTAATTTCACATTCACCATTCTCCTATAGATTTCATCAGCCTCAGTATACTTTGCAAAATTTGGCTTGGTGAGGAAAAACAAGTTTTCAAAGGTGTCATATAATACTTTGCCTGTTGGCAGGACTTTAATGGATGAAGAACTGGCCTGTTCCTTAGCCAATTTTTTGAGTCTATCACCATAGTCTAACTATGTCATTAGTTTATCATTGATGACCATAGGACTGGGCAGACCTTTCTCCCTCAAAATCTAGAATTTAGCCATGAACCTATCAATGCCTACCTGCATATTGTTGCACTTTTCTTCCAAATTAAGCATAAGGTTCCTTTTGGAAAGGACCTTTCTTATTTCTAAAATGGTAGCAGTCCTATCTTCTATATTTATCTCTTGGAGCTCATATCTATTCTTACTGTTGAGGAAGTGGATGAGTCTATTTTCATCCTCTAGCTTATTTCCTAATTCCTCCTTCACTTTCTAGATAGCTTCTGTAGCTATCTTTACCAGCTCTATTTGCTCAAAAATTACTTGGATTGATGGCCAAATATCATTGACTCAGTCAATGATATTCGCCCACAACATTTCTTTGGTTTGTCCAAGTGGTTTCTCTAGTGTTAAATCCTTCTCTAGGATTTTGATTCTCTCACCCATTCTCTGGGCCCTTTGTGTTTCTTCTTTCTGCTTCAGTTGGGCATGTTAGCTCTGCTATATAATTCAGTATTTGCTGGGTCAAAGACACCGAGGCCGTGTGTTTTTAGTAAAAAGGGATCTCGCAGCTGTTCATTTTATCCTTTTCCCCTTTATTTGATTTATACCCTTATAACTCCCGCTACTGCCATTTCATCCTTCTCCCTTCATTTGCTTTATACCCTTATAACTCCCGCCACCCTTGTTTTCCTCTGTTTTCTGCTAAAGTTCCCCATAAACCCCATATATATATGTTTTTCTCAGGTCCCGGGCGCAAAGTTAACCCATAAGACCGCGGTCATATAACCACGCGCATGCAAAAAAACGCTACCGTCGAGGCCCTCCCTATCACATCAATCATTAAACGTGTGCATTAATCCACTGCCGTCCGATCCTCCACCTCGTGATCCGATGATATACACTGCCCCCGCTCCCGCAAGTCGCGCACGCGATAGCCAGCGGGGAAAGTGGTTTCCCATCGGACCCTCCAACCACGCGTTACAATCTGACTGCATCGTGCCCCCGCATACGGAAACCGCCTGCCATCCCGAAGTGGTGCAGGGAAACCGCTTACCGCTCGCACATACATCCCTCGCTCGTTAACTTCCACACACCTTTATCGTGTGATGAACGTTGGATCCGCTGCTCTGCAATCTGACGGCTCACATCTGTCTCCGCCTGTTTTCCCGATAGCTCCCTCCGATCCATTCTTCGCCGTCCATCTGCAGGATCCGACGGCTGTTGTTTATTCCCGTCCCACCCATACATCCTCCATGTTGTTTTCGTGTCGTTGCCCTGTATCATTCACCCGAAGGATGAAGCGATCACTCACCAAATACTCTGTGCAGTTAATACTTCACCCACTGCATTCAAGAGACAGCACGGCCAAGGAAAGAAAGTATAGTCTCGAGTGGTTAAACGCCGTCAGCAGTTATAGAGATTTATTCATACAACACTCCACCTGCTCGAGGAGTACACCTAAGTATCAGGGAATGTCAAATTTTGTTTATTGAAGCATCAATTTGTTTCATAAACCCATATCAGATAGTTAATGTAGTTGGTGGTCAGTTATGACCCCTCCGCGCATAGCATAGAAGAGCAATTTTGTAAACAAACTCCATATATACCCACAAAAAAAATGTAATGGGGTTTATGAATGTTATTTTGATGTAAAGTTCAACTTCTGGAGACTTTAACTACTGTGATACTTGCAGCGTCTAGTCTTCATTTTCAGCTAATGCAAGCTTCTTTTGCTGTTAATTGCTCACTTTCCACTTCTTCTTTGTTCCAGGTTGTGCTTGTTATGCATTTTTCATGTGCTCTTGATGTTTAGCATTAGAGGGGCTGTCATCCCACCTCTGTGTTAGAATCTAGTATGTATCATTGAATTTGTATGCAGGTTTCTGTTATTTTAATGCCAGAGAGCTGTCATCCTGTCTGTGCATTAGGAAATAGATTTGCAGACCTTTTTACTGGTTGCAGCTGGCCATCACAGGGTCTTGTGTATCTGCTGGTGTGATCAGTATTCTCCATCTTCACCTGTTCCTCAAACTGTGAGTAATTGGTGGTCTAAAGCCTTGTAGTCTAGGGGTGTTCACCCATGTCTGGGGTTAAGCATAGTAGAAGTGGTTATCTGGCTTGAATATGCATCATTCCTTCCATTCATCCACTATTTTCCAACATTTTTGTTGAGTTTGTAATGTTCCTGAGCATCTCTGAGATACAACCTAGGAGAGTTTCTTAGGGTGATAACATTAACTGGCGCTGTTGCCGGGGAGAGGAGATTGAAGCTCAGCTTCCCTGGGAGAACGACACAGTTTCAAGATTTGACGATAGACAAGGTTTGAACATAGTTTTTGGTTGTAATCATCTATCTGGCGACTCCATTGGAAGAAGACCATCATTTGGTGACTCCACATTGAAGTTTTGGCTCAGTTTGTGAGACATACTCGAAGAAACCCTCAGAAATCACCAGCTGAATCAGTGCCTGACCCTGAGAGGACTGTCAAATCGAAGAAAGCATCAAAGAAATGGGCATCAGGATTAGGTAAGCCTAAGAAATTTCATGCATCTCTGAAAGATAAAGTAATAGCTGAAGATATACAGTTTGAGGATTTAGAGCCCAGCACTATTAGTAAGGAAATTCCTTCAGAGATTAGTTCAGCCCCTTGTTCAGTTAGTTCCCCTTTGAATCTCAGTCCAAAGAAAGCTTCCAATACAGTCCAAAGCATCCATTTGTCTCTGCCATCCATCACATTACTTCCTATCATTCAATCTGCCAGTAGCCTTCCACATATCCCAATTATGGCAGGCCAGCAAGCACCCATGAAGATAGAAAGAATTGTTGCTGCTAGATATGGACCTTTGGTCTTGCCTATTCCTTTGAATCCTATGCCTGTGGGAGAATATCAAAAATATATGCCTAAATTCACTAATACAGAGGAAGTGACAGCAAAAGAACACCTTGAAGCTTTTTACAGTTATGTTGATAATTTAGATATAAGTGAAAATGATGTGTGGATGAGAGTTTTTGTACAGAGCCTTGATGGAGAGGCCAGGAAGTGGTTTAGAGAATTACCCCAGAGATCATAACAGATATTGAAGCATTAGATGATGCATTTTTGAAGCACTAGGGAGATAAAAAGGACTTGTTGTATTATCATACTGAGTTTGGTAACCTGAAGAGGGAAAATGGTGAATCATTGCCTGATTTTAACAAAAGATTCAACCGTATGTATAGTAAGATACCAGCTGCAGTAAAGCCCACCCCCACCTCTGCCAAACTCACTTATGCCAATGCTTTTGACTCTGATTTCTGCCTATTATTAAGAGAAAGAAGATGTGCCACTCTAGCTGATATGTAGGATGCAGCACTAGAGGTGGAATCCAATATTATGGCTGCTGAAATATCTAAGCTAAAGGTTGAGAAAAATTCAGCAAAAACAAGGCAGCATAACACATTTGCTCCAAGAAACCCAAATCCTTTCAGAAGAGCAAATGAACAGTTACAAATTATTCAGAGGGGTGAAGAACCAAAAGAAGAACGGAAAGTCAAAGCTCTTTTCCAAAATGTAGTCATGGAGAAGGAACAATTTGAAGATGAGGATGAAATTCACTGTATGGAAAATAAAGGCAACGCTGCATTCTTGACTTTGGCTACTTATGAAGAATCATTGCTGTAGGAACAAGATAGTCAGCAGTGGGACAAAGAGGCAGTTCTACAAACTGGTGAACAACAAAGATATAACCTGAGGTCGAATGTAAAAAATGTCAAGAAGAATCCTGCCCAAAGAGCTGTTGTCCAAACAGAATCACAGAATATCAGGCAAAGAAGACTAGCAGCTGATCCAGTCATCCTTAAAGCTTCAGTTCAAGAGGTAAAAGGTTCTGATAAGTTATCTTCTTCTTTCATCTTTGAGTCAGAAGTTCAGAAATTGAAAATATATGTCCCTCTAGTAGAGTTGGTAAAGAGTGAAGTATTTAAAAGGCCTATCCTTGAAGCCCTTGAGCTAGAAACCACACAAACCTCCATTGACTCTGTCAATTTGCAAGATGACAAGCCTGCCATTGTGCTTAGCCCCATGATTGAACCTGCTAATAACAATTCTCCATCATTCTATGTCTCCTTGACCATTCATGACAAAATCCTCCACAACTGCCTGCTAGAGACAGGGGCCAACCACAACTTAATGCCTAAAGCTGTCATGGAAGAGTTAGGCCTTGATATCACTAGACCATATCATGATTTATTTTCTTTTGATTCAAGGAAAGTGAAATGCCTAGGATTAATCAAAGACCTAGCCATTACCTTAACTCAGTTGCCCATGAAGAGTATGATGATGGATATTGTGGTAGCAGATGTCCCTCCTAAGTTTGGCATGTTGTTGTCTAGAGGATGGATTAAGAGACTAGGTGGGACATTACATAATGATCTATCTTATGTTGTTGTCCCAGTTTTTGGAGAAGAAAGCAAGAGATTGTACAGAGAAGCACAGTTGGCATACATCATCAGTGACGAGAAGAATCCTACTAATCATCCCATATATGCTGTGGACACTGATTTTGGAGCATGTATTCTCCAAATAGAAGAATCTCAGAAGGCCTCAATGCAGCTCAGGAAACCAGTTCAGACCGAAGAAGAGCAAGAAAGTCAGGTTTGGGAGATGTTTTTTGATGGAGCATGTTCCAGGGAGACTGCAGGAGCAGGGGTGATGCTAGTATCTCCAAAACAAGAAAGCATTCAACTATCTTTTAAGCTGGTTTTCAAGTCACAAAAAATCTAGCAGAGTATGAGGCTCTCCTATTGGGCCTTAATGCAGCAAAAGACAAAGGAATCAAGAATCTAAAGGTATTTGGAGATGCTGATTTGATCATTCAACAAGTAAATAAAACATTTCAAGCAAAGCACCCAAGGCTAAAAGCATACAGAGATGAGGTATGGAGAATCAAAGATTCTTTTGATTATTTCTATATTTCATCCATTCCTAGAGACCAAAGTCAGCTTGATAATTCCCTTGTTGTGTCTGCTAGTCTATTTATTCCTCCCATGCCTCCCAGATTAGTTTATGAAGTCCAAATGAAGTATAGACCATCCTTGCCTGATAACGTCCATCATTGGAAAGTCTTTGATGATGATCATGAGTTAAATAGGTTCCTTCTGGTCATTGATGAATTTTCTGAAATGCAAATTGACCAAGATAATGAAGCCTTGTTAGAAAGCCCCAAATCCCAACTTAGAAATAAAATTGGTAAAGATAGCATTGTCCAGCTTCCCAGTAATCATATTCCAAAGGGTCTAATTTCTCTTGAAAGACTGTTTGACCAAAATGATGTGCCTTACAAGGCTGCCCAAAAAGAAGACCAATCTGTAGTCTGTAAGCATGATATAGGAAGTCCTGGTCAGCCTAAATACATACATCTGTCCACTCATCTGTCTGCTGACCAAAGTGTTGAATACTGCAAATTAATGAAGTAATTTGCTGATGTGTTTGCCTGGGAGTATAGTGATCTGAAAATGTATGATAAAAAGACAATCCAGCATAAAATCCCTCTGGAGAAAGACACTATTCCTTTCAAACAGAAGCTGAGACCAATAAATCCTATGCTTCTTCCTCTGATTGAAAAAGAAATTAAAAAATTGCTGGCTGCCAAGATTATAGTCCCTCTTAGATATTCAAAATGGATAGCCAACCTAGTAGTGGTGAGGAAGAAAAGTGGAGAAATCAGACTGTGTGTTGATTTCAGAAACCTAAACAAATGCTCTAAGAAAGACAACTATCCTCTACCAAAGATGGAGCATTTGCTGCAAAAGGTCTCAGGAGCCAAAGTAATGTCTTTCTTGGATGGTTTTTCAGGCTTTAATCAGATTGTTGTGCACCCAGATGACCAAGAGAAGACTGCATTTACCACTCCTTGGGGCACTTTTATGTATGCCAATATGCCTTTTGGATTGATGAATGCTGGAGCTACCTTTTAGAGAGCTATGGATATAGCATTTGTAGGAGAGAAGGATAAATTTGTCATTATCTACCTTGACGACATAACAGTGTACTCCAGCAGCCATCTAAATCATTTGCAGCATGTGAAAAAAGTGTTTCTGAAGTGCAGAAGGTTTGGGATTTCAGTCAATCCTAAAAAATCACAATTTTCTTTAGAAGAAGGCAAGCTGTTAGGACATGTTGTTTATGCTGCAGGTGTCTGAATTGACCCAGAAAAAATAAAAGCAATACAGACCCTGTCTATCCCGAGGTCAAAGAAAGGTATTCAATCCTTTTTGGGCAAAATTAATTTTGTGAGGAGGTTTATACCAAATTTTGCAGAACTGGTGAAGCATGTTACCTCCATGTTGAAGAAAGGGTCAGAGGTTAGATGGACTGATGCAGCAAGAGGATCTTTTGAGTCTATCAAGAAAACTATTATGGAGGCTCCCACTTTGATCAGTCCAAATTACAGCAAGGAGTTCCATATATTTTCTTTTGCCTCTGAAGACACCATTACAGCAGTTTTATTGCAAGCAGATGAAGAAGGTTCAGAACATCCAGCAACATTTTTCAGCAAGAACTTGAGGGATGTTGAACTGAGGTATGATATTATTGAAAAACAAGCATATGCCCTTATCAAATCCTTGAAAGCTTTCAGAGTTTATATCTTGCATTCCAAGATAATTGCATATGTACCCTCAGCTGTAATAAAAGATGTTTTAACACAACCTGATGTTCATGGAAGAAGGGCTAAATGGATTGCAAAATTGATTGAATTTAATATAGAACTGAAGCCCACCAAGCTAGGCAAAGGTTAGGGTCTTGCCAAACTGTTAGCTGAATAAAATTGCAGATCATTGGATATTGATTTCCTGTGCACAATTGCAGAAAGTGGTCAAACAGAGGAAGAAGCTGAATCAGACAGAAAGCAGTCAGTGGCCGAAAATCTAGCTTCTTGTGATTGGTATTTTTCAATAGTTAATTTCTTGCTAAAGCTAGAAATTCCTTCAGAACTTACTCAAAGTCAAGCCAGAACTATCAAGCTTAAAGCATCTAAATATTTCATTAATGAAATCTGCTCTACTGGAGGGATCCATCTGGAGTGCTTTTGAGGTGTCTGGACAAAGAATAGTCAAAAGAAGTTATGCAGCAGTTTCATTCCACCAAGTGTGGAGGGCACCATTATTGGAAAACCACTGCCCATAAGATTCTCAGAGTTGGGTACTATTGGCCCACTTTATTTTCTGATGTATTTTCTTTTGTTAAATCTTATGACAGGTGCCAAAGATTTTAAGGAAAACAGCAGTTGAAGTCCCTACCCTTAAAACCAATACTTGCAAAAGGACCTTTTCAGCAGTGGAGCTTGGATTTCATTGGAGAAATCAATCCACATTCCAGTGGCCAACACAGATGGATATTAGTAGCTACTGATTATTTTACCAAGTGGATTGAAGCAATCCCTATCAGGAAGGCTAATCATACTGTGGTCATGAAGTTTTTGACAGAGAATATCTTCAGCAGATTCAGTTGTCCACATAAACTAGTCACAGACAATGCAGCAGCCTTCAGGGCAAAAGAATTGGTGGATATGTGTGATTCAATGGGTATTAAACTGGTTCATTCCACCTCATATTATCCTCAAGGAAATGGTCTGCCATAATCCTCTAATAAAAGCATGATAAGGATAGTTAAGAAGTTGTTAGAGGACAATAAAAAGAATTGGAATTCAAATCTCAAGTATGCACTGTGGGCTGACAGAGTGACCATTAAGAAATCTACAGGGAATTATCCTTTTAAGCTGGTATATGGCACTGATGTTGTATTCCAAATTCAGCTAACTCTTCCCGTGGCAAAATTCATTCAAACAGAACAAAATGAAGAAGAAGACATGGCAAAGAGGATCACAAATTTAGCAGAGGTACATCAGATCAGAGAACAGCTGGTTGAAAAGGCTACATCACATCAGAGAAAGATCAAGGAAGCCTTTCACAAGAAGGCAAAGATAGATAATTTTCAGGTTGGTGACTTGGTTTTGAAGTGGGATGCATTGAAAGAAAAAAAAGGCAATCATGGGAAGTTTGATACTTTCTGGACAGGCCCTTTTGTTGTTTCACAGATTAAAGGGAACAACACCTTCATATTGAAAAGTATGGGAGGAGAAGCAGTTTTTGATGGCCCAGTTAATGGGTGGTTTTTGAAGAACTATGTTGTTTAAGGTCTTTGGCCTTAAAAGTTGTAAATATTTGGTTTTTATCAGTTTTGTGTAGGCAAAGTAGACTCCATGCCCAATGAAACACTAGGAAGTTTGTTATTTTGTTTTTCATCAGAAAGGCATTGATTTGCAGGTTCTTGAGACCTCACAGGGAGGATCTCATCCCCAGAAGGAGCCAGTGTTAGCTCTGCTACATAATTCAGTATTTGTTGGGTCAAAGACACCGAGGCCGTGTGTTTTTTGTAAAAAGGGATCTCGCAGTTGTTCATTTTATCCTTTTCCCCTTTATTTGCTTTATACCCTTATAACTTCCGCTACCTACATTTCCTCCTTCTCCCTTCATTTGTTTTATACCCTTATAACTCCTGCCACCCCTGTTTTCCTTCGTTTTCCGCTAAAGTTATCCATAAACCCCGTATATATCCGTTTTTCTCAGGTCTCGGGCGCAAAGTTAACCCATAAGACCGTGGTCATATAACCGCGCGCATGCGAAAAAACGCTACCGCCGAGGCCCTCCCTGTCACATCAATCATTAAACGTGTGCATTAATCCACTGTCGTCCGATCCTCCACCTTGTGATCTAACGATATACGTTGCCCCCGCTCCCGCAAGCCGCACATGCGATAGCCCACGGGGAAAGTGGTTTCCCGCTGGACCCTCTAGCCACGCGTCGCAATATGATTGCATCGTGCCCCCGCATATGGAAACCGCCTGCCATCCCCAAGCGATGCGGGGAAACCGCTTACCGCTCGCACGTACATCCCTCGCTCGTTAACGTCCGCACACCTTTCTCGTGCGATGACTGTTGGATCCGCTGCTCTGCGATCCAACGGATCACATATGTCTCCGCCCATTTTCCCGATAGCTCCCTCCAATCCATTCTTCGCCGTCCATCTGCAGGATCCGACGGCTGTTGTTTATTCCCGTCCCACCCATACATCCTCCATGTTGTTTTCGTGTCGTTTCCATGTATCATTCACCCGAAGGATGAAGCGATCACTCACCAAATACTCTGCACAGTTAATAATTCACCCACTGCATTCAAGAGATAGCACGACCAAGGAAAGAAAGTACAGTCTCGAGCGGTTAAACACCGTCAGCAGTTATAGAGATTTATTCATACAGAACTCTGCCTGCTCGAGGAGTACACCTAAGTACCAAGGAATGTCAAATTCTATTTATTGAAGCATCAGTTTGTTTCAGAAACCCATATTAGACAGTTAATGTAGTTGGTGGTCAGTTATGACCCCTCCACGCATAGCATAGCAAAGCAATTTTGTAAACAAACTCCATATATACCCACAAACAAAATGTAATGGGGTTGATGAATGTTATTTTGATGTAAAGTTCAACTTCTGGAGACTGTAACTACTGTGATACCTGCAGTGTCTGGTCTTCATTTTCAGCTAATGCAAGCTTCTTTTGTTGTTAATTTCTCACTTTCCACTTCTTCTTTATTCCAGGTTGTGCCTGTTATGCATTTTTCATGTGCTCTTGATGTTTAGCATTAGAGGGGTTGTCATCCCACCTCTGTGTTAGAATTTAGTATGTATCATTAAATTTGTATGCAGGTTTCTGTTATTTTAATGCCAGAGAGCTATCATCCTTTCTGTGCATTAGGAAATAGATTTG
Source organism: Pinus tabuliformis (assembly GCA_031772625.1). Lineage (NCBI taxonomy): Eukaryota > Viridiplantae > Streptophyta > Pinopsida > Pinales > Pinaceae > Pinus > Pinus tabuliformis. The sequence goes on along the minus strand of CM062806.1, from coordinate 612,917,926 downwards.
CAGACCTTTTTACTGGTTGCAGCTGGCCATCAATCCTGTGCATTTGCTGGTGTGATCAATATTCTCCATCTTCACCTGTTCCTCAAACTGTGAGTAATTGGTGGTCTAAATCCTTGTAGTCTGGGGGTGTTCACCCATGTCTGGGGTTAAGCATAGTAGAAGTGGTTATCTGGCTTGAATATGCATCATTCCTTCCATTCATCCACCATTTTCCAACATTTTTGTTGAGTTTGTAATGTTCCCTAGCATCTCTGAGATACAACCTAGGAGAGTTTCTTGGGGTGATAACAGGGCAAGTCTGCAGTCTATTTCCAAAATTGCAACCTTTTCTCTTAACTTGTTCATTTCAGTAGCTTGGATAGACATCTCTTCCATGGCTTTGACAAGTTCTGTTGCTTTCTCTCTTGATGCACCTACTGCAGATGTAGACTCTGTTGTTGCTAGCAAGGCTGTTGCAAGTGGAGTTTTAGGTGCCAAAGACGCTGCTAGTGTGGATGGCACCGTTGTGGAGACTGTGGGGATAACATTTTTTGAAGAGGTGGCCACATCTGCCCGTTTTAATTGGATCAAAGCATCTAATTCCTTTTCAGTTTCTTTAAGTTGGTCATTCAATTTCAAGACCAAGTCCATTAGTTCTTCATGTCCCTGCTAGGCTTCTAGGACTTCCAGTGTTTGTGGATGTTGTAGCTGAGGTATTTTTAGTTGTTTCTTCAATGCAGTTATGTCATCATTCTTCTTTTTGATAAGTTGTTATGTAGCTTTTATATCCTTGGGATCGTGTCCCAATTCAATTACTAAGTCCTCTAAGGACTTGATCCTTGTGTCCTTGGCCTGTGAGGAGGCCTTCTTAAACTAAAATTGTGCTGAGATGTTGTTCAGGGAGTTCTGTAGTTGATGGGCAGCTATGGCTTTACTTGTAAGGGTGGAGTATATCATCTCTCCAACTTGTTTGTGTAGCTCAATCTGGTCTATGGGATGAATATCCCTCACCAACACTTCGAAATCTACCCTTTTGAAATATGATGTTGTCTTTGGCTGCTGGGCTATAGGCTTTACAAAGGTCATCTGCAGCTTCCCCTATTTAATGTTAAAGGCTGACATTAGCCTTGTTTGATTGGTAGGAGTCAGCTTCAGATATTGTGCAAATGTTTGGGCCTTAAGCCTCTCATTTCTAGCCTTGATTTCTTTATACCTTTCCTTGATATCTTGGTCTTTGTCAGCTGGCATTCTGAAAGAAGACACTTCAACATTGAGCTGCCTTTCCAACATCTGAGTTTGTGATGTGGAAGGCTCTTGCATGTCTCCAGATGGGGTGGCAGACCTACTTCTTTCTGCTCCTGTATTAGTGACTTTAGCCGAGTCTTCAATAAACTCTTGCTCAAAGCCTCGATTTAGCCTTTTCCTCTTGTTTGATTCTTGTTGTAAATCAAAGGTGGCCATTCCTAAAGTGGAGACCCATTCTCTGTTTCTTTTTGGGATCTTTTCCTCATTCTGAGGAATTTGCATGACCGGAGGGGTGCTCATAGTAGTCTTTGGTTCTCCTGGTACCTGCAGAAAAGAGTTGTCATCAAGCTCCTTTTCTAAATCAATAAGAGCATTCTCAACATCTACTCTGGTGTTGTCCTGGTCTACTAGGGTACCCTCCACCCATTTTTTCTAATTTGCATAAGCTTCTATCTCAGGTATGGGATGGTGAATGAAAGGTCCTAGCTTGACCTTTTGTCTCTTCTTTGTGATGAATTCCAAAGGATCATATCTCCAGACAAAACTTCTTTGGAACTTCATATTCTGTAATATCAAGTCTGCCTCTTGGCCAACCTCTCTAGAGTTGCATATGAAGGGGCCTAGTTGGTCTTTTATTTTGAAATTGGCCTTCTTCTTAGCATTGACAAAGTTTATTTCATCTGCATTGATAATTTGCCTATAGTATTCTAATGCAAACAACCTCATTGGGAGGTATCTTGGTAGCTTGTATGGTGCTAGCATGCAACCATAAATCCTTATTTCTGTATGGTTCTGGTAAAGGTACTAGTCACCAACTTTGCTCTGTTTAGATAATTGAAGGACTCTCTTTATTTATGGACTGATTCTTGGAGGAGGGCTTCCAGTCAACATTGTCATGACTGGATGTACAAATAAATCAATAAAATCAGAGTAAGAGTATGGATCCTGGTATTGGTGGATCAATGGGGTCCAAAAAATGACTGACCTAGGATGACCCTTGGTGTCTAGCTTTTGAAGGGTGAATGGGAACTTCTCTAATTGATAATATAAGAACATATGGTATAAAACTGAGGGGTACTTAATCATCTTAAAGAATTGCTCATGCATCCTATCAGCTATATATTGGGCATAGTCATAAATGACAGCAGGAGGCTTCCCTGGAGTGTAGATGGACATGAAGGCAATGATTATTTCATCAATGTACTCACTGGTGGAGTAACCTAAAACATAAGATATCATGGCCACAATATTCTGGCCCCATGGAGAGAAAATGACTGATACATATGGAGGGGAGTCCTTAGGGATGTGTTTCTCTTCTCTGATGAAGGTTTGGAATAGTTGGGCCAAATTTGCAGAGCTAAGTTTGGGATACAAATCCAACAAGTCTCCAATTGAGAGTGGGGTTAGGCTTGGTCCTGGTTGGAGCTACAACATTTCATTTATAGACTCAACAGTGATGGTGAAAAGGACCTTCTGGTCATGAGACATGATAATTTTGTGACTGGGGACGTAGCAAGCATAGCACATATGCACAATTTCATGAAAAATGTGGAATTGGGGGAACTGGTATTTAGGCATATTTGATTCCCAAAAGTCAATTTCATCAGCATGGTTTGGGAACTTATCCCTGTTTTGGCAATGTACTTTGAGCAGAGGTTCTAGGACACTGGTATCTTTTATTTGGAAATCTTTATTCACCAAAGGAAAGTGATCCAGGTCTAAATGAGGTGTAGTGATGGGCCTCACATCCATTGCAATTGGGGCAGCCATACTCAGTTCTTATGGATTTGAGTGTGGGGGGTGATTTAGAGTTTTTAGGGCAACAGAGGTTTTGCAGTGGTTTATGGCTCACAATGTTAAAATTTAAGTAAATTTGATCTTTTTACTTAATTAATAGTGTCAAAGAGGGTGAATTGATTTGGAATTTGACAATGGAGCTGGAATTCCACGGTTAAATACCTGGAATTGGGCGGAATTCACTGTAAATGGTGGTTAAAGGCAGCTGTAGAGGTTCGTATAGTACTGGTACGGGCTGATGAACAAGCTAAGCTGTCTGCAGTGTCTGTGGGGCAATGACAGAGGTTCGTGAGCAATTAGGTCGTTTGCAGTGGTCGCAATGACTTTCTGAGCTCTTAAAGGCAAAATGTGCGAAAAGAGTGAAAAGAGGGGTAAACGGGCTTTTATAGGGAAAACGGTTAATTTTGGCGAGTTTCATTATTTGATGAACAATGACAGTTTTTGGTTAAAAAGGAGGCAGTGGTTTTGGGAGAGCCATCGCACTGCTTTTGTGGTGCGGGTGGTATTCGGGAGGGGTCACCCGATTCCATTCAGCACTTGACACGTAGCGTCAGGGGCCAAGGGGAAAACCGCCTTATCGAGCAGGTAAAGGGCGGACGTCGGGCCAACCCGATATGCTTGTGGGACGTTGGATGTGGAGGAGGGACGATCGATAGTGATTGGGAGATGGGAGTTGCACAGGGGTGAATGATGTGATTTGATGGGGGGCTCGGGGACTTAATTATTGGCGATATGAGATTAATTTAGAGCTTAATCTCATCGGGGACTTTTTAACACAGGATTAAGGACTGAGGGCGGGTTTTTTTAAGTTTTTTTGGGATAAGGGGTAGTAACATAGTTTATAAAATAAACTAAGGGGTGGGGCTATTTTATATAAGGGGGTTAAATATATACGAGGTAGTGGGTTTTTTGGGAATTTTAGATATTTAATTAAAAAAGTTAATATGAAGTGAAATGAGCAGAAGGGGCATTGTGCCTAGGTGTATGAAATGTAGTGTATTTTCCATATCCCTGGTACTTAGGATAAATGTGTTTGGTGGATTTTTTGTACATAAAACATGTTTATAAAGGGGTTCTCCTAGGCAAAAGAACTTAACCTTAGGAAAAGGGGTTTTGTGAGGGGAATGAATGAATTATGATGAAAGTTAACACCTTTCATTCTTAAATCATCAAGCCAAGGGTCCGGTCCCACTAGAAGTCAGAGAAATGCTCTGAGCCTATTTGACTTAAAAACTATAGGTATTAATATTTTTCTTATGGAAGGGGAGTTAGTGAGTGCCATGGGGGTTAAAATGAATGAGGGGATGTTAAGTAAACCAAATTGTGAACCATTTCCTTTGTTTTGTTTACCACTTATGCATATTTAAATGATGCATTTGGAACAATGACACAAGTACTTTTCGTATCAATTACATGACATTTCTGCAACCTTTCTACTACTTACCCACTTACTCATCCTACCATTTTTTCTTCACTTTATTTGGGTGCATTTAGGCTAGCAAACCCTTATCAATCTTTTCTTTTCTTTACAAAATAAACTATCTAAGTCTAACACTATATCCTCCAAGGGCTCAGATTAAACTGATGAGCTCCTTTTATTCACTCTACCTATCTAATGATCTGCCAAGATTACACTGTTTGGTCAGATTTATTCACTACCTATGAAACATAAAATTCAAAGCATGAAATAGCCAAGTTTAAACATTTTGACTATTCATGGATTGTGGCATAAGTAACAAGCTGCACACAATCATTTATTATGCATAAAAAGTAAATAGTAGTGGCATTTTGACTTGCACACTTTCATGGTCTCTTTTGTCTTTTGGGGTTCATATATTTCATTTTTTGACCTATTTTCATTCTTTTTGTCCTTTGATTATTCTTTTAGGACATACCCTCTTTACATTTTTTAATTTTTTAATATGGAAAACATTTGCAGAAAGCAAAGGTATGTACAATATTACAAGGTTTAACCTTAGTCAATCAAAATTATGATTCCTATTGGTATAGGAACCTAACAGACATTGCAATTCTAGGTGGTCATTGTGTGAGAAGAAGTGAGGACTTCGGAGATTGGAGGCGAAGGCAGTTTCTTTCTGGGAAACTATTGATTCCTTAGGCCTCAGTGAGATAAACACAACCAATGGGGTGTTCAGTTGGAATAATAGGCGAGGGGACTAGCATCAATATTGGAACGTTTCCTTATCTTGAAGAATATTGTGGCACAAGATGTATTTATTGAAGCATCCATCCTCCCTAGCCATGGATCGAATGATTGGGCTACATGTCTCAATTTGGACCTGAAGGAGCACCATGAGAATCATCCTTTTAGATTCGATAAATTTTGGCTTTGACACTTGAATTTTCTCTCAAAGATCTAGATATGGTGGGAGGAGATAGGAAATATTGAAGGCTTAGCAATGTTTTCCTTACAAAAAAGTTAAAACACATCAAGTGGAGGCTAAAGGGTTGGAATAATGAGCAATTTAGAGACATTCAAGAAGAAAAATGGAAGTGGGAGGTTAAGATGGAGGAAATATGGCAGGAGGAATTTCTGTATGGACGCTCAAAGAACCTCATCAAGGCAGAGGCAAAAAGTATTCAATCATTAGAAGATTGTAGGAAGCAAGATGAAATTTATGAAGTCAAAATCCTCGCTTTCAATGGCTGAAGGAAGGGGAAAAACATGGCCTTTTCTACAAATATATGTTACTACACAGGCACCATAATAGAATCACTTCGAAGAGATCCATCGATGATAGGAAGTTGGAAACCCATTAGGAGATGTCTCACGAGCTTATCCAATTCTTTCATAACATTTTTTCTGAACCTGCAATATATAAATAGGGGGAAATTATGTAAATAACCATATTCCCTTAATTTTAAACGAAAAGCGAAACACAACACTTTTGTGGGAAATTAACTTTGAGGAGGTAGAGGCCAACATTAAGGCAATGCCCTACAATGAGGCCCCTAGTTTGTATGTGTTTACTATTGAATTATATCAATCTTGTTGACCAATAATCGAGGAGGAGGTTTGGAGGGTAGTGGAGGAGCCTTGGAGGTCAAAGTCTATTCTCAGAGTCTTGGATGCCACATTTCTCACTTTGGTCCTAGAAAATGAGAAAGCTAAAGACCCCAATAAGTATAGATCGATTGTGTTATTCAATGTGATATATAAAGTTATTACAAAGATCATTGTAAACAAGGTCTAACTGATCCTTCCCAAGCTGATTTCCTCGAACAAACATGAATTGTGGAAGGGAGACGAATTCTAAATGAGATTACGGTAGCACATGAGGGCATCCACTACATGAAAATCACTAATTATCCAAGTATGATGCTCAAGTTATATTTATCTAAATCTTGTGATAAATTGATTGGTATTTTCTATGTCATATTTTAAGGGCATTCAACTTTGCAAATTAAGGGATAACTTAGGTGTTCAACTTTGGATTTCTTTGCTTCCTTTCGATTTTGGTCAATGAAACCCCTTTTATACCCCTTAGGCTTCTCGGGGGATTCGACAAGGACCCACTCTCTCCATTCCTCTTTATTCTCGATATGGAAGGTTTGGGACACCTTTTCAAGGTTGTAACCACTAAGCATGGGCTCAAAGGACTTCGCTTGTATGGAAATGACTTACCTCTTACCCATCAACAATTTGTTGATGACACGATGGGTTTTGGAACACCAATGGTGTAAGAAGCACGTGCTTTCAACCAGATCATAAAATTTATTTCTATGGCCTCAGGCATGGAAATCAATAGAACCAAATCCCATGTCTTTTTCTTCAACACTCCGATGATAGTTCAGAGGCATGTAGCAAACATCCTAGAGATCCCAATTGACACTTTACCATCAAAATACCTAAGTGCTCTCCTTGTGGATAGTTCTCTTAGAGGAATGCATGGGAGAAAATTCTTACTAAAGTACAACAAAAATTGTCCAACTAAACTTTTAGATCTGTAAACATGGAAAGGTGACCAGTTCTCCTAAAAGCAATGCTACAAGCAATGCCTATGTACCTTTGTTCTGCATTGATAGATCCCATGGCCATTGTTTAGGTGCTGCAACACATATAACAATGTTTCCTATGGGGAGGCTTGAGGATGGATAAGAAATGGCCTCTAGTAGCCTGGGATAAGCTATGCAAGCCAAAAGTGAAAGGAGGACTTGGCTTGAGGGACCCCTCTACAATGGCCATGGTGTTGGGATCTAAAATTTGGTAGTGATGACTCTAAGTAGGGATGGATATTTGGAAATCCATATGGACTTACAAATACGCCTCTTCAACCCTATAGCAATAACTAATACAATTGAATGCTTCTAGCCATGGATTGTTGGTTTTGACCCTGATCAAGAAGGCAAGGGATTAATGTGGAAGCACTACTTTTGGGAAGTTAAGAATGGGAGCACAACCCTATTATGCACAAATTCTTCACAACAACTTCCAATGCTAGAAGACCAGATGGAGCTAGAATAACTGAGATTGCAAATGACTGCATAGGGCAGAGTCATAGTAGTGGACTATTGGGTAAAGAAGGCCAATGACCATTGATGGCCGAAATGGATTATCGTAGACAAATGACACTCCAAAATACTTAGATATATATGGTGAAACTTTTGGAATAACTTACAACTTTGCAAGATCCTAATCTCACCTCAAGAGGACAAGCTAAGGTTGGGGGTACATTTCCAAGGGCATCTTTTTAGTCAAAGAATCATATCAGTTGGAAGCAGGATATCACGATCAATTTCTTAAGGAAGTATGAATCAAAATCTAGAAACAACACTTATGGCCCAAATTAACAATCTTCTCGTGGTTGCCTTTCCAAAACAAACTGCTAACATGGGACAATATTCGGAATCAAAACTTCCAAGGGACCTTTAGATGCGAATTATGTTTATTTAGAGTTGAGACCCTAGATCATCTATTTAGTCTATGCACACTTACTGGGGATCTATGGGATAAACTCAAAGATTTCTTTTCCAAATCAGACTTTATTCTTGATAGCATACAGAACATGATAAGCAATTGGAGGATAAGAGCCTTTGATAATCCCGTCCTCAATTATATTTGGAATATCTCCCCTCGTTTTCTCCTTTGGGGTATATGGAAAGAAAGAAATATGAGGATTTTAAAGGCATAGAAATGTTGATGGAAGCCACATGGAACGCCTTTGTTAAGAATGTTAAAGAAACGACTATTGCATTAAACTGGTCAGCCCATGATTGATAGTCATTAGGGCTTGAATTTTGTATTTTGAAGGAATGATTCCCCTCCTTTACCAGGAATAATACCATGATTAACCTCCCTCCTCTCACTACCTCTAGTCCATCTAGTTGGAAACCTCCTTAGGCCTCTTTTGTTAAGTTAAATTTTGATGGGGACACTAAGGATAATCCTAGCCCTACAAGGTATGGGGGCATCATCAAAGATCACACAAGAATGTTGGCCTTCATATATTCGAGGACCATAGGATTAACACTTATAATGAAGTAGAGTTATCATGTCTGAGGATGGGTTTGGAGTATGTTCAACGCTAAGGTTATAATCATCTCTTTGTTGAAGGGGATTCATAGCTCATCATTAATATGTCTGCAGAATACAAGTTGTCTCATATTTTGAAAGTATCTAAAAGTTGTAGATTGGAATCATTGTTATAACATGTAGTACTTCTCATCTCGAACAACCCAGCTCTTATTGTACTACATCTAAGGCAAACATGAAATAGAGTGGTGGATCTATTAGATAATAATGGTTTCCTAGAGTCCTCCCAACCTATGGCATTAAAGTGGAGCTGCTTACCTACCTCCTCTCTAAAGATGGCCTACGGGAAGATGGTTCAGAAAGATTGCCCAACCTCGGATGGGGCGACTAGTGGAGAAAGGGGGGAGGATGCCACCGCTCTACCTGACTAATTACAGGAAAAAATGTAATCAATCTGCAAATGGTATTAACTCCCTCAGCCTTGGGCCAAATGAATGGAAGTTGAGTTACTGATCAAGGCAACATTGAATGTGTGATGGGGATGGAAATAATGCTTAACATGCATGTCATAATTCATTTGTGGGATTTCGTATCCCAGAGCATGTCAGAGACAATATGGTTTATAGGCTAGAATAAGGCTAGCAATGAGGTTTTAAGGGGTAGAGGGGAAAGTAGGCCTTCGGAAATTTGTAGAGTGCAACAACAATCCTCACCTCATCCTGTTGTTACAAGGAAGAACAATGTCTGGGCGGGTCGGTTTAACTTTTGTAAACTCTACTTCTAAAGGGCAAGTAGATTTTGGGAGCCACCTGAGGATACACCTGGAATCTAAATTACCTAGCCTTCAAACGAGGAAGTGGTTATCAAGACGACATTTTGCTGTGAAACTCAGGAAGTCAAGGAAGAGTATCCTCTCCTCTCATTCAGGTAAATTCTATTATGGTGTTTGGCATCTTTCCTCTATGTTTGTTTATGGTTTGCTCCTTCTCAAATCAATTTGGGAGACACCTTCCTCCTCGCCTAGTTTTTGGGGGAAGGTGGTAATTTTCATTTTATAACTTATCCTCTACTGAGTTGGAAGTGGTGCAGGGTGTAGAGACTAAAGGGAAGTTGACTTGGTAATTTTTTCGTGTGGAGTACTTGCGTTGGGATTGGCCTTTGTTATTTCTATCCTATAGTTTCTTGGGTTTATGTAGTTCTCGGATACTGGTGTAGTTCGTTTTACTTTGATATCCTTACCAAGAATCAAGGGAGATGGGTTTGGTCTGTGTGTTTGCTGGGTAGAAGGTGGTGCATGTTGTTATGGGTTTCCCTTGGCTTTGACTGGTATATCAACTACCAATATTTGGTGTGGGCTTAGAGGAGGTTGTGTCCTTGTCTTCTTGTATTTGTGTGGGTTGGTTTGTGGCTTTTTCATCTTACTCTAGGTGGGGGTTTGGATCTAGGATGGTGTAGTTGGTAGCTAAGTGAATCTATGGTGAATTGGTGTCTGGAAGCTGGTAGAGGTCGAAGCTTGAAATTTGCATTACTTTATGCTCACCCTACTAGATAGGGTGCACTGTTGGCCAATTTAGAGGCCACATATCAAGTAGTCTCCAGTCAATTAAAGGTGAAGTGGATCTGAGGGAGAGAATCTCCATTTACCCAAACCAACTCATATCTTATAGTCTAGGTCTTTGATGTAGTATTCATAATGTCGAGGCAAAGAAGCAGAGTGAGAAGAGGGGCCACCTATTATGAGGAGTGTGCCTATAGAGGAAACTCTCGTTTACATAATAAATTAAGAGGATTTACAACTAGATACATGGAGTAGATTCTTGTGCATGTGTAGGAATAATTGACCCAATTCGAAGGGGAAGCCTCCTCCCAAAGAACTTCCCTCTCAGATTATGAACTGTTGGAAGAGTGGATAAGATGGATCCCTGATACAGGACATACATGAGGCACATCTAATAAGCATACACAGATAATAGATTTGTACTGGAAGATGAAGTTTCTCTTGGGATGCATGCTAATAGATAGCCATGAGTTTAGGAGGGACCTCTTATGAACCTTGACTCATATGCATGGGCACCTAAAACATTATGATTGTAGGTTGAAGATGATGGATCGCAAGCTAGCGAGAATCAAACAACATCTCAGCATCCCTCTAACAACCATTATACCCTCGGCAGACCCAAAAACCCCTATCTCAGTAGTAGGATTTGATTCTAAATTTCTTTTCTAACTATGTGATGGATCGCATTAATGGATATGTATGGCCAAATAGGTAATTATTATGGCATAGGCTTGTTTCATGTTAATTTTGTTAGTTTCCAGTTGTCTCTTATGTCCCTTCAAAGGGTACAATTTTGGTCATGGTCCAGTGTCCCCAACAAGAGATCGATATGTCTTGTGATAATATGTGATGTAATCTTATGTTTTTGAAGTTAATAGAATTCACTCAAAAAAAAATTTCTATATAATAATAATAATAAAATTATTATTCATAATAGCTTTGCTCAAGCTCTTATTTTATTAAAAAATAAAGAAAAAAATTAATAATAATATATAATAAAAGATATAATTAAAAAATTTGTTGAATATTTAATAAATGATGTTAGTTGAAAGCATTTTTTTTAATGTTAGTAATTTTATTTTAAAATGCTCTTATTTTATGAAAAAAAAGAAGAAGATAAATTCAATAATCACATTTAATAAATTATGTTCAAGAGGGGGAGGGGCTCTTTATGGCCTTGAGGATGACAAAGTGTTATTGTAATTATGGGGACTTGGTCATATGACACATAATCAAGCACAAGTTCATGATCTTTATCAAGGTCTCTTGATTTCCAAAGAAAAGTGGATGAAAGAGCTCACAATCCTCGGAGACTCCCTCCTTATTTTGAAACATTTAGTTAAAGGCTCAGCGACGAAGGAAAAATATTTGGAAAATATCATAAAAAAACACAAGAAATTGTAAAAGACATTACATCAATAACATACTTTCATGTATTTGGGACCATACAAAGAAGCAGACAAGCTCGTTAATGATGGATGTAAATTGAAAGTAGGAGAATTACACATCAATGACCAAATTAAGCCATCAATTATCCCTCAATGGGGTCTAATAACTAAAAAATTAATTTAACGTAATGCAAATTAACTCATCAGGCCAAGTTCATAGTCATCAAGGACTTCAATATAAATCAATAGTTTTATTTTTTGTAAATGTTGTGTTGTGCTGAGGTAATTCTGTAAGGTATACAGCTAAAAAAACCCCATTTTTGTTGCTTAGAAATATGCCCCTAGTGAAAGTTAGCACATCTCTTGGATAAAAGAAAAATGATAGAAATTTTGAAGAAGTTGATATGTAATTCCTAATCTATTTGTTGCGAACCACGTGCAGATTTATATAATATAAACACTCTTTCGAGTTAAAAAGAACATTTAATAAATGATGTTAGTTAAGAATTACAATTCTTAAATTTTAATTTTACTTTAAATTCTTAAAATACTTTTAGTGTATTTGAGTTTTGTTATTGTGCCGAGAGGTACATTCTACAACACAATACGAGAAGGGTGTGTGGTTTTGTCCATGCTCGACATGGAGTTGACACATGTCCTTTTAAATTAAAAATAAATAAATATTTAGTTAATAAGAAATTAAATATATCATATATGTTTTAACCCTTTTTCAAATTTATAATTATATTTTCAAACTTAACCATTCATTAATTTAAAGATTTTAAAAATTAAGTGGATATTCATAATCATGTCCACATCTCAAAATTGCAATAATATAAGTTGTAAGTCTACTTGTTATACATTTTTGAGTTTTTTTGGGCAATATATTCAAGTCAAATTTGCCCAAAACCTTGGAGAGATTTGTTGGAATCACACATCTGAGTTGTGAAATCTCCACAATCTAAGTTCCCCAAGGGTTTCTGATGGTGTTGAATCCATATATGTAATCAAAAACACTTTTTAAACAACAAAAATTCATGTTTTGTCCAAAACTTGCTTACCAGATTTTGACCAAAAACTCTAAAATGCATAATAGTTAGACAACACTATAATATAATGGTGGAATAAGTAAAACTATGACAAATACTCCTGAAATATAACCACTAGAAAACCCGATCGAGATGCACAACTTCTACCATTTTAGCAACCGGCTAAAGCAAAACAGGAAACCTTGCCATTGCCAAACTCGGAGCTGCCAATGCTTGAGAGTCTTTGTCGGAACCGTATCGAGAGCCATAAACCTTTCCATAATAGTTAGTGGTTAAATTTGGTTGGTGTTTAACTATATTTTTCGCTTTTGGAATGTAGACCTTGAGGAAAGATTTGCACCTCGTGGGATTTGTTCCCTCTCAATGCATGATAGTCCAAAGTTAGATAGATCTAGGCTGGTAATTTATGATTACAATAAATTTATATATTTAATTATGTTAATAGGCATGTCTATTTTGGAATATGGCTTCCAAAATTTTAATTTATTTTTCAATAATTAGTAGATGGGTGATGGGGATTTAACCTCTATGGAATATTCTAAAATATTAATGTAGTATTCACAAATCCAAGGTAATTGAGATTTATCTACAAAGTAATTGTGTCTTTTATTTATTTATTTTAATTAAATTTATTAATTGAAAAGGATGTCATATGAACAAGTGGCATATGAAAATGAGTTATATATATATATATATATATATATGCACTTTTCATTGCATCAAATGAGGATTGCATAGAATAAAAGTTTTATGCTACTAGTCTCATCAAAGGGAAACCAAACCAATAACATAAGTTCAAAGTCTTGTGGTTGCTAAGACCTAGTCTAACTAGAGCATCTTGCAAATAAAAAATTTATAAAAATAGGTTGGTTGTGCTAGCCCTTGGCATAAATCGACATTATAAGACAAAAAATACTACTAGTGTTGCAAGCAAAAAACGAGTGAGTCTTCCAAAGAATTTGGCAAAATATCTAGGCTTCCACGTTGGCGGCCTCATTCGAGAAGAATGAGATATTGGTTGATCTTGGCTAGAATGATGAACTTCACTCTATATTGTCAATTTTGTCCTCCAACTCTGCGACTTTTATATAATTTTCCCAATAAGTCCTCTTGTACCTCTTTATGTGATATCAAGGCAGGGTGGGGAACGCCTGTTCTTTGGCACCCTGTTACACAATAATTTGTCACTCTCCCTTCACTCCCTGTTCCTGATCCCGGAGAACCCTAGTAGTGACTATTGTGTTATACTTTCACCATGAAAACCTTATTCTTGCATCCCTTGAAGTTTGAAGAAAGTAGTCCCCACTCCCTTCATAACATTTCCAGAGAATCCTTCTTAAAACCCAGTTTTTAAGATCAACGCTCTTTCCCAATGTCTCACCCGTGCTGATGGCAGAGTTTTACATTGTGACCTGCGTTGATCAGCGCTACTGTTAGCCCAATACTCGCATTGGTCTACTTCTGGATTTTTTTTTTATAAAAGGAAGCAGAGTTTCACATCTAGAAACTTCTAATGGTGATGTACTCGATGTTCGTTTGGTTGGATAAGGGCCAAGAACTCCATATAAGGTTCTTTCCCCCTTAAAAGTGGACCTTCCCAAGGAGATAATACCTTCTTCCCCCTTGAGTGGATCTCATTCTTATCCTCCTCTCCTTATATAAACCACTTCCTCTTACACTTTTTAGTTATAATACAACACATAGTGAAAGTGGTGGAGAGATAGAATGAGCTGTAAAATTATGAAATCTTTAGCTTTTGATAGAAGAAGATTAGTCTTAGATGACAAAAGACTAGTCTTTGCTAGCTAAAGCATGAGGAGAGAGAGTTAGAGCTTGGAAGCCATTTCATGTCAAGCTAGAGGAGGAAAAGATTGCTGAAAAGACGTGTAGTGGGACTTGGATACCACAAAGGAGATCCCCAACATCAAGGCTTCGGTTGTATTTCCCTTTGAAGTTTATTTTAATACAACTAATGGTTTATTTCCTATATCAGGTGTAATATTACATTTGATAACTTAGAACTCTTTGACATTTTCAGTAGATTGGATTCGATTTTATGATATCACGTTTGTTGTTGTTTCTTGCATGTTTGTTTCGGGTACTTGAACAAAAGGAGTGAAAGGAAGCTAGAGCAAGGAAGCAAGATCACCATCAAGTGGATTAGCGTTATAAGAGGTAGGCCCTCTTATTCGATTCTAATCTAAGGAAATTTACAATAGATTGCCTTGTTTGTGGCTAGACCCATTCACTTGGGCTAGAGGGATCGTCTCTGTCCGCAGAGAGGATATTCCTACACCACAAATTGGCGACTCCGTTGGGGAAATACATCTCCTTTTCATCACTCTGTTTTGTCTACTTGTGTGCCTAGTTTGTTTAATTATGGTCTTTTGGATCTGTACATACACTATCCCACCCTCTCATGTGTTAAGTCTGGCCCTATGTGAAGTTATTTTTTATTTTTTCTTTGAATCCCTCGATCAGCGCTAGTTTCAGCTAAACAGTTGCGCCGATTAGCCTGACAGTCATGCCAGTTTCCCTTTTCAGCACTAGTTTCAGCCAAAAAGTCGTGTCGGTTCCTGAGTTAAGATAAAATTAGGGTTTCTCCCATTCCAGTGCCAGTGTGTCTTGACCCTCAACTCCCTTCTTCCACCTAGAAGTGACTAGGATGCTTTGTTTGCTGGGTTTGATTGATTGGCTTGAAGTTTCATTGCTTGATTTTTTGAGTTTTTTGGATGGTTTCTATGACCCTAGGGTATCTAGGTTAATTACAGTTCATTTGTTTGTTTATTCATTGTGTCAAGTTTTTGATTTGTTGCTTCATTTAATCCATCTTTCAATCGCAACATCTTCATTGCTTCATTTTCAATTGAATGAGTGAAAGAGTCTCATTTGTTCTCTTATTTCAAGTGTCTCTTCTCTCTTTCCGAGCATAGATTACATTGCTTGGTTTGTCAATTGAAGCATTTATGTGTTTGGTTTTTTCGATGCAAGGAAGAAGTTGCTTTTAGTTTCATTTATCATGCTTTGGATTTGATCGATGCTTGTTTGTTCAGAATTGTGAAAAATTTCATTAAAGTGCTTTATGTGAAAGATTCATTTTTCATTTTATGAAAAGAAGAACATCATTCTAGTTTACTTAAGCGAAAATATTGCATTAGTAGCGTTATTGAGAAGCTAGAATTGCATCATCATAAGCATGGAAATGAAATGAAACTTCTTTTGTTGTTAAGGGGAGATTAAGTGCATTTAGGACATGTATAGTGAAAGATTTCATTCTTTGATTGTTGCACTGATTGTGTGCTCTCTATCCCTCAATTAGTGTTAACGTTCATCGAAGACAATGATTTCTTTTCTCATACAACTGCATATAGGAGTTTTCATATGACAGTGGTAGGGCCTTGAAATTGAAACCTAATTCAATATCAACCATTAAAATTTATTGAATTAACCTAAGGAAGAATTGAAACTTAACGCTCACATTCAGTGATCTAGGCTAGAGATGTGTTCCGATGTCTTTAAACCTAGAAGTTGTTGTTAATTTTAGACATCGCTAGTATGGACTTGTGCTCCCCGTACCGTCACGTATATAAAGGGAGACCCCACTAGGTTTGTAATCCTTGATCCATAGGAAGTCGAGTCTGTCACCTTGTAAACATGATACATCGAACACATCATTTGGGGAGATAACATGCTCGTATTTTTCGGTTCGCCAAGAGGTATTCTGCAGTTCACAGTTGCCTGGTAATCTGTTTGCCAAGATTATCCTAAGTAGTCATTTTGGTCTTTTTGACTCTTTAAATTTTAAAGATCATTGAGCACTTGTCCTTTCGAGCTCGTTAACTCCAAAAGTGACTAGAGTCACCTTTTGCTCTATTCTTGACTCTTAAAATATGAAAAAACAAAGTTTTGTTTCAGTGTTTTAAAATTATCTGCCCACGAAATATTCCCGGTTAAAGTTATCTTCCTTAGTGATTCTTTAGGGTTGATTCCAATGGAAACATTTCCGGAGTTTACCAGTTAAGGATTCCCCTCCGATGGGAGTCCTGTTCCTTTTCCTTCTTTTGGAAACATTGGCGCTCCTTATATGGCAATGTTGTCCCTTCCTGGGTTAACTATTAGTTTACCTGTCTGGTTATTTTTTACCTCGATGGTCCCGAGTGTCCCAACTCCTGCCCAACCATCTCCTTCATTTGAACCACGCCATGTTGATTCTAAGGTTGACCTCTCACCTTCTTCACCTATTTCTTCACCCTCCTCTTCTACTTCACCTTATGAAAGTTTGAAATCTAGTAACTAGGAGGCTAAGAAGAAGAAGAAGAAGATGAAGAAGAAGAAGTCAGATAAGCGAGAGGCCTACTGTGCAGCTATTGCTCCAAATGAACTTCCCGTCGACAAACCTTTTGATCCTTTGCGAAAGGTAAAATTCCCTTATAGGCTATAAAAGGGTGACCATCTCCTTCGAGACTGTCATGGCATTCCCAGAGTCTTAGAGGTAAGGTCTGAAGACATGAATTGACCATCCTCGTCGACCTTTGGAGATCATGTCGATGCTACGCCTTCTGCTAATGATGGTAAGAAGAAGGGAAAGATTAGATTCCCCTGTAGGTTATGTGAAGGGAAGCATCTTCTTCACCTTTGTCCTCTTATAGATAAAGCTTCCAAAATTTTGGAAAACCTTATAGCTCCTCAAACCCAACTTCCTGTTGGTTATCAGAGGATTTCTTCTAACCCTCTCCTAGTTGGTAAAGAGATTGACTTGGATTCATCTCTTGCCCATCTGGCTCTTCCTAAGCATGACTCTCTTATGTCTGTTCCAAACCAACCATTGGTCGAAAAGAGTGTCGACTTGGCTCCGCCTTCAGTTTTTCACTCTATTCCCGAAGAGAGTAGTGATCATACTGCTCATATTCTTCTCGTCTCCTTAGATTCTCATGAATCGAAGAGTGACCCTCCTGTCTCGATTTTTCATGAGAGTCCTTCTCCTATTCCTGAAGAGCATGGGGGGAATCCTGTGATACCCCCACCAAGTAGTTCTGTTGTTTCTTTTGGTTGGATTCAATTGGCTGCATTTCGACTCCCATCTTATGTGCCTTTCTAGATTACAGTACAAACTTATAATATGGTAGTACATCGCACTCTATTAGATGAAGGCTCATATGTTAACATCATGTCTTCTACTACTTGACAAGCTTTGGGATCCCCACAGCTTGTGCCTGTCACCCAAAATCTGTTGGCTTTCAGTAGAGGAGCCAGTAAACCTTTAGGGATCCTTTCGAAGTTCCCTATTACTTTGGGAGGAAAGACTGTCTATATAGACATGATGGTAGTCCAAGGTCCCTTAGACTTCGATCTTCTCCTTGGGCGCGACTATGTTTATGTCATGGGAGCTCTTGTTTCTTCGCTCTTCCATGTGGTTTGTTTTCCACACGAAGGGAGAATAGTGACCATTGATCAATTATCATTCGTCGGTCACCAAATGGCTCCAATCCTACTATCATCCCCTATTGGTTCTTGTTTTCAAGCAATACCCTCCCCACCACAGGTCAATTATGTGGCTGCCCATTCCGTCTCCACATCTGCTGATGATCACGCAGATGCCATGGTACATTATGTATTGGGGGCATTAAAACCTGATCTATCATTTGTACCAGTTGACATGTGTTCCTCCTAGAGCGTAGTTCTCCCATCCAGTGAGGACCTCTTAGGGGACATGTTCTCGTATGGTCCATGATTAGCTGTTACGAGGATAGTTCTTTTTTTGTGTCAACCTCGTTAAAAAATGAAACAACGTGTGAGGATAGTTTATTCCTGTATCAACCTCATTAAAAAACGAAACATATTTTGAGGATAGTATGTTCCTATATCAACCTCGTTAAAAAATGAAATAGATGTCATGAGGATAGATCCTAGTCTTGTGTTAACCTCGTTAAAAAATGAAACAAAGTGTCGAAGCGTGGTTCCTGGTCTTGTGTCAAGCTCCTTCAAAAATGAAACAAGGAGTCTTGAGTATAGTTCTTTTACTGTGTCAACCTCGTTAAAAAATGAAACAACTCCCTTTTCCAAATCGAATATTTGATTAAGATCTCGTAAAATCCCAGTCGAGTCTTTCCTGGATCTCGAAAGTGAACCTTCATTCCATCCATCTAGCTGAATGAAATGAAGCTTGGGGGGCATGTACCTTGAATTGAGTCATTATGTTGGGGGCCTGCAAACTTAACTCAAGCATAGTTTGTCTTTGTTTCAATCTTGTGTAAAAATGGAACCAAATTCAAGCATAGTTTTTTGTTTCAAGGTTGTGTAAACATGAAATTGAATTCAAGCAGAGTTCCCCATGGTTCAAGCTTGTGTAAAAATGAACCCATGCCCAATTTACATCTCATGATTGTTGTTTTTATCAGATAACTTCTGCTAGATGATCCTTGGTTGTTTCATTCCATCGCCACCATCTATTTGGTCAATCATATGCTTTCACTTAGTTGTTTTTCCTTTCTTGAGGAACTGCAACAATGAGTTGTTTTGTTAGCCAACCTCTTGACCATTACATGTTTTGAGCAGTTCCATCATTGTCGGAACTAGTTTCTATCCCTTTATACTGCTCGTTCCTCCAGGACGAATCACCTTTAAGCTATTTTCTTACTCGTAAAAAATGAAAAGATTGCCGAGTATTTTTCCTTTTTGACTCATTAAAGTAAATAGAAATGGGGAATCTACTTTAAGCTCTTTTCTAACTCTCAAAACACAAAAAAGATTATCGAGCTCTTGTTGTTTTGACCTCATAAACAATTGCAAAACTTCGTTTACCAAGTATACGTTTACCCCTTTTTCAGGCTGGGATAAACTATTTCCGAAAAAGGTACACCTTAGCCGAACATAGCTAGGAGGTTCTCTTGAGTATTGTTTTCTACCTTTTCGGGCTCGAGGGACAACTTTACGAAAAGGGACCTTTTGTAGTTTTCTTTTCCATGTCTTTTTCAAACTCTCTAAACATGAAAAAGATTATGAGTTTCACCTTTGTCGGACTCATTAAAAGATTCTGAGTTTCACTTGCCTCCCTGGGTTTTGGGTTACCTATTTTAAACCTCTCATATGATCTCTACCACGTTACCATGACCTTTGATTTTATGATGTCAAATGCTGCCAAAATACAGAGTCATGTCAACCATATGTTCAAGAGAAGTCTTCCTACCTGTACATTGTTTGATCATATGTCACCATCTTGGATTACTCTCATTCATTGTGTTTCTCATTTTGTGTCGATGATGAAGCATTCATTATGACCTTCCTTTGACATATCACTTCATGTCGACTTCATCTTATTATCCATAAAGTTGATCTAGAAACTCCGTTCCAGTAACTTAGAGCTTGCATGCCCCAATGACAAGTTCTTCGTACTCGACGACAGGTTCTCATCATTGGCCTTCGATCGAATGATTTCACGAGTGTTCGACTTCAGTTCCTTATTCACACTTCGTGAATTGTACTAATAGTACCTTGAGAGCCATTGACATTATGGGTGGTTTCTCTCGCATTTGTTAACGGTTCACATCATTGGCCAATAATCAAGTGCTTTTTAGCATGTTTGACTTCAACACATTTATTCACATGTTAGAAATTGTACTTTAATCGGGTCGTGTTGGAGCGCAAGACCCTGGGCTTAGATCATAAAAGTCCAGGTTGCGAGGAGTGATGAGTCATTCATGATTACATACATGATTCTTTAGATGAATGGTTGCGACCATATCGTGGGTCTTTTCATTTTGATCCTCTCTATGCAGATGGTTGCACCCATGTCGTCGATCTATTTCATATGATCCCTTTAGTCGGATGGCTGCGTCCATGCTGAGGATCCATGCATATGATCCTTTTCTTGATAGATAGTTGCACCTATACCATGGATTCATGTATTGTTATATGCCTCTCATGTTTATCAGGCATGACTATAAGATTTCAGATATGTACATGTATATTTGAGTTGCAGGTCTTCTGATGCTAGTATTCCAAGTCCTCGCTCCGTCTTAAAGCATTTCAGCCATCGCTCTCAAATCTAACTTCATGCTTTAGGGGGCATCTGTTACATAGTAATTTGTCACTCTCCTGTCACTCCCCATTCCTGATCCCGAAGAACCCTAGTAGTGACTATTGTGTTATACTTTCACCATGAAACCTATGTTGTTGCATCCCTTCAAGTTTGAAGAAAGTAGTCCCCACTCCCTTCAGAACATTTCCAGAGAATCCTTCTTAAAACCCAGTTTTTAAGATCAACGCTCTTTCCCAGTGTCTCACCTGTGCCGATGGCAGAGTTTTACACTGTGACCTACGCTGATTAGCGCTACTGTTAGCCCAATACTCGCGTCAATCTACTTCTGGAAAGTTTTTTATAAAAGGAAACAAAGTTTCACATCTAGAAACTTCTAGTGGCAATGTGTTGGATGTCCGTTTGATTGGATAAGGGCCAAGAACTCCATATAAGGTTCTTTCCCCCTTAAAAGTGGACCTTCCCAAGGAGATAATACCTTCTTCCCCCTTGAGTGGATCTCATTCTTATCCTCCTCTCCTTATATAAACCACTTCCTCTTACCCTTTTTTGTTACAATACAACACATAGTGAAAGTGGTGGAGAGATAGAACGAGCTGCAAAATTATGAAATCTTTAGCTTTTGATAGAAGAAGATTAGTCTTAGATGACAAAAGACTAGTCTTTGCTAGCTAAAGCATGAGGAGAGAGAGTTAGACCTTGGAAGCCATTTCATGTCAAGCTAGAGGAGGAAAAGATTACTGAAAAGGCGTGTAGTGGGACTTGGATACCACAAAGGAGATCCCCAACATCAAGGCTTCGGTTGTATTTCTCTTTGAAGTTTATTTTAATACAACTAATGGTTTATTTCCTATATGAGGTGTAATATTACATTTGATAACTTAGAACTCCTTTACCTTTTCAGTAGATTTGATTCGATTTTATGATATCACGTTTGTTGTTGTTTATTTCATGTTTGTTTCAGGTACTTGAACAAAAGGAGTGAAAGGAAGCTAGAGCAAGGAAGCAAGGTCACCATCAAGTGGATTAGCGTTATAAGAGGTAGGCCCTCTTATTCGATTCTAATATAAGGAAATTTACAATAGATTGCCTTGTTTGTGGCTAGACCCATTCACTTGGGCTAGAGGGATCGTCTTTGTCCGCAGAGAGGATATTCCTACACCACACACCCTCCTTGGGTGACAGTGAGTTTGAATGGATTCTAGAATGTCGTCGCTCCAATCTAGGTCAAGGGGATGACCTATTACACTGCGACCGAAATTTGATAGTTTGTCAACCAATTTGTTGCCTTCTCTAATGACATGAGAGGGGAGGGGAGTTGTGATTTTTTCAAGGAGTTTTGAAGTATCACCTATTGGAGCTTCCAACCTTCAACTCTTTGATACTTTTGAAGAATTTGATCCACATTGGATTTTGTGGAAGATACTGATCTAAATTTGATCCATAGAACACTGTCAAAGAACCATGACTGTGTCAGGTCGAACAAATATCTAAAGAAATCCAAAATAGCGATCAAAGACAACCTGAACCAGTGGCAATGGCAGCTGACATGGAATGATGAGGACCTCGGTCAAAGCGCGTTGACCGAGGCCCATGGAGACCGTGCGGGAGGCCAAAGTAGCCCCTGGGAGCCCCAGATCGGGAAACAGGGGTGGTTTTTCATGCGCAATTAGCGCATCGCTAGGCGAATGCGGCCACGAAGGAAAAGCCCGAGCACTCGGTCGCATGGGGGAACCGGAGGACCATGAGTGAAAAAAGGAAAAAAGCGCTAAACATAAACGGCGGGACCCGCACTATGGAATTCGGTGGTTTTGATCCGGGCGCCCTTAAACGGTAAGAGGTTTTGGACGAGAGAGGAGCGATTCCATACATCGATCAACGCATGGCAGGCGGAGGTGAGAGAAAACCGTCGTTGATCGCGCGCTATCGGTCGAGCAATTCAATCGCGCAAAATGTGCGTACGACGTCAAATCTAGAGGGCCCAGATCGGACGGCTGAGATTGTGCCTGATGGAGGAAGTGGAATCGATGGGGAATTAAGCCACGTCTTAAAGGGATTTGGAATCCATTTGACTGCCACAGTGGAGGAAAAACGCATCCACAACGTAACTGAAGAAACGAATCGACGAAGCAGGCTGGCGCCGTTTAGAGGAGGACAAGTGGCCACTCCCTGAGCGTTCATAATAACGTTGAGCAAGGAACTCCAAGCGCAGCTGCAAAAGGTGAATCGACAGGCGGAAGAGGAACTGAACAGGCATAGGGGACGAATGGCTTAAGCCATGAACAGAGGAAGAAGACAGTCAGTCGAAAGTTGAGTAGTCGAGAGACGAAGAAGAGGAACAGTGAACCCTGAGAGGAGGACTGAACACAGAGAATAGTAAAGCCAAGCAGAAGGAGACAGAGGGCCAAGCTGACCAAAGGCAGCGTCAAGCACCAGAGAGCTTGAAGATTCAAGCCATCCCATAGAGGATTCTGTCTGGACTAAGCATCACATTTGGCTCTTTCCACAGTAGACCAGAAGATCACAGAGCTGGTAGGAAGAAGAAGAGTCTGTGTACTCCAGTGGCTTGGGGAATCTAAGGACCACCCTGCCAAGCAAACTTGCTTCAGGAGAACTCACATTAAGTCCCTGCATTGCAATTTCTCTGCTTGAAGACACAATAAAACAAGGCCACCACTGAAAGTTGGACGGAGACGTAGCCCTGGAGAATACGGTGAACTCCTTATTAAAATTGTTTGTCTTTGTGTTGCTTACTGTATTTCTCTGTTGTCTTTCCATTTTAATGTCTGTGTATTGGCAATCTGATCGATCTGTTGCTTCAATAACATAGAACACACACCAGCACATGAGTCTATAATACCTTAGTTTAATAAATCTTTAACTGATGTCACTCATAGGGTGAATATCAGATCAAGTGGTATCAGAGCCCTAAGTTGTAATGTTAGACAAGCTTGTGTTGGTTTAGCTGTGAATGCTCACAAGATCAAAGCTCAAATTAGGAGAAGGAGAGTTGGTGGAAACTAATCTTGAAATTGGGAGAGTCTATCTTCGAAAGACAATGTCAGAAGAAGGTTCTATAAGGCCAGACCCTCAATTCATAGAGAGTTTCCTAGCTATAAAGTCTATGGTTGAAGAAATGTACAGAGACTTTAGAAAGCAAAAGGTGGAAGATGCATCAGGCTCTAAGCAAGAGAAAGAAGAAGATGAGTCTCACTTCTATGACAACTCCAAAGTAAAGGGGAAAGAGGAACACTTTCTCACACCTCCTAATAGCCCTGTGCATAATAAGAAAGCATATTTGATTAAGCTAGATGTTAAATTTGATTTGCCTATATATAATGGAGAGCTAAATGCCGAAAAGTTGGAAAATTGGATTAGACAAATTGATGTGTATTGCAAGGTATAGAACTTAAACTCAGACAAAAGTAAGATTCAGCTGGCAAGCCTACGCCTAGGAGGCACTGCCTTGGTTTGGTGGGAAGGCAGAACCCAAGCTGATATGAAAAGACATGGCAAGACCATCTCTGTCTGGAGTGAATTTGTTGCTGCAATAAAAAAGCAGTTCTATCCATTAGCCTACATGCAACAAGCCATGATGAGTTGGCAAACTATTTGACAATTGAAAGGGAAAAGTGTGCAAGGGTATACTCAAGAATTCAAAAAGAGGGCATTGATGTTGGGTATCTCACTAGACTCATCGGAGACTCTTTTGAAGTACATTGGTGGTCTACACAGCTACATGAGGCATACCATCCTCATGTTTAATCCCACTAGTATAGATGAGGTATCTGTACAAGCTACTCATCTAGAGGCTAGAGGAAAGAATGACAATCCAGAAGTTGGGGGACCATCCCAACCCACTATAAGCAAAAGTAAGGAGAAAAGAAAACAGAAGTAGAAAGCAAGGAGGGCTAACACTGCACAGAAAGCCAAAGCTTCATGCACTCGCCGTAAAAAGGAGGGGCATGATGATGAGCATTGTTGGATTTTGCATCTAGAGCTGAGACCTAGGAAGTCCGAGGGCAAGAAGAAGAAGGCAGCTGCAGCTATTCAGAGAGATTTGGGGTCAGACTCGGGAGATGAAACAACTATAGCAGTCATAGGTATAAAAGGTAAGAATTCGAAAGCATCTACTAGTAATTCCGCTCAATCTATTATTGATGGAGAAAATGAGAGAAAAAGACATGAGCTTTTCCATATTCGAGTTATTTCCAAAAATCAAAAGATTGATACTTTGTTTGATAGTGGCTCACAAATAAATTTGATTTCTGAAGCAATTGTAAAGAAATTGGGATTAGCAACCTCACCTCACAAGAAACCATACCCATTAGGATGGTTGAATGGTAAAGCACAACTACAAGTGACTAGACAATGCAAACTCAAGTTTTCTTTTGGGTCAGCGTTTGTAGATGAGGTTGAGTTGGACATAATTCCTTTGGATATATGTGGAATTGTTTTAGGAAGTCCTTACTTGTATGATAGAAAGGCTATTTTCTATAGAGCTGAGAACAAGTATCTACTTGTCAAAGATGGAATCGAATACTTTGTAAGAGCTCATAAGCTCAAGAATAATTATACTCTCATAAACTCAGGACAGATGAAAAGAATGATAAATTCATGCAAACAATTCTTACTGATGGTTGTAAAGGAAAAGAAACCTGATAAAACCAATGTATTTGAGGGCTCTAATGCTGAACAACAAGCTGATATAGAAAAGGTTGTTTCAGAGTATGATGTCTTGTTTCAAGAACCTAAAGTTCTGCCACCCAAAAAGGGAATAGTACATGCTATTATTTTGCAGCAAGATGTTCCATTGCCTAACATTGGGATGTACAGGTTGTCTGCTTTAGAGAATGTTGAAATCTAGAAGCAGGTGCAGGAGTTGCTCGAGAAGGGCTTCATCAGGCCTAGCACATCACCATGTGGGTCACTAATCGTTTTGGTGAGAAAGAAAGATGGCTCTTGGAGAATGTGCATTGATTACCGAGCACTGAATAAGATAACAATCAAGAATCATTACCCCTTCCTCGCATCGATGATCTTCTAGATCAATTGAAAGAAGCTATTTATTTCACCAAGCTGGAATTGCACAGTGGATACCATCAGGTCAGAGTTGCAGAGCAAGATGCATGGAAGACTACTTTCAAAACAAAGTAGGGATTGTATGAATGTCTGGTTATGCCTTTTGGCTTAACTAATTCTCTTGCTACTTTCATCAGATTAATGAATGATGTACTTAGACCTTTTCTTGATGATTTTGTTATTGTGTATCTGGATGAAATTCTGATTTTTAGTAAGACGTGGGAAGAACATTTAAAGCATGTTAAGCAGACATTAGATGTTTTGAAAAGAGAAAAACATTATGTTAAACTCTCAAAATGTGAATTTGGCAAAACATCTCTAAGCTACTTGGGTCATATAGTAGGGGGAGGTGAAGTGAAAATAGATCCCTCTAAAGTGGCAGTCATTGTGAACTGGCCTAAACCCAGGTCTGCTACAGAAGTGAGAAGCTTCTTAGGAGCAGCACAATATTGGAGGAAGTTCATTTCTAACTTCTCCTCGATTGCAGCTCCCTTACATGCTTTAACAGGATTGAATAAGGTGTTTCAGTGGGGAGGCAAACATCAAGAAGCCTTCGACACATTGAAAGAGAAAATAGGTACAACACCTGTACTAGCACTGACAGATCTACAGAGACCATTTGAGATCCAAACTAATGCCAGTGACTATGCCATGGGAGCAGTGTTGACACAACACGACAAACCCATATGTTATCATTCTGAGACTTTTAATCCTGTAGTAGTTAACTATCCTACATATGATAAAGAATTGTATGCATTAGTTCAGAGTGTGAAAAAGTGGAAACATTACTTAATGGGCAAAGAGACAGTAATACATACTGATCATCAACCACTTCACTATCTACACTCCCAAACTAAGTTGCAGCAATCAAGACATTACAGATGGATGGGTTTTCTACAACAGTTTCACTTAGTCATGAGATATAAAAAGGGCATATATAACAAGGTTGCAGACATGTTATCCAGACCCATTATAAATGCATCTACCATACTTAAGCATAATTCTATGCTACATGAAAGCTACATAGAACAATATGCTCAGGATATGGACTTTAAGGATGTATATGCAACTTTGAGTCAAGGCAAAAGAGTAGAAGAATTGGACTATCACATAAAGGACCGACTCTTATATCATTGTGGGAAACTCCGCATTCCACAAACTGAGAGGATAAAGATAATTAGGGAAGCACACACTTCTCTGATATCAGGTCACTTTAGGGTAAGTAAAACAGTTGCACAGCTGCAAAGATTCTGCTATTGGCCGAAAATGAATGAGACAGTTTCTAGATATGTAAGAGGGTGTGCCATGTGTGCTAAAAGCAAGCCCAGCAATAGAAAACTAGGCTTGTACACTCCATTTCCAGTTCCTTCTCACCCTTGGGAAAGTGTTTCCATGGATTTTGTTGGAAGACTGCATAAATCTAGGAAAGGTCATGATTACTTATATGTTGTTGTGGATAGGTTCAACAAAATGTGTATTTTGATACCTTGTAGTAAACAGATTACAACTGAACAGACTGCAAAATTGTTCTTTGAACATGTATGGGTTCATTTTGGATTACCCACTTCCATTGTATCTGATTGAAACACCCGATTTGTGGGGAAGTTTTGGCCTAGTCTGTGGGGACTGATGGACACCAAGTTGAAGAAAAGCACAACTTTTCATCCACAAATAGATGGCCAGACAAAAGTAGTAAACAGGACAATGATCCAGCTACTGAGGGGTTATTGCAGCAAACATCCTAAGCTTTGCGATGAACACTTGTGTTATGTGCAGCATGCTTACAACAGAGCCAAGCACTCTTCTACACAGAGATCTCCTTTTGAGACCTATTTTGGTTTCACACCAAGGTCCCCTTTGGATTTTGTCTTTGGTAAAGATACCATGGTTGATGGACACAGTGATGTAGACAAGGCAACTAGGTTCATTGAACAGATCTAGGAGATCCATCAGGCAGTACAGGAACAACTGGAAAAGAGCCAAGCCAAGTACAAGGCTAGGCATGATAAGCATCGGATGGAGCATAGTTTTCAAGTTGGAGACCAAGTCTGGTTGTATATCAGCAAGGATAGGATGCAAGGTGAAGGTAAGCAGCTAAAGCCTATCAGGTATGGACCTTTTAGGATACTTGAGAAAATTGATGAAAATGCTTTTCACCTTGATCTACCAGCTTATATGCACATCTACTCCATTGTAAATGCAGATTGCTTGAGATTATTTGAACCTTCAATGATTGAGGACCCTGAAGAGCAAAGTCAATTGCCTTCTATTGATGACCTGCTACCTGAATACCTCAATGAGTTGCAGGAAGACATACTGTTGGACAGGTTGGTGAGGACAACGCACAGGGTAGAAGTTGAGTACCTCAAGATTGGGCTCAAAGGTTCAAAGCCAAGCAGTACAAAGTGGATTGAGATTGGACAAGTGAAGAAATAGTATCCTCACTTAGTCGATGCTTGAAAACCAACTTTTGGTGGTCCAAAAGCTTTTTCAATGGGAAGTTCGTGATCCGAATTGGATCCATAGAAGACTGTCAAAGAACCATGGTTGTATCAGGTCGAACAAATCTCTAAAGAAATCCAAAATAGTGATCAAAAACACCCTGAACCAGTGGTAATGGCAGCCAACGTGGAAGGATGAGGACCTCGGTCAAAGCACGCTGACCAAGGCCCATGGAGACCATGCGGGAGGCCAAAGCAGCCCCTGGGAGCCCCGGATCGCACATCGCTAGGCGAACAGGGCCACGAAGGAAAAGCCCGAGCACTCAGTCGCATGGGGGAACCGGAGGACCGCGAGCGGAAAAAGAAAAAAAGTGTTAAACATAAACAGCGGGACCCACGCTTTGGAAACCGACGGTTTTGATCGGGGCGCCCTTAAACGGTAAGAGGTTTTGGATGAGAGTAGAGCGATTCCATACATCGATCGACGCGTGGCAGGCGGAGGTGAGAGAAAATCGTCGTTGATCGCGCGCTATCGGTCGAGCAAGTTAACCGCGCGAAACATGCGTATGGTGTCGGATCTGGAGGGCCCGCTAAGATCGCGCCCGATGGAGGAAGCGGAATCGACAGGGAATTAAGTTGTGTTTTAAAGGGATTTGGAATCCATTTGACCACCACAGTGGAGGAAGAACGCATCCACGATGTAACTAAAGAAATGAACCGACAAAGTAGGCTGGCGTCATTTAGAGGAGGACAAGTGGCCACTTCCTGAGCGTTCATGATGACGCCAAGCAGGGAACTCCAAGAGCAGCTGCAAAAGGTGAATCGACAGGCGGAAGAGGAACAGAACAGGCATAGGGGATGAATGGCTTAAGCCATGAACAGAGGAAGAAGAAAATCAGTCGAAAGTTGAGTAGTCGAGAGACGAAGAAGTGGAACAGTGAACCCTGAGAGGAGGATTGAACATAGAGAACAGTAAAGCAGAGCAGAAGGAGACAGAGGGTCAAGCTGACCAAAGGCAGCGTCGAGCACCAAAGAGCTTGAAGATTCAAGCCATCCCATAGAGGATTTTGTCGAGACTGAGCATCACATTTGGCTCTTTCCATAGTAGACCAGAAGGTCACAGAGCTGATAGGAAGAAGAAGAGTCTGTGTACTCCAATGGCTTGGGGAATCCAAGAAACACCCTGCCAAGCAAACCTGCTTCAGGAGAACTCACATTGAGTCCCTGTATTGTAATTTCTCTGCTTAAAGACACAATAAAACAAGGCCACCACTAAAAGCTAGACCAGAGACGTAGCCCTGGAGAATAGGGTGAACTCCTTATTAAAATTGTTTGTGTCTTTGTGTTGCTTACTGTATTTCTCTGTTGTCTTTCCATTTTAATGTTTATGTATTGGTAATCTGATCGATCCGTTGCTTCAATAACACAGAACACACACTAGCACATGAGTCTGTAATACCTTAGTTTAATAAATCTTTGACTGATGTCACTCATAGGGTGAATATCAGATTAGATATTGACAATGGTCTTGGAATCTCCTTCAAGAATGAGCTTGTGATTTTTTCTATAGATAGCAATTGAGAGACCCTTCTCTAGTGCCCATATTTTAGCAACACTATTAGTGTTAAGGCCTAAGGCACTCGCTTAAACATGTAGAATCTGCCCATTAGCATTACAAAAATACTCCACCACAAATGCCTTGGCCATTTCTTTTTGAGGCCGTATCGAAGTTAAGCTTGATGAAACCCTTTAGAGGGGGGGACCAAAAGGAAGTGTTGGAAAGGAAGAAATTTGGGATAGATGGAGTCTTCCATAAAGAGCAAGGGAATAGAACCATTTTGGTTAGAATGACTTCTTTCAGGTTGATTATATTCCCAATATTTGGAGGACCAAGGAAGAGAAGAAATTGTTTCCCTTATTTTATTTCGGATAGCTTGCTAGATAAAGTTTGTGGAGGCCCCAATATTCTTAAATGTTTGTCTATTACGCTCATTCCAAATCTCCCATAAGATGAATATTGGGATGAGTTGCCATGCTCCATTGCTAATGGGATTGGTAAAAGGGGAGTCACGCCAGAATTGTAGAGTGGAGAGAACATTATTTTGTATGTTGTTAGTTTGTCGAAAGAGCATAGTAAGGTGGTCCCTAGATAGAACCAAAGAAGCTACAACTGTTGAGAATATTATTGACATTTTATGAATTGGAGAAATGTAGAAGAAATATTGAGGGGCCCTAAAAACCAAGCCTTTGAATATAGTCATGTGTCAAAGTTTTGTTCCATAATAGAAGCCACATAAAAAGAGTGATTTTGGGCTAGTGTTTAAGATTCCATATTTTATGCCATTTTCCTTGATCATCCTCATTGTTGTTTCTTGTGAGAAGACTACAAGATTTAGAGAGGTTAAAATTTCCTAAAGGATGATAACCCCAATGGATAATATCATTGCACTCTTGAACCACATTTTTTTTGTTTTCTAATTCTTGCTTGATAATTGCACTTTTGTTTTTGGAGGGAGGCTCAGTCCATTCCTCGCATGACTTCCAATTGTACCATTGGGAATCACAAGGGGATGAGTCCCAGTAATGTGTTACTAAGGTTTGACCCCTAGAGACAATGGAGTCCCTGGTTGCCTGGAGTTGTTCATTTTCAACTAATTTTGGTGATTGTTGCCACGAGTCATCCCAAAAAAGTGCATCGTTCCCATATCTGATTTCCCAAAAACTATGCTCTTGGCAAGATGTTTTTTGCTCCAAGCAACATCTAGATATGAGAGCCCTTGATGTTTCCAATCATTCTTATGATCTGAGATTCCTGAGTATTGGGGGCATACTTATGTTTCCACTTTTTGCTCCCTAAAGCCTTTGTGTTTTTTATCCATCTACACTAGGTTTTAGCACTTAAGGCATTGTTAAGTATATATGGATCATAGAGACCAAGGCCTTCCTTTTTCAGATGACATATTTTCTCCCAAGCAACTAGAGCCCATTTTTAGTCTCTTTTGGATCCCCCTAAAGGAAGTTGTGTTGAATATTTCTAATCTTGTTCAGGATGGCTTTGGGAGTTGCCATTTTTAGAGAAGATAGGCGAAGATGAATTGAAGGATAGATTTGAGCAAATATCAAGTGATCGTCTAAATTGAGTTATCTAAAATTCCAATAATAAAGTTTGTTAAGAAGGTTTTCCCATATATTTTGTTTGAGAGAATTGCTAGTTAAATGGGCTCCTAGGTATTTGGATGGAAGAGAGCTCCTTTGAAAACCAAGAAAACAAGATATGTGAATTTGGAAAACTAGTGAGGTATTATAAACGAAGATTTGGAATTTTTTTCATGTTAATGGAGGTTCCCCAAGCATCATAGAAGTCTTAAAGGATGTTTTTAAGGGCAATGGCTTCAGTGATAGTGGGGATGCCCAAGAGAAGGGTATCATCCACAAACTACTAGTGTGAATAAGTGAGATCATGGGAACTGTGAGGAAGACCTTTTATCTGGACAAGTTGTAGTGCTAAGTTGATTGATCTACCCAACCCTTCAACTATGAGGAGAAAGATGTAAGGGGAAATGGGGTCTCCCTGCCCAATACCCCTTGAGGGGAAAAAGGTGGGAGAGGGAGACCCATTAACTAGTATAGACAAGAAAATTTTGGAAATGAGGGTAAGGACCTAGAGAGTCCATATTTACAAACCCAAAGGCAGTGAGCATGTGAACAAAAAAAATGGCAACTCAAATTGTCAAATGCTTTTGACATGTCTAGTTTGATGAGCATACCTAGAGACTTATTGGAATTGAGCGAGTGAATGTGTTCATGGGCTAATATTATGATGTTAGTAATTTATTTTTCTTTCACATAACCAGTTTGCTCAAGAGAGATAATTGAGGGGATAATAAGTTTTAGCCGGCTTGTGATAACTTTAGAGATGATTTTATAACTAACATTACATAGGGTATTAGGCCTGCAATATGGAGGAGAATCAATACGATCTTTTTTGGGAATGAGAGATATCAAGGTAGCATAAAGGGCTATTGAGATAGAGGAAGAGGGTCGACAGTCTTCTATTACTTGCCAAACATTGTACTTGATAAATTTCCAGTAAGCCTGGTAGAAAACGATGGTAAAGTTGTCAAGACTTGGAGACTTGCATTCATGCATTTCCATAATAGTTGTTTCCACTTCTTGCACGATGATTTCCTCCAAAAGGAGATCATTTTTTTCCTTTATTACAAGTTTGGAAATGTGCCTTGCTATTTTCCTGATAGTAGGCCTTTTGTCTAGAAACGTTTCCATGAGTATGGCTTGGAACTGATACACAAGTTCTTGAGTTATTGCATTGTGGCTTTCCACTTTTTGGTGATTGGGTGTTTTGATGCTTGATATTTTATTACTTTTCCCATGGTTGATCATGGATTTGTGGAAGAATTTAGTGTTTTTTCCTCCCTCCTTAAGCCATTGTACTCAGTAATTTTGTCTCTAGATGATTTGCTCTTGCTTTAGCCTTTCCTCCAGTTGGAGGTGAGTGACTGCCTCTTGATGTTGCAATTCCTCTCATTTGTCATTTGATATGTTGAATGATGGCTATATCTTGTTGTAACTTTAGTTTTTTTTTGGGGATGTTACCAAAATATTCAATATTCTAGTTCTTTGTTTTCATTTTGGACACCTCAATAAATTTGCAAAATATTCTAGAAGAAGTCCTCAATATCATGATATCAACTGTGAAAATCTACATACTAAAATTTTAATCACTATTGGAAGCGATACATAAAGGTCTCATGAAAATGATCTGATTATTTCCATCATTTTTCTACATCAGAGAGCAAATCAGGATGCCGTAACAAAAAATCCTCGAATTTTAAGGGCCCATTCCTCAAATTACCAACCCAATCCATTAAGATTTCTATGGGCCAGTGATTTGAGCCATGGAAAGGGAGAATAAAAGCCTCGAAATTAGTGCTTGAAATATAGAGAGACTTTGTTATGAGGAATTTATCAAGTCTTGAAGCTATTTAATATGTGTCTCCTTGCTTATTGTTCGAGGTGTATAAGTTGTTGTGTGTGCTAAGGTCTATACGTTTGAAGTTATTGATAAATTCCAGAAAGAGGGGGCTTTCTTCATCGAGTCTACGAATCCCACATCTATTTTCATTCAAAAAATTTATCATGTTAAAATCCCCACATATATCATTGATAAGCCATGGTATTATAACAAAGGCTATTTACAAATTAAAAATCTCCATGGTAAAATGAATGTGAATCTACATGATTAAGAATTTGGTTAAGGGGTGGTGGGAGGGGGAGGGATTCTTCTCAATCCCGAAGGAATACAAGAAGCAAATTACACTTGGGGGCTTGGTCTCAAAACGAATAACCTTGCTGAAATGTATAGGATTTATTTTGGACTCTAGCTAGTAAAGGATATGGATGTTTCCTTGATTGTAATCATAGGCGACTCCCTCCTCACTATTCGACATTTTCTCAAAGGATCTCTTCCGACAAATAATCAACTATCTCTTCTACTCTATAGAATCAAAACTATTATGGAATCCCTTACTTACGAAGGCTTCACCCAATGAACCTCTGACATATCACGTGTGTTCGTGGCATACTAAACAATACCCCTAATTTGACTACATATTGGAAAATACCTCTAAAATTCCCATTATTTAAATCCCTACCAATACAAACCCAATACACCTTCCCAATTTAAAATTCCCCTACTTTCACTAGATATATTGTAGGTGTCCATTTTTTCGTTAACATTTTTTATACCCCTTATATTTTTTCCATTAAATTTGAGTTCCATTTTTTATACCTACCAATATAAAAACCCTTTATCCCCTATATATCCACCAATATATTATGTCATTTTCCCCTCAATATATAACCCCCAATATGAACCCATATGGTATGGTATTGCTCCCCCAGTGAAGCCCCTACACACTCTCTCAAAAAGAATATTATCACATCCTTCAGAACCAAAATAGGGAAGTCGACTCTCAGGCAAATAGGGCTTGCCAACTCGAAGCACAAAATTATGAAATTAATGGATCGATGGGGTTGCAATTTATTCAATGAAAACCTATCATATGCATATAAGGTCCTATCATTTTATTCGGATTGAAGAATTAAGGCTATACAAAGTTCAAAAAGACACGTCTTGTTGCTACACTCATTTCCTCCCTCTATCTTAAATAAATGTGGAGTACCATGCTAACATTGAGATGCGGTCATGAAAAGTGAGGTGGCGATCTGATGGGAATAAGGCCATTGGCCTCACAACTTAAATTATGTGGCGCTAACATATTAAAGTCTTATCTATGTTCTATCCTCCGACTATGCATTCAATCTAAGGAATTCCAGATAGGGTGAATTTAAGTGGTTCTGGATGGATTCGTGCCCTAAAGTGTGGGAAAGTTTAGGGTCTTGTGTTTAATTCATGGAACGAAAGTCTAGATTAAACAAGGAAAATATGGTTCAAGAACATGCAGGGGTGCAAAAGAATGGTATTTATGCAGGATGGTTGGAAGATTGCCTCCTACTAAAGAATCAAGGGCAATTAGGTGTAGTGTGATTCTTCTTGACTTGATAACAATTTGCAGAGTCTTTTTACTTTTTCTTGTTAGCTTAATCTTATTCTTCTTCTTATTAATGAATGTGTGTGTACTTCATCAAACTGCTACCAAAAACATAAGAATAGGAACACAATATGTTGGCTCTTGGCATGGCCAAAACCTCTCTTCTCTTGATAGGATAACTCTTCTGTAAGTTTTATCTTATTGAACCTTCTTATTGATCAATGCCAACCCCTGGACCCCTGACTAGAATATCCTCCTAGCACAAGTCAAGTCCTTCCTCCTTTCTGCAATTTGTACTCGACACTTAGTCTTTCTTCTTCCAGCACTTTGTCCTCCTTCTTCCAGCTTGTACATAGACCTTGTTTATGTGAACTCTAGATGAGATGCTTCTCTTCTACACTCAACAATATCCTTTACTTATGTAGATACTTTCCTTCTTTCAACCATATGAGCTCATTCTTTAGATGTAGGTGTAGACTTGGTGTGACTATACAACAACCCTAGACCTTCACACATGTGGAAGGTATCCTTGTGAATTAGGGCCTTTTCACCTTCGCTTGAGAGAGTGTTTTCTTCACTTGAGTAGGAGGCCTTATAAACCTTACTTTCTAGCCCAAACAAAGATAGATTTATGATTGTTGTATTGCTGCAATTATGACAGTAGGGTTGCTTCTGTTTCTCGCACATGTGACTATTTTCTACCCTAGAAAATAGTCCTCTTGACTTCGGTTGTGTACCATTCTGCTTCACTGCTCTTGAAGACCCTTTCTTCGTCCCTTGTTTACCCTTTTCTCAGGTTCCTACCTTCGCTGATTTCAAAGAGGAATGTGTTATCTTTTGAGGGAGTAGACAACCTCTATATATAGAGGTTTGACTTGAAGATTGCAGGCCGACATGAATTTATTCCATTGTTTTGTTTCATTTGGACGTCGTTGCATGGAGAGGACTTGGACTTTGCTTGGAGGTATTCCTTTGACCTTTATACTATTTTATACATAGTGTAACATGCCTTCAAAGGGTCTTACATAAATACATTGAGTCTTTGACTCCCTAGAGGCACGTAAACATGTGCTTGACCTAATTCAATGAGCAAGAAACTCATTGACAAATATCATAAAAATAATTTCTCTTTTCTTGGATAAATACAAATATCAAACATACATTTATGAAGACCGAACCTAGTTACACTTTCTTCAACACTCCCTCTTAACTAGGGAGGTATTCATACAACATTGCAAGGTGTTTGAATATGTTTCAATCTTGAATAATTCATATAAGAGAAACCGGATTTGCAATCCATCTATTATAGCATCATAATAACCAACATTGTTTCCACTACAAGGCCTTGACTGACAACTTTATCTCTCAATAGATCAGAGCACAATGTTGGCGAGACCAATGACTTATAAACACCTTAGTCATTGTCTCTCAAGGTACATACCCACTCGAGTGTTCACTGAGTATGACCTTCTAGGACTATTCTTATCTTGGGTTCCAAGCCCTCAAAAAATATCGGTCCTCTTGCCGACTCTTGTCTTGGATGCCCTACACATCCTCAAAGAGTATCAGATGCTAGATGATTACCTAATCCCCCCATTCTTTCTTCCCAAGTGAAGACAAGAATGTTGTGTCTATCACTTCCTCTCAATTGAGGAAGACATGCCCAAGTATCCTCTAACAAGGTACTTGTCCAAGTTCCTTTGTAATTGGGAACTCCCTCTTATCTAGGGACTTTTCCATTCATCAACAACTTCTTCTTCGTGGGTCATTCAGCTGCTTGACCTTCTTCTTTCCTTTGATGTCATGAACTCTTGGTTCGAACTTCCTTTTGGTAGGGCACCATCCATCGATCACTTTCCTTCCTGGTTTGTCATGTCATTGCTTCCTTTGTGGAAAGTGGTATTCTTGCCATATATCAGGATCTCTTGTCATCTGGCTGCTCCTTTGTTATCTTGTCCATGCTTTGGAATACTCTTCTCATGGATGCTTTGTTGAACTTGCTTGATTCCATGCTTCGGTCGAGTAGCCCTTCATGAATTCATCATGTTATTGCTTCAACATTAAGTTTTATTGTATGGCTTTCTTCATCATGACATCTTTTGTAGAGTAGAATCAATTATCTGCACCTTTTGTATCTCCAAGGCCTTCACAGGTGTCAAGGGTCCTTTGATCTTTTCCTTTCTTAGTCAGAGTTGTCCTGCCTTCTTTCGAGAGATGTCTTCAATGGATCTTTGTCAGATAGTGATTCTTTGTGATCATGGTGTTCTTCACATGCTTGATCTCTTTCTTCATTTGCTTCTTCTTGGATAGATTAGTCATCCACCTTATGCTCCTTGTGGGAGCACTTCTTCATTGCTTGCTTCTAAGACTAGTCAGCATTCCTTTTTCACTTGCTTCTTAGTCAGAAATCTTATACTCCTTATGTGAGTATTTATTTTTGTTGACCTTCATTGCATTGTAGTACATGCCTTCGAGCATGTCGTTGGTGAAATATATTCTTTCCTACTTGATCATGTTATAGAACTATTCCCATGGCTCAATAATGTATAAATGATAACATGACTAAACTTTGACGCATACATACCTCATCTTGATTCTTATTTGATCATCTTAGTTTCATTTGGTTGTCATTGGTGTGGCCCTTCTTGCTTCATCTTAGCTTGCCTGCATATCATCATTTTCTTGAATCCCATGAATGGGATTCCTAATGAGACATTTGCTTTTGTTTATGAATATTCTTTTGAAGATTCCATCATAGGATCTTGAAGACCCTTACCCTGCAAACGTTTATCCTTTTGATGATGGAGGTCTTCTAAGATTCTTAATCATGATCCATTTTCTTTCATTGTGGATGAGGTCCTATTCTAGGTATGCTCCTTCTACATGAATATCTTGAGCTATATCTACCATGCTCCTATATTCTAGAATATATTTCTAACCATGCATTTTGTTCTCATTTATAAATTCTCTTTCTACATGAGTATTTTGAACTCTATGTACATCATGCTTCTAGATTCTAGAAGATGTTTCTAGCCATGCAATTTTATTCTATTCCTACATGCTCCTATACTACTCAAAACTTTGAAAGAAGAATTTAAGTAAATAAGTTGACTTAGTCATAGTAGAGATCTGGAGGATATTCCTTCCTTTGATTCTTTTCTTATTCTTTCATTTCTTGAGTCACATGAGCTTATTCCCTTTATATGTCGTTGTTGTTGTCCTTCTTTAGTTTAGGACAATTTCTTTTGTAGTGTACATATCCTTGGCATACATAACATTGGATTTTGGACATATCTTTGTTGTTTGTTTTCCGTGGACCAAATTTGCCAAATTTTCCCTTTCTCTTAGCCATGGTAGCAAATGCTTGTTCCTTTGATCCCCCATCTTCCTTAGCTTTACGTCTAGTTTCCTCTGTTCTGTATAGAGACCACATTTCACTTAGTGTGGTAGTTTCCTTTTTGGCATGTATGCTTGATGTGAAGTTGCCCAATCCTCAGGTAGAGCATTGAGTACTACAATTGTCATTTCTTTGTCGGGCATGAATTCCCCTAGCTCTTAAAGTTGATCCCTCATCTCAGAGATATTCATGAAGTAGGGAGATATTCTTTCCTTTTTTATCTTCATATTGTACAATTCATTCCTTAGAGATATCACTTCTCCGGCTATGGATACATGTCTCAAATTTGGAGACATAAGGAATGAGAGAGTCCTTGATAAATTCTATTAGAATCCTTTGAGCTCTTGTCTCATCCTTATTGTACTTGGCTAAGGCTTGAGTTTGTTCCTTAGCAGGGATAGTAAAATTCTCTTTGATGTGTTCTAGGAGTTCATTCTCCTTGAGAAGTAAATCAGTCCTCTTCTTCCATGCAAGAAAGTTATTGGTACCTACCAATTTGTTGCTTTCCTTACAAAAAGACATTGATGTATATTTAGAACGGGACATATACTTACTTGATAGATTTTGAGATCTAGTGGACTTGCTTTCTCCTCGAAGACTTGATGGATTTCCTTCCTTAGATCTTGATGTTCTTCAAGTAGCTTTCTCCCAAGTGAGCTTGCTTCAAGTAGACTTGATTGATGGCTTGGTTTGTGGTGTAGGTCCCTTCTTGATTTGCTCTTCTTTGTAGGTGCCTTTGTATAAAAGGCTTCTCCTTTTGCTTTGTAGTCTTTCTTGATGAAAGATAGATGGTAGAGCTTCTTGTGCTTGATGTGATGTAGACTTCTTGTCTAGATGCTTCAACTTTTGTAGATGTTTTTCCTTGATGAGTGTTCTTGAGATGCCCTTTCCATTATGTGTCACCTTAGCATTGATACCATGTCGAAGAATCAAGGGAAATTAGGTTTAGTGTGATTTTTCTTGACTTGCTAACAATTGGCGGAGTCTTTTTACTTTTTCTTGTTAGATTAATATTATCCTTCTTATTATTAATGAATGTGTGTGTACTTCATCAAATTGCTACAAAAAACATAAGAACAATAACACAAGATGTTGGCTCTCTGGCAGGGCCAAAACCTCTCTTCTTTTGAGAGGAAAACCCTTCGGTAAGTTTTCTCTTATTGAAGCTTCTTATTGATCAATGCCAAACCCTAGATCCTTGACTAGAATATCCTCCAAGCACAAGTCAAGTCCTTCCTCCTTTCTGCACTTTGTTCCCGGACACTTAGTGTTTCTTCTTCCGGCACTTCATTCCCCAACACTTCGTCCTCCTTCTTCCAGATGTACATAGACCTTGTTTATGTGAGCTCTAGATGAGATGTTTCTCTTCTATACTCAATGATATCCTTTACTTATGTAGACACTTTCCTTCTTTTAACCAAACGAGCTAATTCTTGAGATGTAGATGTAGACTTGGTGTGACTAGACAACAACCCTAGACCTTCACACTTGTGGAAGGTATCCTTGTGAATTAGGGCCTTTTAACCTTCGCTTGAGTAGGAGGCCTTGTAGACCTTACTTTCTAGCCCAAACAAAGATAGATTTAGGATTGTTGTATTGTTGCAATTATGACTGTAGGGCTGCTTATGTTTCTCGCACATGTGACTGTTTTTTACCCTAGAAAATAGTCCTCTTGACTTCGGTTGTGTACCCTTCTTCTTCGTTGCTCCTGAAGACCCTTTCTTCGTCCCTTGTTTACCCTTTTCTCGGGTTCCTACCTTCGCTGATTTCAAAGAGGAATGCATTATCTTTTGAGGGAGTGGACAACCTCTATATATAGAGTTTTGTCCCTCCTTTAGGCCGACTTGAAGATTGCAGGCCGACATGAATTTATTCCATTGTTTTGCTTCATTTGGAGGACGTTGTGGCATGGAGAGGACTTGGACTTTGCTTGGAGGTATTCCTTTGACCTTTATACTATTTTATACATAGTGTACACATGCCCTCAAAGGGTCTTACATAAATACATTAACTCTTTGACTTCCTAGAAGTACTTAAACATGTGCTTGACCTAATTCAATGAGAAAGAAACTCATTGACAAATATCATAAAAACAAATTCTCTTTTCTTGAATAAATACAAATATCAAAGATGCATTTATGAAGACCTAACCTAGTTACACTTTCTTCAACACCTCCGAGCCTCTTGTGATCTTCCACGCTCTCCCAAAAGTGGCAATCTTCTGCTCAAAGGAGAGAAGAAGGATTGGCTCGCCCATGCTTCATTGTCCATATGAGAAACCTTGGTGTAAAACAACTCTACAGATAATCTAATTTCCCTTCCTTCAAGTGTGACAAGAGGATTCGGTTATGCACAAGTTGACATACTACAAACTTTCATTGTAGGTATATTTGTTTATGCCTTCGCGCTGCCTCTCTGTATCCTTTTCAACATCCTCCGAGTTGCCATATTTGGTTTTCTGCAAGGTATCTTTATCTTCCTAATAAGTTCTCCCCACCAATGCTTTCAATCATTTTCTAGAAATACCTTTTTCTTTATGTCTCTAGTTGAATCGTGATTCTTTTCCTAGCCCCCTCCTTATATATGTTGATTTTTGGGTAGCATCGGATGTGCTCTAGCTCCAAAATTTTGTGGAGGGGCTAGAATACATGAAATCTCCAAGACCCATAAGTCATTTGCAGAAATTCCACCCGGATTGTATTTTATTAAAATAATTAATATTTTTAATGGGGTTCCTAAGTCTAAACTTAGGAATATTAAAATATTAATGGGTAATAATGAAAATATGGGTGAGAAGCGTCTGAGAGACGAGGATCAAGTCTAATTTAATCTCAGCCGTTGTTTAATGATTAGATCTCGACCATTGATTTCTCAACAGGAAAAGTATAAAGGAAGGCTTGGGGTTAGTTGGAGAATACACATAGGGAAATTGAGGAAATCGATTTTCTGAGGTGAGAAGTTCTCAAGAGGAAAATCGATTGGGGAGATCTTGCAGTCGAGGGGCAAGGATAGTTCGGGAATACTGATAGAGAGGCAGAGAGAAGCCTGTGGAGGCAACGCGGTAGCCAGAAGAGGTGATGCTGGGCTAGTTTGGGCCCACACAACCTTGACGCAGAGCCAGAAGGGCCAACGAAGAGGGAGAAAGTTGCCTTCCACAGAGAGAGAAAGAACTGTTGGAACAACCAAGAAAGCTGACGCAGAGTCTCACAGAGCTCCACGCAGACCCACACAGTTACTGCGAAGGGGCAGCGCAGTTGTAGCTGGGGCTAGCTAGTTTTGCTGTCGGATCAATCGGAATCTGTCAGGTGAAGTGAGGTAAAACTCACTCAGGTTTTCCACCATTATATTTCTCTATCACTGGTTTTCTGGGAGGGCAACCAACATTTGTATTCAGAACCACTGCTTAATAATAGAAAATCTTCAGAGCTGCTGCACTGGTTTTCCCGCATTGGGTTTTTCGGGGGATGTTTAGTCCAAAAATAAGTGTGTCATTTGTGTGTTTGTCTCATTTATATTTTCAGTACTTGATCTGTATATTGGTGTAGGTTGCAGTGTATTTACATTAATATTTTCCGAATATTTATGAAAATAACTTGTTAAATGAAGAACACAAGTAGGTAATGCAAATCAGTTTACTGCAGTAGGATTTCTGACTAGTTCGATTCAGAAATTTTCACAATATCAACCCCTGTGGATTAACTTGTTAGAGTCGGACTCAATTGGTCACCTCAACATGTGGAGTCTTTATGGCTAATCCTTCTTCTGGCATTAGCGACAAGCTTAGCTCAATATGGTTGTTTTAAGGTCAATTAGTACCATACTCCCACATGGAGAATTAAGATGGTCCCTCCTCAGGTTCTGGGTGTTTGAACCATTGCCCTCCCTATCCTCATTATCCCGCAGGCAGTAATGATGGGAACAATAAGCTAAAGTAGTAGATGAATCAACACTCAACTTCTATTTTGTTCCTCATTGAAGAATTACAGAAGCTTTAAACTGGAATGAACCGATTTGTAGCAAAAATCAATTGGATTCGAAGTCAAATTGCAAACATGCAACTCCAGATGAATCTAAAAGAAAACAGAAGAAAAACAAGCAACGCCTCAAGAGGACCCTCTGTTAAGATGTCTATCGATTCCCCCTACCTGATCTATGGTTAAATTTTGCAAATGTGTTGTCTTTTGTGGCCAATTTTGTAGAGCTTATAGCTATAGTAATTCCCACATAATACACGAACATGACAATAGGGTTATAGTAAATTTTGAAACTCCATATATAATCTTTATAGAAGATCTTGTGCCTCTCGACTAAATATAAACATTCCTCGAGTTATTAGTTGTATTCCGAGTGCAGACTTAATAAACTTTCTAATCACTCTTATTAGAAAAGAAAAAGCCTAAAATGTTTATCTATAATTTTTTTTTTCTCAGTAAAAACTAATTCTATTAAGAGGACATATGGTACAATATGAAGTTACATCCAAGAGAAGCAAGAAAATGGATAGTCGGAAAGGATATACTATCCACCTCGACCCCTAAGAGAAAATGAGAAGAGAGCAGTGCTAAGCAAGAAGAAACGAGAAGAACAGAGGAACAAGAGCAGAACAAAGGATTCTACCCAACATGGGTAGAATCAACTATTCGACATTTTTTTCCTTTCTTTTTACCAACTTTGACCCAACCAAGATGACTCTGCTGAGCTGGCATGATTTGCAAACTGAGCTGGGCTGACAGAGAGGTCTCCTTGTCTGAATCCGAGGGAGAGGACTCATGAGTTCTTTTCTGTGAGTTTGGTGGGACAGTCGAATCCTCAGGACCAGTCGAGGGTGGATCCTGTGCCAGCTTTGTGTCCATTCCTTCCTCATCCTCTTCCTCTTCATCTGAGCTGAAATCAAAATCGTCCATGGGGGGAGGATCATGAGGCTTCCAGCTTTTGGATTTCGGCTTAGGATTGGCTTTCTTCTTTTGGGCAGGCATCGTGGGACAAGAGCTCTGAAGGTGCCCTGTGTGATGGCAATTTCGGCAGCGAAAGGCTGTGTTCTCGCAATCCAAGGTCTGAGTCCAATGGAAGTCTCCAATTTTGAGATTAATCAAATGTTTATCTATAATTAACCATGATTTAAAATAAAATTATAATTTAAGAATATAAAATATATTATAATATAAATATTTTAATGATTATTATAAATTGATATTTATAACTCCATTTAATTTATGAAATGAAATGATATTTTAAGGTTCGCAAGATTAAAGATAGTCTATGAGACCATTAGTTCCCTGTTTTTCTCTCTTGGCAATTCAATCATTTTCCAATTCAAATTGATGATGAGCTGACCCAACCTTCCAACAATCTCCTTGCTAAAAAGACAATGCCAAGAAACTGATGCTAACATGTTCTCATAACTTTCTCTGATGTCTTTGAATGCATCACATTCCAAAATGAAATGTTTTTCTGATTCCACAGCCCTAGACGTGCAAAATGTGCACACCCTTTCTTCCCAAGCTTCTTTAGGCCTTTTCCACCGTCCTATTTCACACCGAAGTTGATGTGAGTTGGTCTTTAATTGAGCAATAAGAACTTTTGCCCTCCACGAAATGTTAGCTCCAATGAACTCTTTTTTGTTGTAAATCGCTCATAGGGTTGAATTCCTCAATGTAATATTTCTTCTTTCTACCCAACTCTTTTCCCCATATCTTTTTACGGAACTTCTCCATAACAAATTCCTTTATCTCCTTGCTATTTGTGGGATAGACATTGAGGTAGATATCCCATTTTTGCATCCGTGTGTAGTTTTGTTTCATCCATGTTTTCTTTTTTTCACTGATGCCTTCATTGAAGATAACATTAGGCCATCTACCTACTCTAATTTGTTCAATTCTTTTTAAGTATCTTATGAGCCCCACCTTAACAATTGCTTCAATGGAAGTTGCTCCTGTTTCACTCAATATTATCTTATAAAATACTGAACTTTTTAGTTTGAAATTACACATGATCAAAGATTTTTAGATTTTATATAATTAAACTAATTCTATAGGTTAGGAAAAAAAAGAGGGAGGAAGAAGT
Source organism: Pinus tabuliformis (assembly GCA_031772625.1). Taxonomy (NCBI): domain Eukaryota; kingdom Viridiplantae; phylum Streptophyta; class Pinopsida; order Pinales; family Pinaceae; genus Pinus; species Pinus tabuliformis. Next base: position 612,873,826 of record CM062806.1, on the reverse strand, counting down.
CTAATAACCGTAAGTAAAGAAGACAAAAACTTGTGCTCGTCAAGAACTTTGAGGTTCGGCGTGGACCCACAGATAAAAACGCGACGCTCCCGAAACGAAATGTTTAGTTCTAACTGAAAATGTTTACAGCACTTACCGGTATAGATCAATCTGATGTTCTCCGCTTTAATTGAATTTCCGAACGACAAATACTACAGACTTCGAATATTTTTGCCGCTGTTTCTATTTCTCATAAACATAATGAACCATCGTGGATGGGCGCAGGCGTAGAACAGCAGATTCCATGGATGATAATCTCAGTGGCAATGTGGCCAGGCTGCTCGATTGCTTCAACCGTGGAAAGTCATACTGCGCCGCGACTCCAAGTAAGCTCTTGGCGCATTATTGTTTTTATATCTTTCATTTCAGTTGATCCGAAACCTCTTTGCCTTTTCGTCAATTCAGGCATTTCATGTGTTTTTTCCCGCAAGAATCGCCAAGTTTTGAAATGGCCATTTGCCCTTTGCAGATATCAATGTATTGCTGAATTACAATTTCGCTACCATGATGCAATGCTCACACACTGTTGTGTTATTTTAAATCTCAGTAGTACCAAAAGACTAATGGATGTCTGGTATTTAATGAAGATTTTTCTGAAAATGGTCCTATTATCATCCTGAGGATTGGGCTTTGATTAGGTAATCCCTTAAATTTTGTTTCCAGAGGACCCACGTTCTTGAGGTGTGAATGCAACCTTATGTTTGCTGGTCTATGTGGTTGAAACATTCACCATTGGTTCATCTATCAAATTCGTAGTCGCTGATGGTAATCCAGTTCTGTATTATGTTATCTCAAAGTAAAATTTCACCAACAAGATGTTGGCGCCTGCTAAAGATCCTCAATTACCAATTGGGCCTTGGGGGTCATACGTGAGGTCCACGGAGTATTAAACCCTCCACACGTGTTTCCTTCTCGCAGTGGCATTTTAAAAAGTGACAAGGCTGAATGCTAAGTTCGTGACATTTTTGGCAGAATTGATAGCCGTCAGAAGCAAGTCCGTGTTACGCGGTGCTAACTTCTGACCCCGGGGCATGTTTCTCTAAGCAATTTCCAAAAAAACAGAAAACAAAGTCCTCAATCAATCACATCATAGGCACTTGCGATACGTTGGCCTCTGACGAGTCCTGTATGCTCCATTCCATGAACAAAAGCTTGCTGGGCAAATCTTCAGCCAGAATTTTGCAAAGGAATGCAAAATACATAACTGGCTTTTAATCGTTGGTATCTGAAATTCCTGCAAGGTTGTTCCTGTTGAAATAGCCTCACATTCACAATGCTTTAGGATTGTGATTAGAGCAGTTCACGTGTTATTATAAAAGTAAGGTGTGCTGTGCAAACGAACCTTGTAACTGCATTTGAAAGAGGAAGGCTTTTGACACGGGCCATTCTTCTCCTTTGCCTTGCCTTCTCCTTTATTTGAAGGCCTTGGTGGTTCTGAATTTGATCTTTGCAATGCCTAGAATTTCAAATCGTCTTTGATTTCATAATTTTGATTTGATGAACATAGGCATGATTGAGTACACTAAAACTGTTTGAGCATTTTGTCTTGGATGTGTGGTACATCCTATTGTGATCCAAATACATAAAAATGAGAAGTACACACTATGTACAACAATGTGAGTGTGGAGCACAACTCCAATATAGATAATAATAGAATAAAGTCCACACATTGCACATGTGGTCCCTTCATTATTAAGATGACCTTATTACATATACACTGCCCCCCATTGGGTCATACCATATACATTTAACCCAATATTAGGTCCCCCTTGGGGTCATAATACACAAGATCAAGAGAGCCATAATGTGCCACACTTAATCTTCCTCATGTAAAACAACCCTAACTAGAAAATTACAGCAGCAATTTCCTTCAATTATCCAAGGTTACATCAGAGTTAGGGAGTGTTTCACCTCAACCCTAATGTCCTCTTAGCTGGGCAAGACTGCCTTTCTTAGAACATTATTTCAGCAGAAAAATCAATGACAATCCTTGCAAAAAACCTTAGTCATCCATGAAAAAGAAAAAAGGATGGAAAACCTCACATTGAACTTGTCCCTTATCTTCCGTTCAATAGATCTTCAACTAAAGCTTGGAGCTGATTTCTAGTCTTACAAATGTGCCTTTAGGCAATCGAATTTTCTCCTCTATTTATATTTTCAACGAAAATTCTAATTCATAAAATAATGTCTTTTTAGAAAGCCCCAGAATTCTCTTTGAGTTTATTTTGAATGAATACAATGGGTTAATATTGCCACTTGACATATTTCTCTTTTATGAGATCTTTTTAAACATGCATTTATTATTCATTTAAGGGTTTGACCATGTCAGCAATGCCACATGGCAACTCCCCATGCAAAGATATTTCCTCCAAATGTGTAGAAAATGCCTCAAACAAAGTGTTCTTGCCCCAAGACCCTCCTCAACGGTGAAACATCTTCAAAATATGTAGAAAAGGCGTCGAACAATGTCTCTCTAGAGTCTACCCCCAATACCTCAAAAGGTGGAATATGCCTCCAAATATGTGAAGATGAACTAAATAATGTGTCCTTATCCCCAAAAGTTATCCTCAAAGGGGAAACGCGCCTCCACATATGTGTAATATGCCTTGAATAATGTGCAATGCCGCACACAATTGCTTTAATATGCTTTAAATGCCTTCTTGCACAAACAACCCTCTTAAAGGCGGTATCTTCATGATCAAGCAACCAAAGTGCTTCCTTAAAGTGGAATGCTCCTCCTCAAGTGACCTCATTTGACCACACAAGTGCTTCCATCGCCAGATGAGCTCATCCAAGTTAGGGCATTCCTCTTATAACCTCTTTCCTTGTCACTTGTCATGCTTAGGGCATTTTCTCCCTATGCCATCTTTCATGATTTGTACATCCCATATGTAGGGTAGTTCATGCTTTTGGCTTATTTGACTCCTGCCTTGCCATAAGTCATGTTTTGGACCCTTGATAGGGGAGGGTGTTCTTGTTCTAGTGTTCCTTTCATGCTCATATTATTCATCAATGTGTTCTTGGGCCCTACGTTCACCCTAGGAACAATGTTCTCCATTAATGATGCTAATGCAATCCAAGTAACCTTGCCTCAACCACGCCAAGTGTGCTTGAAGGAATCCCTTGATGCAATGTGCCTTTGGAACATCCTTTAACAAGCCAACCATACTCCTCCAAACCCTGGATAATGAAATGGTGCTTGGGCAAGATGGAACAAAATGGGTCACAACTCTAAGTCTTTATCAACAAAATATAATTTTCATTGAGCTCCAAGGATCTCTTGTAGTGCTCATGAGAAAGGAAATCCCATGAAAATGTGAAATAACACTTGCATTTTCAAATGGTAACAACTAACTCCATACGGGCACTGCACTCCCTTGTGGGTTGTGAGCGAACTCCAAAAACTTTGCTATACTGAAAAGGTGAATTAAAGGATTGGCTATCCTTAATGGGATGAATCCAAAACTTCACATTCCCACTACACTATAAATGTCTCCAATCCCAATTTATTGCAAAAGAATTGAGAATGTCTATCTGTAACAACTCATTCTCAAGGGGCGTTATAACTTACAAATAAAGTAATGAGCCCAATGCCAATAAAACATATAAATGAAACCTATTGGTTTTGAACATTGATTTTATTCTTACTACCCTACTTCACAACAGGGAGATGCGATGCTAAGTTAAATTAAAGAGCCAATGCAACCGCTATATTATCTCATCCATAACACGAGATCTCCCCTTGTTTTTAGCAACAAACCAAAACAAGGTTACATCAAGCATCCTACAAGCATAGGCTGGAACCTCTCTCACTGTATGGTTGAAAAGTGAGGTGAGTTCTTGAATATGGAAGGAAACTCCAAGATCACACCAAGGGTGGTGTGTGCTGCCACATGCTTGCTTTATCCTGTTGAATAATCCAGGGCAATTATGTTAATAAGATTCTTGTTGCCATGATAACCATTTGTGAGGTACTTTTAACTTTTTCTTATACATTCTTCTCTTGTCATTATTAGAGTGTGTTTTCTTACTTCATCAAATAGCTACCAAAACGAAAGAGACAAGAACACAAGATGTTGGCTTTCTGCCAGGGCCAAAACCTCTCACTCTTTGAGAGGAAAACCCGCACAAATTCTTCTTATAGAGATTCCAATTGACGAATACCAAGACCATGACCCTTGACCTATTTAGCCACTCCAAGATCAAGACACCAATCCTCTTCTTCATTATTGCTGAGATCATCATCACTGCTACTGAAGTCATCACTGCTACAACACTAAGGCCATCACTACTGCACCACTGAGATCATTACTGCTGCACCATTGCTACACCTTCACCAAGATCTTCACCATAACAACGAGATCCCTATACAGTGATATGTATATATACATATATGAGAGTTGCACCGAGATCTTTATCAAGATCATGACCTAGTAACTATGTCTCCATCAAGATCATGACTGTATCTATTCTGAGACCATAATTACATCCATGCCGAGATCATGACTGCGTCTAGAATGTATGCCGAGACAGAGTGTGTCACTGTAGGATCACCGAGATCCTCTTCATCACAAATATGCCAAGACTGTGACTGCGTCTAGAAGGTATGCCAAGACAGTGATCACCGAGATTGTAACCACATTTAGAATATATGTCGAGACAGTGGTACCCATTCGAAAAATGCAGAGATAACCCATCCACAAAAAAAACACAGAGATCCGAATTCTTGACCTGTAGACAGACCTCTGAAACTTCTTCACTGTGACCACCGAGATCCTTTCTGTGACTGCCCTCCGAAACTTCAGAAGGATCCAAGTTCTTTTTCTGTGCTTTTGCGAAGACCCTAGTTAGGTATTTATAGTAGTTCGACCCACATATTAAGCCGACATGACAATGTCAAGAGATGTGTCTATTGATGTAAGTCGACATGATCTTCCTTTAATTCAATTTGCAGGCTGACTTCTTCAAGAGGGATTGTGCTTGTCTTTGGAGGGCTTCTAGACATTTCTATAGACTTGTATACATTAAACATAGGCTCAAGAAGAGCTCTTCATACATGGCATTGACTCTTTGACTTAATAATAAATCCTAAGGCTCTCAATGGGAGCCACTAACAAATAAACCTCTTGCTCATGAAACCCATGTAGCAAGGCATACAAAAATAATTTTATTCCTTTTATTTCAGCATTTACAGAGATCATGTCATTATGAAGACCGAACCTAGTTACACTTTCTTCAACATATCCAATGTTGGATAGGACTAATATAGTCATCATATTGGGCATATGAATAGTGCAGCCCATCATCTAGGCATGAGTCACCTCCACGCACTAAAAAATGCCTTTACAAAGGTTGTTGTACATGCTCCAACAATTGTCCCCTTTCTCTACCATGCAAATCTCCTGTAATAGCTTCTAACAACAAGGTTTTAGAAGGTGGCTCCAAGATAAGCCTGAGAAAAGTTTGTTGCCCTCTACGAATATCCACATGAAGTATGCTGCAAAATTTTAGATTTGGAAAACCAAGTCAGCTTATGATTTGGGGCTTGATGCCCTCTTTTGAAAAGTTGAAAATTGCCACAATACATCGATGTTTGAACATGTTGCTGGCCCAAACATTTTGTAGTGCTGGGATTGCATTCCTTGCTGTTTTTTGCCCCATTGATAAGGACACATGGGTGTTGTTTAAAATGGAATATGCAACATGTACCTTGACATCTTTTGGCTGTCCAAGATCACATGAAATAGGATCTGGAATGTCCTTTTCATGCTCCATATATGATCTGCAATGTCCTTCTCATGATCCATGAGGTGGCTCCCAAGGTCGATGAGAAAAAGAAGGCGCAAATTCATGTCTTCATTTGTTAAGCTTTCACCATCCATGTCATAGATGTGATCTCCAAACTTCAAAGACAAATCAACAATCCATGTTCCATCTACAGACCAACAATTAATGTCCCATTTATGTCTCCCATTCACAAACAAAGTGCTCATATCATCATCCTTCATGTTGAAATTTCACATTATGATGGTGTTGAAGAATCTAGGGCATCTAGGTAGGATGAGATTATTCTGACGATGCTAACTATTTGTGAAGCACTTTTTTTTTTTTTGGTATTCTGGTGGTTCACGGACACCCGCGGTTACTGGTTGGCAGCTACGTCCACGGAAATATCTGAGCTTGATCAAGTATCAAGCCCCGCGGCCAATAGCTAGGCCTAACCCCAAGGGCTTCGGGGAGAATTGACCTGGTGACCTCTCGAACGGCGAGGCACTTATTTGACTAGTTGAGCTAACCCTTGGGGCTATTTTACTTTTTTCTTATTAACACAATCTTCTCTTATTATTATTAGTGTGTGATTTCTTTCTTCATCAAACAGTTACCAAAAATAAAAGAGAGAAGAACACAAGATGTTGGCTCTCAGCTAGGGCAAAACCTCTCTCTCCTAGAGAGGAAAACCCTTCTGCAAATTTCTTTTATTGAAGCTTCAATTGACAAATGCCAAACCCTAGACCCTTGACCAATAGATCCTCCAAGCACAAGACACAGTCTCTCTTCCTTTTGCCCTTCAATCAATGCTTTCTTTTGCTTTGCATTTTGATCTTGTCCTTCATACTTCTTTCGGCAGCTGACAACTCTCCTTCTTTTGATTTGCACCTTGATCTCATCCTTTGCACTTCTTCCGGCAACTGCCAACTCTTTTTTCCGGTAACTGCAAAAACCATAAATCTCCTTAGAGACCTCTTCTTTGGTGTCTTCCTTTCCTTCTCTACTTCGCTTGGCAATCTTCATTTTCCTTGATACTTAGGCTAGAGAGTGAGACCTTCCTTGAGAGATATTTCCGAGTTGAGAGGCTGATCCTCTTACCCTACTGCAAGTCTGATTTCTTCGCACATGTGGCTGATCCAGGGCTTGAAATAAACCCTTTTTCTTGCTTGTTTCCTTCGCTAGATGTTGGACCTCCTTTGCTTGAGATGAAGGGCTATTTGGGGTCTCTTCTTAGCCCAATTGAACTCTATCAAGTTGCTGCCCTTATGGATCTGTTGTGATTGCAAAATTGTCCTCCTTTCTTCGCATGTGTGACAAAATTAGACCCTAAAATGGTCCTCCTTAACTTGGTTTCTTTTTCCTCTTCTTCGCTGCCCTAGAATCACCTCAATGCTCCTTTTTCGCACCTCTTTTTCGTCCTTCCTTCGCTGATTTCAGAGATGAGTAGTGATGCTTTTGTGAGGTCGAACTACCCTATATATAGGGGTTTGTCCCTCCTATTGGGCCGACTTGAGCTAGTGAGGTCGACTTGACTTTAAGTGCATCAAAAATTCATTCTTTGAGCCAACTTGAAGAGGAGACTTGTCTTTGCTTTGGAGAATCACCCTAAACATATTTTCTTTGATTCTAATACATATGTTTACATAGTGTAACATGCTCACATGGCTCTTCAACAATTACATTGACTCTTTGACTTGCCTAGAAGCACTTAGACATGTGCTTGACCTATCAAATTGGTAAGAAACCCATTTTTTTTTTAAAGGAACGGATAGCATTTCATTATAATGACTGGAAATGGGCCAGGTCCCTTACAAAATTCAGACTTGTTCTATCTGCATCTTCCCTCTCCTTACATTGAGTATGGACCTTCTTGCTACCCCTATTATTTACATATATTCTATTGGGAAAACTATAGTTATATATTCTCCAAAAAACTCGTGCATATTCTATATAATGATATTGCATAAATGGAGATTAAAGCAAACACAATCAGCTACTGCCAATCTCGACATCATCACCTGTAGGCTTGCCCACAGACTTGTTCAGTTCCTCCGTTTCAATCTGTTCTTCTTGCTGAACCCTCACAGTAGCAACAACAACATCCTCGTCTTCTTCCAGAACCCTCGTGGCAGCCTCCTCGACATTATCAGTATTGATGGCCGATGAATTTCCAACCCCAAACACTTCCTTTAAAACTCCAATCGTGGGTGTCTCCACCTTGATTTCAATATTATCAATCTTCTGTTGGACACTCAGAACATCCACGCGCAGGCCTTCCGTGGTTTTTTGCATTAGTTCCAAGTCTTTACCCAGCCCAGATAATTGGGCATAAATGACCGCCATATTTTCTTTCAATTCTTTGACAATTTCCTTAACCACTTGCTTGCAATAACCCTCCACCAGGCTTTCAACTCTTACATGCTCCGCGCCATGGCGAGACCTCGAGCTTCCAGGACCAAATCCTCCCCCACTGCCATTTCTCGCAGATGACATTTTTGCAGCAAGATGCTTCTGCACAATGAAGATTGTAGAAATTTTTGTTTTCCCACCCCGGTTTTCAGTTTTTCCTTATTTCTCCCATATAGTTAAATGCCCTTTTCCATAACCATACATTTAACAAGCTGGAAAAAATAAATTTGCTGAAAACACAAATTCTGGAAATTTTACAGAATGCTGGAAATTGCAGAAATAAAAATCAGCAGTAATAAACAGCCATTAAAACACATTTAAACACTGAGATTTTTGGTCAATGTGACCCTGGAAAAACCCCCTACAACTCTTGGGGAAAACCAGTTTGAGAGTTCTTCTTTATTTCTGGAAAATGCCTTTTTACAGTAGGAGAAATGTTCAGCAAAAAATCAACAAACAGACTTTTACAACTTATCTCAGCCTTGCTGTTACACCGTTGCTGTTGCTGTTACACCGCGGCTGTTGTTGTTACACCGCGGCTGTTGCTGTTACACCGCGGCTGTTGCTGATACACCGCTTTCGGCTGCTGAAACTCCGCTTTCAACTGCTGAAACTCCGCTTTGCTGAAACTCCGCTTTCCGCTGCTGAAACTCCGCTTTGCTGAAACTCGCTTTCAGCTGTTGAAACTCCGCTTTCAGCTGCTGAAACTCCGCTTTGCTGAAACTCCGCTTTCAGCTGTCCAGAAATCTCCCTTGCTCTCTTGCTCTCCTTCTCTCAATCTGCTCATGAAAGAATTAATGATCTTTTCCTCCTTTTCCTCCCTTAACCCAACCCTAAGTGACTTTTGGGTGATCCCTAAATCCAATGGCTGAAATAGATTTATATCAATGGTTGAGATTAAATGCTCATTTAAATCTCACTTTCTAGTTTTTAATTCACCCCACTTTAATAAAGACACACTTAGTCATTTATTTCCAAAGTCACTTTTCCTTTCTAATTTTTCATTGACTTTATAAAAGTCACTTTAAAATTAGACTTAGTAACTTTATCACTTAAAGTCACTTTTAAATTAGATTTAACTTTATAAAAATTATAAAGTTACATTAGGAGAAAAATTAAATTCTTTTGGACACTTTTTCCTAGGCCAAAGATCAAAGCCTAAGGGAACCACCTGTCCTCCGGTACCAAATTTCAACACTCCCTCTTACCGAGGAAGGTGTTCCTCACCACACCCATCTTGTCTCTGAAATAGACATGCTTGCCCCGTGATAAGGCTTTGGTAAGAATATCTGCAACCTGCTCATAAGTGGAAATATACTCAAGCTTCACAGCTCCCTTCTGAACATAGTCTCTGATGAAATGATATCTGATCCCGATATGCTTTGACCTGTCATGAAAAACTGGATTCTCCGTGAGTTTAATGCAACTCTGATTATCACAGTAAATCACTGAAGGTCTCAACGGCTGACCAAATAAGCCAAACAACATCTTGCGAAGCCAGATGGCCTCACAACTAGCTAGACTGGCTGCCATATACTCTGCTTCCGCTGAACTTAGTGCTACTGACTGCTGCTTCAGGCTGAACCATGACACTACTGCTGAACCCAACCCAAAACAGCACCCTGAAGTGCTCTTCCTATCAGAAGCACAACCTACCCAATCAGAATCAGTGTATCTTGCCAATCTCACTCCATCTCCCTGCCTGTAGTCCAGACCATAATCCACTGTCCCCTGCAAGTACTGCAAAATGTGTTTTGCAGCCACCCAGTGAACCTTCCTAGGCTCACACATAAACTGACTCATCGTGTTGACTGCAAAACAGATATCTGGTTTAGTGTTGACCAAATACATCAAGGAACCAATCAGCTGCCTGTACAATGTGGGATCCACCAACTCGGAATCCGAAGCATGAAGCTTCTTCCAGTTGCTGATCATCGGTGTCGACATGGGTCTACAATCCTCCATGTGGAATCTGCTAAGGATGTCCACAATATACTTCCCCTGCCCCAGGAAGAAATGCCCCTCCTCCTGCCACACCTCCAAACCCAAAAAGTAATGCATCAAGCCGATGTCCTTCATCTCAAACTCCGCCGCAAGATCTCTCTTGCAGTGCTCTATGAGTCTCTCTGCACCTGTAATGATCAAGTCATCCACATACAGCACCAGAATGAGAGGCTCCTCACCAATCACAATAAAGTAAAGGTTCGGATCTGCCTCACTCTTTGTGAAACCCATCCCCTGCAAATATGTATCTATCCTGGAGTACCAAGCTCTGGGAGCTTGCTTCAGGCCATAAAGGGCCTTCTTCAGTCTGCACACATGGGACTCCTTCCCATGCACCTCAAAGCCCTGTGGCTGCTCATTGTACACCTCCTCCTGTATGAAGCCATTGAGAAATGCGGTCTTCACATCCATCTGGTGGATCTTCCAACCCATCTCTGCTGCTATCGATATAATGGAGCGTATCGAAGTATATCGAGCCACGGGAGCGAAGGTCTCCTCATAATCAACTCCCTCTACCTGGGAGAACCCTCTAGCCACAAACCTTGCTTTGAATTTCTCAATGCTGCCATCTGCAGCATGCTTTACCTTGTAAAGCCATCTGGAAGTAACCACGGATTTGCCCTCAGGCCTCGGCACCACCTCCCAAACATCATTCTTCATGATAGAAGAATACTCCTCCTGCATGGCCTCCCTCCAGACCTGCTGGCTAGCTGCCTCCTCATAGCTAGAAGGCTCAGAGTCAAGGATGCTGGTAACCATCGCCATATAACTACAAAACCTCTCAGGTGGTCTACTCTCTTTGACCGGCCTCTTCGGCTCAGCAACAGATGTGGCATCTCTCAAGGTGTCCTGAAGCCACTTGGGCTTCCTCTTCCCTGAGCATGCTTCTCCCATAGGAGAATGAAACTCCTCCTCCTCATCACCATCAGTAGCCTGAACTCCTGACTGTCTGTCTGCTGTCCTCCTGCTTGCACCTGAACCTGTAGAAGCTGAGGTACCGTGTGAACTGTCCATTAGTGGACTCCCTAGTGAACTGCTCTGCATGCTGCCCGGAGCACCACCCCTCTGGCTCGGCGAGCCACTGCTCACTGATGGACCTGACATCCTCATAGATGTACCTCCGGATCCTCCTGATCCCTGCCCACTGGATCCCTGCGACTGACTCAACTGCTGCTGAGGGTCTGGCTGATCCAGATACTCTAACTCCCGTGACCTCCTAAAGGCCCTGTCCTCCTCGAACTTCACATCCCGTCTGACAACAACTCTCCTGCGTGCAGGAATGTAAATCCGAAAGGCCTTTGAGGTCTCACTGTAGCCCACAAAGATACCCTTCTCTGCGGTGGGCTCTAGTTTGGTCCTCTTCTCCTTGGGTATATAGGAGTTTGTAATGCATCCAAAGATATGAAGATGACCAAGATCAGGCTTCTTCCCAGAGAAAGCCTCCTCCGGAGTCATGTGCCCTAAGGAACGATGCGGACTCCTGTTCTGCAAGTAAACAGCTGTGTTGCAGGCCTTTGCCCACAAGAACAATGGCAATCCCTGATCATGTAACATGGCCTTGGCAGCCCCTATGATGGATCTGTTCTTCCTCTCCGCAACCCCGTTCTGCTGGGGGTTGTAAGGAACAGTGAACTCCCTCCTAATGCCTGCCTCCACACAATAGTCAACAAACTCTCCAAGGGTGTACTCTCCTCCATTGTCCGACCTCAGGGACTTGATCTTCCGACCTGTCTGTGTCTCCACAAGAGCTCTAAATTCCTGAAACCGCTTGAAGACCTCACTCTTGGTCTTCAAAAAATAAATCCAGGTCCTCCTGGAGTGATCATCAATGAATAAAACATAGTACTCATATCCACTCAAGGAAACATGAGACATCCGACCGCTCACATCGGAATGAATCAAATCAAGTATCCCCGTCGCTCTGCTGTCACTGCTGGGAAAAGGGGATTTGGCAAACTTGCCCATAGCAAAACCTCTGCAAGTATCAAAGTGATCAATACTGAAATCTGGCACACCTGTAGTGATCTCCCGCAATGTCCTCAAGGCTCCATGATACATATGTCCCATCCTGCGGTGCCAAATCTCACACAGCTCAGAACTGCTAGCTCTGCTGTCGGTACTACTGCTCAATGCCAAAAGGGGCTGGAATGCAAACTTGTACACCTTTGCATGGCGTACACCTATCACTCTAGCTGAATCAGCTGGAGTGCCCCTGGGATACATCAACACCTGTCCTCCCCTGAACAGTACCTCATATCCTCTGTCCTCCAAAGCTGAGACGGATATGAGGTTCTTCCTCATCCCTGGCACATAAAGAACCTCTGACACCTTCAAGGGAGGTTTGGACTCCCTCTGAAATGTCACTGTCCCCACCCCGACTGCTCTAACAACTCTGTCATCATCGAGTACTACCTCAATATCAGTGCCACTCTCTGAAAGCTCTGAGAAGTACTCACGGACTCCTGTCATATGACGTGAAGCCCCACTGTCCACATACCAGATACCTGAAGATGCTCCACTAGTCGAGGGAAAAGCATGCTCCCTCTGAACCTGTGTGGCAGGTGATCCTGCACTAGAGGACTCACACGTAGTGAACGCAAACTCTCGGTCAAAACGACCAGCAAAGTCCTCAATCTCTACTGAAGCTGCCACGTCTTTGTTCTTCCCCTTCTTCTTCTTCTTCTCTGGACACACAACTGCATAGTGTCCCATCTTCTGACAATTCCAACACTTCACCTTGGAATAGTCCTTCTGTGTGTTCCCCTGTTTACCTTTACCTTTGCCTTTGCCCCCACCACCGCTTGTGGAAGCCTGCTTCTTCCCTTTGCCTTTCTTGCCTCCTGCCACCAGTGCTACGTCCTCATCCTGCTCAACTGGCTTGGCTGCCCCAAGCTGTCCTTTCCTGATCTCTGTCTGAATGCAATCATCCCAAAACCTCTCCCATGTGGGAAGGGTCTCACGTGCACACACCCCATCAGCAAAGTTCAACCATGAACAGGGGAGGCCATTCATTGCAATCCGCACCAACTCAGTGGGTGGAATGGTCTCTCCAATCGCTGCCAACTCATCTCTCACATTGGTAATTTTTGTGAGATATCCAGCTGCACTATCATTACCCATCTTAATGTTCTTCAGCTTCTCCTTCAGGACCATCTTCCGGTTCTCATTGGTACTCTGGTAGAGATTGGACAATGCTGTCCACATCTCATGGGCATTGCTCTTTCCTCTCACATGAGGAATGCAATGGTCTTTGATTCCGTCTAGAATCAACCTCTTACCCTTGTTGTTCTTTCTATTATAAGCTGTCAACTGAGTTGCATCAGTAGGCACAACAACAGGGTGCTGTGCTGTATGCACCATGATATCCCAGACTTCTGCCTCCTCAAAGATACTATGCATTCTCTCCTTCCAAACGCTGTAATTTGTATGCCCATCCAACCTATCCTCCACCCTCAATCCCAATGACATCCTGCTGTCCCAAAACTGAAAAATAGCACTGCTGTAGTAAAGATAAAACTGCTGTCTATGAAAAATCAGCTTGCTGGAATTTTCTGAGTGAAAAATCAGCAGCTGTAATTTTTCTTTTTTTTGCTGTCCCAAACTGCCCTTCAGCACTCAAGCTCCGATACCATGTAGAAATTTCTGTTTTCCCACCCTGGTTTTCAGTTTCTCCTTATTTCTCCCATATAGTTAAATGCCCTTTTCCATAACCATACATTTAACAAGCTGGAAAAAATAAATTTGCTGAAAACACAAATTCTGGAAATTTTACAGAATGCTGGAAATTGCAGAAATAAAAATCAGCAGTAATAAACAGCCATTAAAACACATTTAAACACTGAGATTTTTGGTCAATGTGACCCTGGAAAAACCCCCTACAACTCTTGGGGAAAACCAGTTTGAGAGCTCTTCTTTATTTCTGGAAAATGCCTTTTTACAGTAGGAGAAATGTTCAGCAAAAAATCAACAAACAGACTTTTACAACTTATCTCAGCCTTGCTGAAACACCGTTGCTGTTGCTGTTACACCGCGGCTGTTGTTGTTACACCGCTGCTGTTGCTGTTACACCACGGCTGTTGCTGTTACACCGCGACTGTTGCTGATACACCGCTTTCGGCTGCTGAAACTCCGCTTTCGGCTGCTGAAACTCCGCTTTCAGCTGCTGAAACTCCGCTTTTAGCTGCTGAAACTCCGCTTTGCTGAAACTCTGCTTTCAGCTGCTAAAACTCTGCTTTGCTGAAACTCCGCTTTCAACTGCTGAAACTCCGCTTTCAGCTGTCCAGAAATCTCCCTTGCTCTCTTGCTCTCCTTCTCTCAATCTGCTCATGAAAGAATTAATGATCTTTTCCTCCATTTCCTCCCTTAACCCAACCCTAAGTGACTTTTGGGTGATCCCTAAATCCAATGGCTGAAATAGATTTAGATCAATGGCTGAGATTAAATGCTCATTTAAATCTCACTTTCTATTTTTTAATTCACCCCACTTTGATAAAGACCCACTTAGTCATTTATTTCCAAAGTCACTTTTCCTTTCTAATTTTTCATTGACTTTATAAAAGTCACTTTAAAATTAGACTTAGTAACTTTATCACTTAAAGTCACTTTTAAATTAGATTTAACTTTATAAAAATTATAAAGTTACTTTAGGAGAAAAATTAAATTCTTTTGGACACTTTTCGCTAGGCCAAAGATCAAAGCCTAAGGGAACCACCTGTCCTCCGGTACCAAATTTCAACAAAGATCTTGTGGTTAACTTACCTGAGCCAGTTGAGGTATATAATGACCTGATCCATCCCGACATTCCTCTTGAGCCTGTCTTTCATAAATGCGAAACAGTGCAGAGTCTTATTAATTCCTATTCCTTCCATGTTTTCCATCGTCCGAAACCAGAATCAAGTAATAATGGTTCCTTCATCCCCAAGGGAATCAATTATATTGCAAATTCCGGCGAGAAAACGATGCCTCATCACCCACCTGTCCACATACATGAATGTCATCTGACGGTGCCACAACTGTGAATTAACTTACTGACCCTATATCCAAGATACAACGAAGGTACCTCGGGGGACTATCCTTCTTAACTACCATCGCATTGAGACACCTTGGAGAGCTGGCCTCCTTAATTGCTTCCTTAATGCTCTGATGACCCGTACCCCCAGTATACAGCGCCGTCCAGAAGCCTTCGATCAAGGGATGGGACATGATGTAATATGATGGTTTATGCAAATTCGACCGATTCCTAATATAACTCCCGCGTTAGCCTGACTGTCCGCCAGATGGTTGTTGGCGTGCAACACGTGGAACAAGTGAACTTTCTCAATTTTTTTAACATGTATGTGATCCTTACCATGATTGAGGAAGTTTCTTCTTCTAGGTGAGTGGCATTCTCGAGAAGCTTAATACATTTTTGGATGATTAGCTTGGAATCACCCACTATATTCAAAGTTTTGAAACCTTTATCCAAGCATATTTTCACTCCTTGCCAAAGTGCAAGAGCCTCGGCCTGATTGTTGGTTGTAACACCAAGTCCCCATGCGTATTTTTGATTTGAATTGGATCCATAGAAAGACTGTCAAGAACCATGATTGAATCAGGGTGAACAAATCTCTAATGAAATCCAAAACAGTATCAAAAACACCCTGAACCAGTGGCCATGGCAGCCAATGTGGAACGACGAGGACCTCGGTCAAAGCGCGCTGACCGAGGACCATGGAGACTGCGCAGGAGGAAAAAGGGCGAAGTTTTTGATGCGCAATTAGCGCTAATCCCGCATCGTTAAGCGAACAAGGTCAAAATGGGAGAGCTCGAGCACCCGGTCGCATGGGGGAACCGGAGGACCGCAGGCGGGAAAAGGTAAAAGTGCTAAAGTACAAAGGCGAGACTCGCGCTCTGGAAATCGGCGGTTTCGATCGGGGCACCCTTGAACGTAAGAGGTTTTGGACAGGAGCGGAGCGATTCCATACATCGATCAACGCGTGGCAGGCGGAGGTGAGAGAAAACTGCCGTTGATCGTATGCTGTCGATCAAGCAAGTCAACCGCGCGAAACGTGCGTATGGCGTCGGATCTAGAGGGCCCAGACCAGACGGTTGAGATTGCGCCCAATGGAAAGAAGCGGAATTAACAGGGAATTAAGCCGCGTTCGAAAGGGATTTGGAATCCGTTTGACCGCCATAGTGGAGGAAGGACGCATCCGCGGCGTAACTGAAGAAACGAACCGACGAAGCATGCTGGCGCCATTTAGAGGAGGACAAGTGTCCACTCCCTGAGCCTTCATGATGACGCCGAATGCATGGAACTCCTAGCGCAGCTGCAGAATGTGAATCGACACAGGCAGAAGAGGAACTGAACAAGCATAGGGATCGAATGGCTAAAGCTATGAATAGAGACAGTCGAACTAGAAGGGGAATTAGAATTGAGAAGAGTCCAAGTGACCAAGAGAGAGACAGTGAACAGTGAACCCTGAGAGGAGGACTGAACACAGAGAAAAGTAAAGCCAAGTAGAAGAGACAGAGGGCCGAGCTGACCACAGGTAGCGTCGAGCACTAGAGAGCTTGAAGATTCAAGCCTTCCCATAGAGGAATCTGTCTGGACTGAGCATCACATTTGGCTCTTTCCATTGTAGACCAAGGGTCACAAAGTTGGCAGGAAGAAGAAGAGTCTGTGTACTCCGAGTGGCTTGGGGAATCCAAGAACCACCCTGCCAAGCAAGATCTGCTTCAGGAGAACTCGTATTGAGTCCATGTATTGTAATTTCTCTGTTGAAAGACACAATAAAACAAGGCCACCATTGAAGCTGGACCAGAGACGTAGCCTTGGAGAATAGGGTGAACTCCTTATTAAAACTGTTTGTCTCCTTGTGTTGCTTACTGTATTTCTCTGTTGTCTTTCCATTTTATTTTATGTGTATTGGCAATTTGATCGATCCGTTGTTTCAATAACACAGAACACACACACTAGCACATGAGTCTGTAATACCTTTAGTTCAATAAATCTTTAACTGATGGCACTCATAGGGTGAATATCAAATCAATTTTACTTCTGTATTTTCTTCGAGGTTGATTATTACCTCTCTCGCTCTAGTCTCTCCGGGGTTACCTTTCGATGCTCCATCAAAATATAATTGACTATTCTTGACTTTCCTTTGCCATTCAGTGAATTCATGTCCTTCCAATCTAATACAATATTTCGGGGTTTCATGAGATCTTAAACAAGGGGCTTTTAGAGTGGGAGGGGATCTTGAGCCAAATTTTTTCGGAACTAGACAATTCTTTCTTGTCCGAAGCATCGAAGCCTCAGGAAGAAATGACCTCGAATAGCAACGTCAATCCTTTAATTGCAGCAGTTTCAAAGCTATCACGCTGATTTTAAAATATAGCCTGGTTACGACACAGTGATATTGAGCAAAACATATATTTAGGAAATGCTATCCAAAAACGCCTTAGCAAAGGATTTGGAGAGCAAGGGAATTTTTTTCCCAATGGATAAACATATCACTCCAGTCATCAGCAATTTGGGGAACAAGGGACAAAGGAGCTAGAGCATAGTTCCAGACTTCCCGCGAGAAAGGGCAGTGACAAAACAAGTGCTTAATTGATTCCTCCACATTGCCACACAATACACACTTGGAAGGACCACTGATTTTCCTCTTTTTTAAGTTTTCTGCCATCAGAATTTTCTCATGAACCAACTCCCAACATAAGATGTTTATCTTAGGAAGACCATCACCATTCCAAATTCCCCCCCACAGATTAGAAGGGAGAAGGGTGGGCACAAGATTGGATAAAAGGGCATATCCATCCTTAACGCAATACTTTTTTTGCTTTTCCTCCCAACCAAACACGTCTGTCCAGTTTGCTCGTGATTATAGGAGCAAACCCAAAGAGGCTTTCGATCAGAAGATTCCACTGAGTGTGAAGGTGATCAGGTAAATCCAGAGAGAGCCACCCACACCACATGCCGTGATCATCCCAGCAAGAGATGTCTGCAAGATGGGAGAACCCATGCTCAACTAGCCATCCAGAGAGAGCTGGGTCTATACCATTCGCACAGTCAATTCCAATTTGAATGCGTTTCCCGTTTCCAGGGAGCCAGCCAAGATGATTCAAGATGAGAGAGGACGAGGCTTTGCAAAGTCTCCATATTTTTGATCCTTTCCTTTCCTAGGATTTGTCCTCCGGTCTTGTGAGGTGATTTTTATGGAAATATTTCCTAATAAAGGCTTTTTTCCACCACTCATTGGAGTCCGAAAAGGGCCTCCAAACTAGTTTTGCCTCCAACACCAAGTTCATTAATTCAGGATCCTTTATAGCCAATCCTCCCAACTTCTTAGGTTGCTTGACCAAATCCCAATTTACTAGATGGAATTTGTGCTCGTTACCCTTTCCTCCTTGCCATAAGAATTTTCTGATAAGCTTGCTTATTTGTTGATTGATGTAGCCTGGTGCTAAGAGGCCAACACCCAAATACACCGGAAGGGAGGAAAGCACCAATTTAATAAGAGTACCCTCCCTGCCAGGTTGAGCCATCTAACACTCCAAGACTGCTCTTCGTTCCTGATTTTTTGAAGTACATTCGCCCATTCTTCCGTAGAAGATTGTTTTAGGGAGATAGGAATCTCGAGATATTGAAGGAAGAGTGATGAAGATCCACCGAGATTCCCAACAGCGGGCCTATTGCATTCAACGAGCCCCCTTGGCAATTCCAACCAATTAACTGACATTTCAAATTGTTGATCAAACCCCCAGAGAGAAGGAGGAACCCATAGAGATTTTTTTAAAATCTTGATGTAATCGTTAAGGAGGCTCCACCAATTAGAGGAGTATCATCAACAAACCGGGAGTGATTAATTCCTCTAACATTTCTTGCAATGCTGAGACCCGGAAGGGATCCATCCAGCTGCCCAATCTCAAGGTTGCTACTAAGAGATTCAACCGTGATTATTTAGAGAAGAAGGGAGAAGGGGCATCCTTGTTGTAGCCCACTTGAAGCGACAAAGAAAGGCCTAGGACGCCCATTGATAAGAGGGGCAATCCAAGGAGATCCAATACAAGCTTTGATCCAAGAGATAAATTCAACATTAAATCCTAATTTTTCCATAACAAGAAAGAGGAAGGAGTGATATACCCGATCAAAAGCATTTGCCATATCTAGTTTGATAACCATTCTAACTTCTCCCTCTTCATTGCTTGAGTGCATTGCTTCCTGTACTAGGATGATATTATCTAGAATATTCCAGTGTTGCATAAACCCAGGTTCTCAGAGATAATGGAGGGGAGCAAGGGTTTAATTCTATTGGCAATGATTTTCGTTAGAATTTTATAGGAGGAGTTGCAAAGAGAGATAGGGCGAAATCTAGAGAAGGAGGTAGGATTGGCTTCTTTTGGGATCAGGGCAGGAAAGGCAGAATTGGTGCTACCCCCAACTTCTTTTTGACTCTGGTGTAGTTCAACATTTGAATTAGATATTTTCTAATAACATTCCAGAACAACTGATAAAAAATGATAGAAAAACCATCTGGTCCTGGAGCCTTCTCAGGTTCTAGATGCCATATAGCATTGTGAACTTCATCTTCTAAAATTACACCAGAAAGAGACACATTAGAGAGCGGAGAGACAACCTGGGGGAGAGCTCGAAGGAATTCAGGAGCTCCATCAGAAGAATTACACTCCAGATTGAGGAGAGATTTGAAATGATTGTATGCCTCCTGTTTAATTTCTGAAGAGGTGTTGACTATCTGCCCACCCGCCACCTTTATTTCCTTGATTTGATTCCTGTTCTCTCGAGCCATTGCTTGTTTGTGGAAGTATGAAGTATTAGAGTCTCCAACTTTCAACCATAGACTGCGAGATTTGAGCCTCCACAAATTTTCCTCCTGCCTGCTTAGACTGAATATTTGAGAGGAGAGATCTTTTTCTTTTTGAATATGTGATTCTTCAATGTGACTTTTCTCCATCATATTATAGTGTTCTTCTAGTTCTTGGACTTTTTCTTTCCTTTTTTTCCCTGGAGGCTGATAGTTTTCTTTGAGCCACTTCCTTAATTCATTCTTGACGTTTTTTAGCTTAGATTCCCATACAAAGTTGGGGGAACCTTGTATTTGTCGAGTCCATGATTGCTTTATCATATTCCCAACTTTTTCATCTAGGCACCAGTCTGCATTAAATTTAAATGATAGCGGCCCAAGGTTTTCTACCTTTTCCATGGAGATCATAATGGGGTGATGATCTGAGTCTCCCAGAGATTCAATAGACGAGGAGCAATCCAAACCATTAAGGAGCCAATTGCTGTGCAACAAGAACCTATCTAGACGGGCAACAATGAAATGATCACCGACTCTTTTGTTCGACCAAGTGAAATTCCCGGACTTGGGTTTGATATCAATTAGATCCCAACGTTCCATAATTTCCTCCATTCTATCTCGGAAGGAATCCCTGGCCGAAGATCCACCTCTTTTTTCTGATGCATTCAGGACTGTGTTAAAGTCCCCTCCCATTATGCTGTTAATGTGGTGGTTCCCTTCCTTTAACGCCTCTAAAGAGGCCCAAAAATCTGCCTTATCACTGTGCAAAATTGGACCATAGATGTTTATGAAGGGTATTCTTTTCCCTGTCTCCTTATCTTCCAAAAGAGCCATTATCCAAGATTTTGTCTTTATTTCCTCTACCAGGGTAAATTTGTTGTTCAACCAAAATATTCCTAGACCTCCTGAAGCTCTCCGTGAGGGCTGAGCTGACCCCGTGTTGTCTCTCCAAAATTTTCTTGCTGCTTTCATAATTTCAGCTTCTTCTAACTTTGTTTCTTGTTTTATTAAGTCTCTGACTGCTAGGATTTTTGTAGGGGTTCCTAGCCCCCTTATATTCCAGGATATAACTTTCATTAATTGGGGGTGGGGGAAGAGCGACCACCATCCTTACCATCTTTGATCGGTTTTTTCCCTTTCAGTAGTTCTGGAATGACTGTTTGATTCCCCAACATTTTGTTTTGTTCTGCTTCCCTTTCTCTTTGTGTCCTTTTATTTGGCCTTCCAACTTTCTTATTGGAGTCAGTTTCCTGGCTGCTGCACTCATCAACCTAGGTTAGAGTTTGGGATAAGTTCCGAGTTACCACACGGTCCAGACCTTTGTGCAAACTACTCGGTGGAGCTTCAGGGATAGGAGCAGACTTTGGTGGGGAAACTTCACCCCCATCCCTTTCGGGTTGTTTTCCGCTACTTCTCCCTCTTCTCTTTCCTGTGTCTCGTCCACGATTGTCTGGGGAGTTGCTTCCATCTCCATGTCCCCATCACTTAGCACTTTGAACAGGTTCGAAGAGGATGGAACTGAATTGGGGACTGGCAAGTTTCGAGGTTTTAACAACGCTCCTTTGCCTTTCAGAGCTTTCTTGGGCTTTTGCCACTACTCCTCCTGTGCTGCTTGCACTTCCAGACTTTTATCGATTCCACTTTTGGAGCAGTCTTTGACAAAGTGACCTTAATCATGGCAATGCCTGCATTTGAATGGTATTTGTTCATAGTCTAATACTTGCCTGTGCTTCCATTCTCCCAAGTTTAGATTGGTTTCAGCATGAAGTCCTTTCTCCAAGTCTACTTCCACACAAATTTTAGCACAAGAAGACTGAGAGCCTTTTGGTTCAACCTTGTCCAAGTATTTCCCAACTCCATTACCAATAGCCCGAAGGCAATCGTCGCTCCAGCAAGAGATAGGAAGACGAGGGAGCTTGACCCAGACTGGAATGGCAGTGGGGATGTCCTCATCGGGATTGAAATCTAGAGTCCATTTATTTAGATACATCCCTCTGGAGCCAAAGAAATATGGTCCATTGCGAAAGATGACCTCCTTATCCTTTTTATTTTCAAATAAAAAGATAAAAAAGCCATTACCAACAACAAAGAGAGCAATTTCACCTATCATCATAGGAGTCCAGGTTTTCTTTATCCAGGTCTCCATAGATTTAGGAGAAGGCCACATACTAGTAAATTTCCCGATTAGAGCCCTCTCAGAATATACTAGAGAAGTACGCCTAGCACCGTCTGGCAAGGAGACGTCCTTCACCTCTGAGTTCTTCTTGACGAATTTGGAGGACGCGGCTGCGACAGGTCAAGGGCGCTTCAGAAGGGAGGCCACCATTGATTGGAAGGCAGAGTCAACATCCAGAGGGGGAGGGGGGAGGCCCCCTCCACTACCTCCATTTGGAAGATTGCAAGTTCAAATCGATTCCTGCCAGAAGCGCAGCCCAGCTCGCAGCCTTAGAGCTCCTTCGACCTCAACATTTTCGAGAACATATCAAAAGGTGAGTCGGCTTGGCCTAAGAAACTAGTAGTGCACGCGACTAGTCAACGCCCTTGCTCAGGTTTGAGCACAAGACCGAATTGTCTTTACAAGTCCGACTTTAAAAGGTGAGCGACTTGGCCCAGGAAACAAGTAGAACAAGCGACCAGTCAATGCCCTCGCTCAGGTTTGAGCTCAAGACCTGACCGTCTTTACAAGTCCGACTTTACCAACCAGCTGCCTCTGCCAACCTTGGGCAAGAAACACATTCTTGATAATGACAAAAATAATAATTCTTTTATTTTACAAGTACAAAGATCAAAATTACATTTATGAAAGACCGAACCTAGTTACACTTTCTTCAACACTCCCTCTTAACTAGGGAGGTATTCATAAATCACTTTACAAGGTGTTTGGACATTTTCAATATGAAGAATTCACATAAGAGAAATCGGATCGGCAATCCATCTATCTAGCATCATAGTAACGAACATTGTTTCCATAGCAAGGCCTTGACTGACAACTCTATCTCTCAATAGATCATAGCACAATGTTGGCGAGACCAATGACTATAGACACCTTCATCATTGTCTCTCAAGGTACATACCCACCTGGGTGTTCACTGATTGTGACCTCCGAGGACTGTTCTTATCTTGGGTTCCCAGCCCTCAAAGAATATCGGTCCTTTTGCCTACTCTTTTCTTGGATGTCCTACACATCCTCAAAGAGCATCAGATGCTAGATGATTACCTAATCCTCCATTCTTTCTTCCCAAGTGAAGGCAAGAATGTTGTGTCTATCTCTCACCTAGATATCATTCAAGAAATAAAAGATAACATTAAATCAAATAGTACCTTACGAGATGGCTTCTCATCATGACATTTTGTTGGCTTGAATCATCAATACTCTGCATGTTTCACATCTCCAAGGCCTTTTCTAGGTGTCAAGGGTCCTTTGATCTTTTTCTTCCTTTGTTAGAATTCTCGTGCCTTCTTCTAGGAGATGTCTTTAACAAATCTGTCGAACGTTGATTCCTAGTGTCCATGGTGATCTCTTTTTCCCACATGCTTCTTTATAGGTTCTCTTGTCAATCACCTCATACTCCATATAAGGACATTTCTCATGTTTGACCTTTATTAGTGAGTGAACCATGCCTTCGAGCATTTTCTTCAATGAAAGAGATCTATTGTGTCCTTGACCATGCTACCAGAGCAATTCTCCATGCTCATTGATACAAATGATGACATGATTTTAATTGAAAACATAGATGCATACATACCTCATCTTAGTTCTTTCCTTGACATTTCAGCTTCCTTTGACAACGTCCTAGATTGGGATTACCTCAATCTCCTTTGCTTTGCTACATCTTTCCTTGCCTACATATCATCCTTTTGTGAATCCCCATAAGTGGAATTCCTATCAAGACATCTGCTTTTTCTGAAAGTCATGAACCTTCTTTTGAAGATTCCACTGGAGGATCCATGTAGTCCTCATCTTGCAAAGGCTCCTTTCTGCTGATGATAGTGGCCTTCTTGATCATGATCATTCCTTTATGCATTGATGAGGTTATCCAATGGCTAAATCCTTCCTACATGAATATCTTTATCTAAGCTATCTCTACATAATGCTCCTATATTCCTGAAGATACCATTCCCATAAACCATGCATTCTATCCTATTGCTACATGTTCCTATGATACCCAAAAACTTTAAAGAAGACTTATATGAAGAAGTTGATCTCAGTCATAGTAGAGATCCGGAGGGTCCTCCTTTTGCTTCTTCTCTTCTTTCACTTCTTGGGTAATGTGGGCTTCTTCTCGTTTCCTCTTAATGTTGTCCTTCTTGAACTTAGGACAATCCCTCCTATAGTGTCCATACTCTTGGCAGCCAAAGCATTGGACTTTGGACATATCTCTTTTATCCTTTCTCTGTGGACCAAACTTGCCAAATTTCCCTTTTCTCTTGGCCACATCAGCAAATGCTTGCTCTTTTGATCCCACATCATCTTTGGCTTTGAGTCTAGTCTCCTCAATTTTGCACAGAGACCAAAGTTCATTCAACGGGGTAGCTTCCTTCTTGGCATATATACTTGATGTGAAGTTGCCCCATTCCTCAGGTAATGCATTGAGCACCACAATTGTCATCTCTCGGCCTGACATAACTTCTCCCAGTCCTTGCAGCTGGTCTCTCATTTCAGAGACATTCATGAAGTAGGGAGCTATTCCTCTTCCTTGGAGATCTTCATTTTATATAGTTCATTATGCAACGATATCACTTCTCTAGCTGTACTAACTGAAAATAGCCCCACCAGCGTATCAGAGATTTCTTTAGATGTTTCAAGTTTGGAAACACAAGGAATGAGAAGGTCCTTGATGAATTCTATTTGAATCCTTTGAGCCCTTGTTTCATCCTTATTATACTTTGCTAGGGCTTGAGTTTGTTCCTTAGCAAGAACAATGACACTCCCTTTGATGTAGTCCAAAACTTCATTTTCTTTGAGAAGTAGACCAGTCCTCTTTTTCCATGCAACAAAATTAGCAGTCCCAACCAATTTTTTTGCTTTCCTTGCAAAAAGGCATTTTGATATTTTTAGAAGAGGACATAAAAATACTTACTTGAGAGAGTTGTTGTGAAGACACCTTGCTGCTTCCTTGAAGATTTGATGATTTGACTTCTTAGATCTTGGAGTTCTTCAAGATGCTTCCTTCAAGGTGCCTTATGAGAGATTTGCTTGGTGATGAAAACTTCTTATTGTGTAGATATAGAGATCTTCAATGATGAGCCTAGATCTGAGTACCTTTCTTTGAAGATGATGAGTCTTTGATGTAAACCCTTATTGGATGAACCTTCTTGTAGAAGCCTTTAGATGGACATGGTAGTCCTTCTTGATGGATCTAGGAGAGGAGATGGCAATCCTCCTTGTCTTTGATGGATTTGGAACCCTTGCTTGTATATCTAATGCTTCAACCTTTATGCGCCCTTGCTTCTTGATCTCGATGCTTCAATCTTCTATGTGTTCTTGAGATGCCCTTCCTTGTTGTGTTACCTTAGTTCTGATACCATGTTAAAGAATCTATGGCATCTAGGTAGGATGAGATTCTTCTGATGATGATAACTATTTGTGAAGCACTTTTATTTTTTCTTATTAAGACAATCTTCTATTATTATTAGTGTGTGATTTCTTTCTTCATCAAACAGTTACCAAAAACAAAAGAGACAAGAACACAAGATGTTGGCTCTCAGCCAGGGCAAAACCTCTCTCTCCTAGAGAGGAAAACCCTTATGCAAATTTCTCTTATTGAAGCTTCAATTGACAAATGCCAAACCCTAGACCCTTGACCAGTAGATCCTCCAAGCACAAGACACAGTCTCTCTTCCTTTTGTCCTTCAATCAATGCCTTCTTTTGCTTTGCACCTTGATCTCGTCCTTCACACTTCTTTTGGCAACTGACAGCTTTTTTCCGGCAACTGTAGAAACCCTAGATCTCCTTAGAGACCTCTTCTTTGGTGTTTTCCTTTCCTTTTCTACTTTGCTTGGTAATCTTCCTTTTCCTTGATACTTAGGCTAGAGAGTGAGACCTTCCTTGAGAGAGAGTTGAGAGGCTGATCCTCTTACCCTACTGCAGGTCTGATTTCTTCGCACGTGTGGCTGATCTAGGGCTTGAAATAAACCCTTTTTGTTGCTCCTTTCCTTTGCTAGATGTGGGACCTCCTTCGCTTGAGATGGAGGGCTATTTGGGGTCTCTTCTTAGCCCAATCAAACTCTATCAAGTTGCTGCCTTTGTGGATCTGATGTGACTGGAGAACTTCCCTTCTTTCTTCGCACGTGTGACAGAATTAGACCCTAAAACGGTCCTCCCAAACTCGGTTTCTTTTTCCTCTTCTTCTCTGCCTTAGAATCACCTCAATGCTTCTTTTTCATACCTCTTTTTCGTCCTTCCTTCTTCGCTGATTTCAAAGATGAGGAGTGATGCTTTTGTGAGGTCGAACTGCCCTATATTTAGGAGTTTTGTCCCTCCTATTGTGCCGCCTTGAGCTAGTGAGGCTGACTTGACTTTAAGTGCACCAAAAATTCATTCTTTGAGCCGACTTGTCTTTGCTTTGGAGAATCAGCCTAAACATATTTTATTTGACTCTAATACATATGTTTACATAGTGTAACATGCCCACATGGGTATTCAACAATTACATTGACTCTTTGACTTTCCTAGAAGCACTTAGACATGTGCTTGACCTATCAAATGGGCAAGAAACCCATTCTTGATAATGACAAAAATAATAATTCTTTTCTTTTACAAGTACAAAGATCAAAATTACATTTATGAAGACCGAACTGGTTACACTTTCTTCAACAAATGGGACTATGAAAGCAGAAGCATAGGTGAGATGGAAAGGAACTTTGAGTACAAGAAGATAGAGGACTTGAACAAGGTGAAGTTCACCATTACCAAGTTGGAAAGGCATGCTGCTATATGGTGGGATTTTTGTACAACATGAGTTAATCCGTCTGAACAAAGAAAAGATAAGGACTCAGAACAAGATGGTGTCCAAGTTGAGAGAAAAATATGCAACATAGAAATAACATATGTGAGGATACAGAGGAATTCTATCGAATTTCTACCTGCATAGGTCATCATGAGGATGAGAACTAAAAAGTCTTGGGGTGGGTGAATGGGCTGAAGTTTGTAGTGTAAGATGAGATGAGCCTCCACAAGATAGTATAGTTGAGGAAGCTTACTAATTAACATTAAGGGTAGAATATAAGTTAGCGTGCAAAAACAAGAGGAATGTTGGTAGAGGAAGAGGTGCCTGATGTAGCAGAAGAAATTCAGTGCTCTACATGGAGGATTTGTGTGAAGAGAAGGCTAATAAGTAAGAGGAAGGTCGTTGTAAAAGGCCTTTGGCAACTTGACCACTTTCAATGCTAGCTGTAAAAGGAAATTGCTCTTTATGACTTCCGTTAATGTTGAGAATATCCTTGACATCCACATTTCTTATATCACCAGTATGGCAGGAGCTAGGTGTTAAGTTATGGTATGTTCTATGCTTAGAGCAGTTTACTTATCTTTCTTATTATTATCCACAGATTAGCAATCACATGTACATTAAGTAAAGTGCAGATAGAATATTAAACGATCGACAGAAAACAAGCGAAGACAAGAGACACAAGATGTGGCGGCTAGTTAGGCACAAACCCCAATATGGGGAAACCCTTTGATCAAATCTTCTTTTATCTTCAATAATCCAGTAGAGAGAAATAGTACAAAAATCTGATTTATATCAGCAGCAGCAAACCCTGGATCAACCCTAAACTAGGGCAGTCAATATCTTGCAAACCGGCTGTCGGATCGCCTTGATTCCTTCACCAAAAAATGCGGCCTTCCAAAGAGGGTCAGGTTCACCTACTACGCAGTCCAGAGAGAGAGAATGATGTTCAACGCTCGTCAAACTTCCGATCTGCAGTTGCAGCCCTAAATTCTGTGTCCTTCCTTCCACACGTGTGAGAGAAGAGTCCTTTCTGCGCAGGAGAGAGAAGAGACTCTTTTCTGCGCAGGAGAGAGAGAGATGTGATGAGTGTGCAAATGAGGAGAATACTCCTTGTATTTATATGAAAAACGTTGGGGTTGAATAGATGCGACTGTTGGGCTTCTGAGCCTACATAAGTTGTTGGCCGACTTTGATAGTTAGTCCATAATCAAAATAAATTCATATCTCCATAAATACTTATAGGAATCGGATGATCTTTAGATCAATCCTACACCTCTCGACGAGAGGAATCTAGTAAAAATATTATCATGCATGAATAAGGTGACCCACATGAAGTTTGGCCCTAGTTGCCAATTTTAACACTCCCTCTCAACTAGGGAGAACTTCATCTGCAATCTATCGGACTGCCACTGCTGTCCATCCATCAAATGTACTGTCCTGTATGGCTTGACCGTTCTTGCTTTGCTCGAAGTATGAAGAAGAAGAAATGATCGAGGATGTATCATACCATCCTCCATTGAACCGAAGTCAGTCTCAGAGTGTGTACCACTCTCACTGGTCCCAGACTAGTCTCATTGATCCTAGATCAATGAAGGTCATCCTAGCATAGGGAATACGGTAGATACAACGATGCGTCCATTGGTACTACTATGGTCTCTATCCTCATTTCCCTACTCATTGATCAGATGAGAGGTACTTCCCATGAGTCCTAGACTGCATGGGTAGGATGCCTCGACAGGATAACTAATCATCCTGTCCACAGGAAAGCGAATCATCTTGTCCACAGGAGAGCGAATCGTCTTGTCGCACAAGAGAGTGAATCGTCCTGTCACACAAGAGAGCGAATCATCTTGTCCACAGGAGAGCGAATCATCCTGTCCACAAGAGAGCAAATCATCTTGTCCACAGGAGAGCGAATCATCCTGTCCCACAAGAGAGCGAATCATCTTGTCCACAGGAGAGCGAATCATCCTGTCCACAGGAGAGCGAATCATCCTGTTCCATAGTCGCCACGGGGTGTCACAGGGGAAGGTTGAACCCTTTACCCTGTACCAAGTGCACCAACAGGGGATGGTGAGTCACCCTGTGGTCATGTGTCGCTCCAAGAAGTACCTTGCGCCCCCCTGGAGCTCCCAGAGCTCAGTACATCATACTTGACCCTCATCGGAGGGTCTCTGAATGACACCAAGTCGTTCTCGGAAAGTCAGGAATTTGACCTTTCCTAGGGGCTTTGTCAGAATGTCGGCGACCTATTCATCTGTATCGATATGTTGGAGCCTTATTGCTCCTCGCTGCACCATATCTCGAATATAGTGGTACCTGATATCGATATGCTTGGAGCGATCATGAAATACGGGATTTTTTGATAAATGGATCCCGCTCTGGTTGTCACATAGAATCACGGTGGTATCCAATGTAAATCCAAATAGCTCACTGAAGAGCTTTTGCAACCAGATTGCCTCACAGGAGGCCATGCTAGCGGCAATATACTCTGCCTCGGCAGTGCTCAAAGCCACCGACTTCTGCTTCCTGCTCATCCAGGATATCGAAGCAGATCCCAAGGTGAAACAGCGCCCGAAAGTGCTCTTACAGTCCACCACACTGCCTGCCCAATCAACGTCAGTATATCCAAGTAGTTTCACATCTCCGACAGTGTATCTTAACCCATAAGTAATTGTGCCACGAAGATATCTCAACAGATTCTTAACACCAATCCAATGTATGTGGTGAGGTTCAACCATACGTTGACTGAACGTGTTGATTGCAAAGCATATGTCTGGACGGGAGTTCACTAAGAACATTAATGCTCCGACGAGTTGACGATACTCGGTGGCATTTCGTAAAACAGGTCCAACAACACTACTGCTTAACTTTTTGAAGTCAAGCTCCATTGGGGTAATTACGGGCTTGCAGTCCACCATACCGAATCTGTCCAATATCTTCACCACATATTTTCCCTGAGATAGGAAAATTTCCCTCGGCTTCTACCAAACTTCGAGTCCTAGGAAATAGTGCATCAGTCCTAGGTCCTTCATTTCAAATTTAGAAGCCAACTCCCTGTTACATTTGTGAATGAGAGGGTTTGCACCTGTTAGAAAGAGGTCGTCAACATATAGCACTAGTATGAGAGGTTTGTCATCTTCATCCTTGAAGTAAAGGTTGGGATCGGCTTCACTCCTAGTGAATCCCAACTTCATCAAGTAGCTATCGATCCTCTCATACCATTCTCGGGGTGCTTGCTTCAGCCCATAGAGGGCCTTCTTCAACCTGCACAGATGAGATTTTCGATCATAAATCTCTAATCCTTCGGGTTGCTCCATGTAGACCTCTTCTTTGATTGAATCATGCAAGAATGCGGTCTTAACATCCATCTGATGTAGTTTCCATCCTTGTGAAGCTGCAAGGGCAATGATCGAGCGACTAGTGGTATATCTAGCATCAATTGCAAATATCTTGTCATAGTCTATACCTTCCTTCTGGGAGAAGCCACAAGCGACAAAACGAACCTTATACTTTTCCGTACTTCCATCAGTTGCATGCTTTATCTTGTAAAGCCATTTAGAAGTGACAATTGTCTTGTCCAGGGGTCTGGGAACCACTTCCCAGACATCATTCTTCATAATAGACTCATATTCTTCGGTCATAGCATCCTTCCATACTTGATGCTTGACGACATCTGAGAATGATGAAGGCTTATTTTGAATGATCGTGCTCATGATGGTCAGGTATCCCTGATACCTGTTTGGTTTCTTACTTTCACGGAAGGTTCCTCGGGGTGCAACATGTCCTTCAACATCATCAAGTGTCCCCCTAAGCCATGAAGGCCTCTTCTTGGTAGAGGAAGGCTCAGGTGGAGGAGGATCAATAGGATCCATGGGTTCTTCCACATCTGGCATTGATTTATCATCTTTTTCTTTCGGTACCCTGGTGTCAGCTTCTTGAGAGCTCCTCACAGTAGGAAGATTGTTTACCTTGTTGAGAGCCATATATTCGTCAAAAGTGACATCATGACTAATCACGACTTCCCTTTGACCGGCTACATAGATTCTATAGCCCTTAGTATTTTCACTATAGCCCACGAAGATTCCTTTCTTTCCGGATGCACTCAATTTATTCCTTTTCTCTTTCGGCACATGAAAATATACAAGGCTTCCAAAAATTCTAAAATGAGATACATCAGGTTTTTTACCAGTGAACATTTCTTTAGGAGTTTTGGAACCTGTTGTCGCGCGGATTGACACGACAACGCTCAGACCGGGGGCTGTCACTCTGATCCCCGATCCCTCCGTTTAAGCCTGTCTCCCGCGGCTAAGGGGGGTAGTCCCTGAGAGATGACGAGACCAACTGTCGACCAGTGGGTTGGGAGACACGAGACACGATATGAAAAGCACTCGATGGATTTGATAAATTTAGCAGACCAGTGCCTTAAGAGATTGTGGTTGAAATGATTACTTGTTAAACGATATAAAAATATGGACCATGAACAGCAATCATCTATCATCAGCTAAATCAAAAGATATCCAGCAACTAAAAGATTCAAAAAAGATAAAAGCTTTAAACCACCACGAGAATCCTAATCCAGATATCAATTTCGCATCTCGACTTGAAAACTTAGATCTCAGCATGAAAGATATGACAATTACTGAAAATAACTGGATCTAAAAAATTTCCACAATTTTTATTTTTTATTTTTTATTTTTTTTATGAAAAATCCTAAAAAAATAAAAAAATTTAAAATCTAAAACTTTAACTATACAATAATATAAACCTAAGCCTAAATTTTTTTCCTTTTAAAATCTTTTTTTACTATTTTTTATTTTTTTTTTTTTTTTTCTTTTTTATTTTCCATGTTATAAAAACTGAAAATTAAAAAATCTAAAAAATATAAAAACTTAAAACTTAAAATCTATTATAAACTAAAACGTTAAATGAAAACCTAAGCTTAACCCATTAAAAAAAAAAACTAAATAAAACAAAACAAATTAAAATCTAATTAGAATTAAAATCTATCTAACCAAGCCTAAGTTCTAACGTCTAAACCATGCTATAATCCGAATAACCCAAAGGAAATCGAAATTTATCTGAACGCACATATAACTCAGAACTGAAACTGAACCCTTGACTAAAATGTAGCCACGCCTTGCATATATCGTTACCTTGGCTCAGCGAAAATTTCGGATCGCGTGGAGAAAAACCTGGGCAGGGATAGAATGCGGCGGACAGAGAAAGACTTAAATCAATTTGAAACTTACCTGAGCGTGATTTACCTGGCCCGATGGAATTTGTCAATGCGATTGAATGATTTCGATTTGATGATTTTGAATGATTGAATGATTTCGATACGCAGCAAAACTCGTGAGGAAAATTGTAGTCACGCCTGGGTATGCCTTTGCTTTCGATGGATAAATCAGATTCATGAATCGCTTGACCCGTAATTTGAAACGCAGTCATTAAAACGCAATCGAAACCCTGGACCAGCCGACCATTGATACCTCCTTACAGCTTCGATTCCTCACACGCACGATGACATCGATCCGAAGAAATTTTGCAGGTTCAATCAGTGTTGAACGCGTGGGTATCCGAATCGTGTTGATTGTGGATCGATTTTGGAATGCAGGTGAAATGGCTGGACATTGACGGCAGACAGAAAGGAAACTTGAATCGGCTTGACGCTGGATACGCTGTCTGACGGATTGTGGTGATGCGTCTCAATTTATAAACGAATTTTATTACTTGAGGCAGTTCTGCGTTGAATGATGTCAGACACCTTCAATTTAAACCTGGTTTTGCTGCGGGATCATCCGAACTGTAACAACTGTGCAGACTTTTGAGTTTTCTTGTCTTTTGGCTGCTTAGATTTGAGACGGCTTTGGTGACGGCAGAATTTCAATGGAGCCACTATACAAAGGCCGCTACAGAAGCTTGATCTAATTGCCAACGTGTATCTGCATCCTTCATTGCCTTGTGCGGGCTTCTCATGGCATAATTTTTCAGCCGTAGTACCAGCAAACAACAATGCTCTCCCTTTCAAAACGTTTCAGCACCACCTTTGCCGGCAGAAAGTGACGCAAGTCTGGCAGTGCACTGATAAAGAGAACACATTGACTGAAAATAGATTTGCAGGCTGGGCAGCCGTAATTGCAAGAAAACAAAACCCTATACCTGCAAACACAAAGAAAACAAAACCCTAATGATATATGCACAAAATCAAAATCAAAACCCTAGATCAACTGACTAATTTACAGATCTTGGCCTCTTAACTGCCAGATTTAACAATAAGAACAGGAAAATTTTAAAGAACAGAAATTTCAGATTGTCACTGTGAAAAAACTTCAGAAATTCTCTCATGCAGATCAGAAAAATAAAACCGAATGATAGACCCAGGATCAAATCCACTGGGCTCAGCAGAAAATGCTTGTGGGAGTTGGCTGGTTCAGCCGAGAACTTCCCCTAACGCCCACCAAATCTTCTTCAGCAAGGGTTTTTCTGCACAGCTCAGAAACAACCATCAGTAAAGAGGGCAAGAATGCTGCTAGATCTCAGGAAGTAATGGAGATACCTGCCATTACTTCAGAAACCCTAACAGCACCCAAACCCTAGCAAGTGAGCAAGATACCTGTACCCACAATACTCTACAAAAGCTATTATTAACAGCTGAAAATAACATATGCAGAAAATTAAAACAATCTCACAACATTTCAAGAGAGTAACACCAGCAAGATATGGACCCCAAAGTCTTCTTTATTAACTAGAAACAAATTTACAAGAGAGCTTCTTCAGTCTTTGACTCACAGATCGAATGATCTGAAATGACCACCTAAGACCCTATATAAAGGAAATGATCCCAACGGCTAGTTCGAATGATCCATGTAGAAATGATCTCGACCGTTGATGAGGATCAAGATATCTCTTGATCTCATCCGTCGATTTATTCAATTAATTTTTTATTATTATTTTTTAAATTTTTTAAATTTCTTATTATTTATTATTTTATTATTATTTTTTAAATTTTTAAATTTTTTTATTATTTTTTTATTTATTTCATTTTTAAAATTTTTAAAATTTTTAAATTTCTTAGTTTTTATTTATTTTATTATTTTATTTCATTTTTTAAATGGATCATCGAACTAAACCTTTGGAAACATCACCTAGGACCTAGGACTTAGGACTCACGAGGGGATTTAAAACATTTTTCGACCCTCAAGACACATTACATCATGACTTTTACAACTTACATCTCAAGGGGACAAGCCCACTTAACACAGACCCTCATAAATCACCCAGTTCTGCGACACAACTATAATCTAGCAGATTAACACACTAGGATTCTCCTAAAGTTCTAATGACAAAATCTATCCCGGCTTTGGGGTCAGGTTTGAAGGAAAACTCTGCCGATCCATGGATCGGTGAGACGAAAAACCTTCCGGGACATAGATTATCATAGAAAGTTAGGTCCACCTAGGCAATTTTACATACATGACTCTGATCTGCTTAAATTATTTACAATTCATACATGCAGACTGGGTTTACAATTGAAATGATCAAGCTGCTGATGACTGTAGGCTGGCACGGACACGTCGTTCAGGTGCTACCCCTTTCTGCCAGGAAAAGAGGGTTTACTACATGGGAAGTTGACCAGTAGTGGTCAACATCTGGCTCTACTTGGGGACACGTTGCTGCACTGTAGGAATGTGAGAATCCAGAATCTGCACCCATACAACACACAGATAAAAATAAGTAGCGTCCATTCCAAAATCATCATATACATTAAGCACAGGAAAGATAAAAGCTCTTTATTTATTAACTATCTAAAGCAGAAATAAAAATGCGGAAAAACAAGGAGTAGGGTTAAAAATACGATACAAAGGATGCCCTACGGCATCAGATGTGTTCAATATAGTGCATACTGAGCATTTGCCTGCTTTCAGGCAAATCTGTCGGCTGCTTGTCGGATGTGCCATGTCCAATTTTGCATATGGTAGGACTCTTTCCTATCCGAAAATCAAGCTGCTCACGGCCGTCTGATGTATCAAATCTTCGTCTCATCTTCTTTCTCTTACGTTTTTTCTTTCTGGCAGGTTGAATTACTGATGACCTGGAACTTTCTGTTTCAAAACTATCAGATGAAGTATGTGTGATATGTCTTTCTTTATGCCGCATCTGATCTTTATCATTCTTAAGTCTATCCGGATCACCTTCAATTAACCATCTTTCAATCGAATCAATAACCTCCTCATAATAAGATGGAGCTTGTTGCAACACATGAGAAAGCTCCTGATCTATTGATGTCACCCGGTTTCTTTCATCTTCTAGTTGCTGAAACCTTTGAACCTGTATTCTAATGGTATCCATTTGTCTAGAGTGTTCAACCTTTATAGTATTGATTTGTCTGGCATGATGTTCTTCCATGTCTTTTATTACTTTAACATTTCCTTCCTTTATGTTCATCAAGCAATGCTGTATGGAATTTATTTCTTCTCTGTGATTCGCTTGCATGTCAGCCAACTGATTATTATGATTGAATGTCATGATAGTCATTTCCTCTTCCATAGTTAATAAATTGTTTTGCATAGAGTCAATTTCCCTATCATGATCAGCTTTCATGGTCACCATGTTTTCCTCTAAGACTGACAACCTGCTTTGCATGTTTCCAATTTCTGTTTCATATTTAGTTTTCATGGCCTCAATTTCTTTAGCATGCTGATTTTGCGTGACCTCAATCTCCCTATTACGTTTTTCCAGGTGGGTGCATAATTTTTTCACATCGTTGACATAATTAGTTTGGTTGATTTCCATATTTCTTACCAGCATCATTAGATCTTGTAAAATTTGCTTTTGCTCTTCCCTTTCATTGTCATTTGTCCCTGATTTTTCACTATCATGAACTTGATCTGCAATATTTCCAGTGGATGACACATTCTGACATGATGAATCGTCTTTCTGTTGCACAATTTTAGAGGCAGAAGGCAAGTTGTTTGGATAACCATATCTATTTTTAAAAGCATCGACAATGTCTTCTAAAGAAGTGAAAGATTCCTTTGGAAAATTGTTAAACCAATTCAAAGCATCATCTTTTAAAGAAAGGACAAATAGACGCATTTTGATATCTTCATGATTAAACTGAGGGGATCTACAGTATATGGTCATGATGCGAGTGAACAAGACTATATGCCTTCTAACAGCGATTGGATCACCATCCGAGAAAATAGGTAACTTAGGAATGGCATCTTCCAGAAAATCATGGAGACGTTCAGTAAAACGACATGACTTAAATGAATAATCCATGATGAATGATAAGGGATTAAAAGGATGATAGAACTAGATACTTGCTCAAGAAAATCAAGAGATGAAAACAGTGGAGTCGCCACTTGAACAATGAATCTGATTCTAGGATCCAAAAAGTAACCACAAGCAAATGTGAGGAAAGCTTCTTGTCTGGGAAAAAATGAGAAAGTGGAGTCGCCACCCAAACAAGAAACAAAACCCAAGAGATGCTGCTGATATGGGATGAAAAGATGTCAAAAATATTGAATCTGCCGGCTCAACTGAGAGATGAGAGATGAGAAGATGAATGTCGATGAAAGACCAAGGACAGAAAAACTCTATCCCCGACAACGGCGCCAAAAAATGTTGGCGTTGCCGGGCCAGATGAAGAGATAAGAAATGAAAAAAATGATTTGTCGTTTGAAACACCGAAAAAATAGTATCCCCGGCAACGGCGCCAAAAAATGTTGTCGCGCGGATTGACACGACAACGCTCAGACCGGGGGCTGTCACTCTGATCCCCGATCCCTCCGTTTAAGCCTGTCTCCCGCGGCTAAGGGGGTAGTCCCTGAGAGATGACGAGACCAACTGTCGACCAGTT
The DNA here is from genome assembly GCA_031772625.1 of Pinus tabuliformis. Lineage (NCBI taxonomy): Eukaryota > Viridiplantae > Streptophyta > Pinopsida > Pinales > Pinaceae > Pinus > Pinus tabuliformis. The sequence continues at coordinate 612,836,986 of CM062806.1, read as the reverse complement.
GGTTGGGAGACACGAGACACGATATGAAAAGCACTCGATGGATTTGATTAATTTAGCAGACCAGTGCCTTAAGAGATTGTGGTTGAAATGATTACTTGTTAAACGATATAAAAATATGGACCATGAACAGCAATCATCTATCATCAGCTAAATCAAAAGATATCCAGCAACTGAAAGATTCAAAAAAGATAAAAGCTTTAAACCACCACGAGAATCCTAATCCAGATATCAATTTCGCATCTCGACTTGAAAACTTAGATCTCAGCATGAAAGATATGACAATTACTGAAAATAACTGGATCTAAAAAATTTCCACAATTTTTTTTTTTTATTTTTTTTTTATTTTTTTGAATTTTTATTTTTTTAATTTTTTTTTTATTATGAAAAATCCTAAAAAAATAAAAAAATTTAAAATCTAAAACTTTAACTATACAAAAATATAAACCTAAGCCTAAATTTTTTTCCTTTTAAAATCTTTTTTTACTATTTTTTATTTTTTTTTCTTTTTTATTTTCCATGTTATAAAAACTGAAAATTAAAAAATATAAAAACTTAAAACTTAAAATCTATTATAAACTAAAACGTTAAATGAAAACCTAAGCATAACCCATTAAAAAAAAAACTAAATAAAACAAAACAAATTAAAATCTAAATAGAATTAAAATCTATCTAACCAAGCCTAAGTTCTAACGTCTAAACCATGCTATAATCCGAATAACCCAAAGGAAATCGAAATTTATCTGAACGCACATATAACTCAGAACTGAAACTGAACCCTTGACTAAAATGTAGCCACGCCTTGCATATATCGTTACCTTGGCTCAGCGAAAATTTCGGATCGCGTGGAGAAAAACCTGGGCAGGGATAGAATGCGGCGGACAGAGAAAGACTTAAATCAATTTGAAACTTACCTGAGCGTGATTTACCTGGCACGATGGAATTTGTCAATGCGATTGAATGATTTCGATTTGATGATTTTGAATGATTGAATGATTTTGATACGCAGCAAAACTCGTGAGGAAAATTGTAGTCTCGCCTGGGTATGCCTTTGCTGTCGATGGATAAATCAGATTCATGAATCGCTTGACCCGTAATTTGAAACGCAGTCATTAAAACGCAATCGAAACCCTGGACCAGCCGACCATTGATACCTCCCTACAGCTTCGATTCCTCACACGCACGATGACAACGATCCGAAGAAATTTTGCAGGTTCAATCAGTGTTGAACGCGTGGGTATCCGAATCGTGTTGATTGTGGATCGATTTTGGAATGCAGGTGAAATGGCTGGACATTGACGGCAGACAGAAAGGAAACTTGAATCGGCTTGACGCTGGATACGCTGTCTGACGGATTGTGGTGATGCGTCTCAATTTATGTCTTTTATATAAACGGATTTTATTACTTGAGGCAGTTCTGCGTTGAATGATGTCGGACACCTTCGATTTAAACCTGGTTTTGCTGCGGGATCATCCGAACTGTAACAACTGTGCAGACTTTTGAGTTTTCTTGTCTTTTGGCTGCTTAGATTTGAGACGGCTTTGGTGACGGCAGAATTTCAATGGAGCCACTATACAAAGGCCGCTACAGAAGCTTGATCTAATTGCCAACGTGTATCTGCATCCTTCATTGCCTTGTGCGGGCTTCTCATGGCATAATTTTTCAGCCGTAGTACCAGCAAACAACAATGCTCTCCCTTTCAAAACGTTTCAGCACCACCTTTGCCGGCAGAAAGTGACGCAAGTCTGGCAGTGCATTGATAAAGAGAACACATTGACTGAAAATAGATTTGCAGGCTGGGCATCCGTAATTGCAAGAAAACAAAACCCTATACCTGCAAACACAAAGAAAACAAAACCCTAATGATATATGCACAAAATCAAAATGAAAACCCTAGATCAACTGACTAATTTACAGATCTTGGCCTCTTAACTGCCAGATTTAACAATAAGAACAGGAAAATTTTAAAGAACAGAAATTTCAGATTGTCACTGTGAAAAAACTTCAGAAATTCTCTCATGCAGATCAGAAAAATAAAACCGAATGATAGACCCAGGATCAAATCCACTCGGCTCAGCAGAAAATGCTTGTGGGAGTTGGCTGGTTCAGCCGAGAACTTCCCCTAACGCCCACCAAATCTTCTTCAGCAAGGGTTTTTCTGCACAGCTCAGAAACAACCATCAGTAAAGAGGGCAAGAATGCTGCTAGATCTCAGGAAGTAATGGAGATACCTGCCATTACTTCAGAAACCCTAACAGCATCCAAACCCTAGCAAGTGAGCAAGATACCTGTACCCACAATACTCTACAAAAGCTATTATTAACAGCTGAAAATAACATATGCAGAAAATTAAAACAATCTCACAGCATTTCAAGAGAGTAACACCAGCAAGATATGGACCCCAAAGTCTTCTTTATTAACTAGAAACAAATTTACAAGAGAGCTTCTTCAGTCTTTGACTCACAGATCGAATGATCTGAAATGACCACCTAAGACCCTATATAAAGGAAATGATCCCAACGGCTAGTTCGAATGATCCATGTAGAAATGATCTCGACCGTTGATGAGGATCAAGATATCTCTTGATCTCATCCGTCGATTTATTCATTTAATTTTTTATTATTATTTTTTAAATTTTTTAAATTTCTTATTTTATTATTATTTTTTAAATTTTTAAATTTTTAGATCAATGGCTGAGATAGATTTAGATCAATGGCTGAGATTAAATGCTCATTTAAATCTCACTTTCTAGTTTTTAATTCACCCCACTTTAATAAAGACCCACTTAGTCATTTATTTGCAAAGTCACTTTTCTTTTCTAATTTTTCATTGACTTTATAAAAGTCACTTTAAAATTAGACTTAGTAACTTTATCACTTAAAGTCACTTTTAAATTAGATTTAACTTTATAAAAATTATAAAGTTACATTAGGAGAAAAATTAAATTCTTTTGGACACTTTTCCCTAGGCCAAAGATCAAAGCCTAAGGGAACCACCTGTCCTCCGGTACCAAATTTCAACACTCCGTCTTACCGAGGAAGGTGTTCCTCACCACACCCATCTTGTCTCTGAAATAGACATGCTTGCCCCGTGATAAGGCTTTGGTAAGAATATCTGCAACCTGCTCATCAGTGGAAATATACTCAAGCTTCACAGCTCCCTTCTGAACATAGTCTCTGATGAAATGATATCTGATCCCGATATGCTTTGACCTGTCATGAAAAACTGGATTCTCCGTGAGTTTAATGCAACTCTGATTATCACAGTAAATCACTGAAGGTCTCAACGGCTGACCAAATAAGCCAAACAACATCTTGCGAAGCCAGATGGCCTCACAACTAGCTAGACTGGCTGCCATATACTCTGCTTCCGCTGAACTTAGTGCTACTGACTGCTGCTTCCGGCTGAACCATGACACTACTGCTGAACCCAACCCAAAACAGCACCCTGAAGTGCTCTTCCTATCAGAAGCACAACCTGCCCAATCAGAATCAGTGTATCTTGCCAATCTCACTCCATCTCCCTGCCTGTAGTCCAGACCATAATCCACTGTCCCCTGCAAGTACCGCAAAATGTGTTTTGCAGCCACCCAGTGAACCTTCCTAGGCTCACACATAAACTGACTCATCGTGTTGACTGCAAAACAGATATCTGGTCTAGTGTTGACCAAATACATCAAGGAACCAATCAGCTGCCTGTACAATGTGGGATCCACCAACTCGGAATCCGAAGCATGAAGCTTCTTCCAGTTGCTGATCATCGGTGTCGACATGGGTCTACAATCCTCCATGTGGAATCTGCTAAGGATGTCCACAATATACTTCCCCTGCCCCAGGAAGAAATGCCCCTCCTCCTGCCACATCTCCAAACCCAAAAAGTAATGCATCAAGCCGATGTACTTCATCTCAAACTCCGCCGCAAGATCTCTCTTGCAGTGCTCTATGAGTCTCTCTGCACCTGTAATGATCAAGTCATCCACATACAGCACCAGAATGAGAGGCTCCTCACCAATCACAATAAAGTAAAGGTTCGGATCTGCCTCACTCTTTGTGAAACCCATCCCCTGCAAATATGTATCTATCATGGAGTACCAAGCTCTGGGAGCTCGCTTCAGGCCATAAAGGGCCTTCTTCAGTCTGCACACATGGGACTCCTTCCCATGCACCTCAAAGCCCTGTGGCTGCTCATTGTACACCTCCTCCTGTATGAAGCCATTGAGAAATGCGGTCTTCACATCCATCTGGTGGATCTTCCAACCCATCTCTGCTGCTATCGATATAATGGAGCGTATCGAAGTATATCGAGCCACGGGAGCGAAGGTCTCCTCATAATCAACTCCCTCTACCTGGGAGAACCCTCTAGCCACAAACCTTGCTTTGAATTTCTCAATGCTGCCATCTGCAGCATGCTTTACCTTGTAAAGCCATCTGGAAGTAACCACGGATTTGCCCTCAGGCCTCGACACCACCTCCCAAACATCATTCTTCATGATAGAAGAATACTCCTCCTGCATGGCCTCTCTCCAGACCTGCTGGCTAGCTGCCTCCTCATAGCTAGAAGGCTCAGAGTCAAGGATGCTGGTAACCATCGCCATATAACTACAAAACCTCTCAGGTGGTCTACTCTCTTTGACCGGCCTCTTCGGCTCAGCAACAGATGTGGCATCTCTCAAGGTGTCCTGAAGCCACTTGGGCTTCCTCTTCCCTGAGCATGCTTCTCCCATAGGAGAATGAAACTCCTCCTCCTCATCACCATCAGTAGCCTGAACTCCTGACTGTCTGTCTGCTGTCCTCCTGCTTGCACCTGAACCTGTAGAAGCTGAGGTACCGTGTGAACTGTCCATCAGTGGACTCCCTAGTGAACTGCTCTGCATGCTGCCCGGAGCACCACCCCTCTGGCTCGGCGAGCCACTGCTCACTGATGGACCTGACATCCTCATAGATGTACCTCCGGATCCTCCTGATCCCTGCCCACTGGATCCCTGCGACTGACTCAACTGCTGCTGAGGGTCTGGCTGATCCAGATACTCTAACTCCCGTGACCTCCTAAAGGCCCTGTCCTCCTCGAACTTCACATCCCGTCTGACAACAACTCTCCTGCGTGCAGGAATGTAAATCCGAAAGGCCTTTGAGGTCTCACTGTAGCCCACAAAGATACCCTTCTCTGCGGTGGGCTCTAGTTTGGTCCTCTTCTCCTTGGGTATATAGGAGTATGTAATGCATCCAAAGATATGAAGATGACCAAGATCAGGCTTTTTCCCAGAGAAAGCCTCCTCCGGAGTCATGTGCCCTAAGGCACGATGCGGACTCCTGTTCTGCAAGTAAACAGCTGTGTTGCAGGCCTTTGCCCACAAGAACAATGGCAATCCCTGATCATGTAACATGGCCTTGGCAGCCCCTATGATGGATCTGTTCTTCCTCTCCGCAACCCCGTTCTGCTGGGGGTTGTAAGGAACAGTGAACTCCCTCCTAATGCCTGCCTCCACACAATAGTCAACAAACTCTCCAAGGGTGTACTCTCCTCCATTGTCCGACCTCAGGGACTTGATCTTCCGACCTGTCTGTGTCTCCACAAGAGCTCTAAACTCCTGAAACCGCTTGAAGACCTCACTCTTGGTCTTCAAAAAATAAATCCAGGTCCTCCTGGAGTGATCATCAATGAATAAAACATAGTACTCATATCCACTCAAGGAAACATGAAACATAAGACTGCTCACATCGGAATGAATCAAATCAAGTATCCCCGTCGCTCTGCTGTCACTGCTGGGAAAAGGGGATTTGGTAAACTTGCCCATAGCACAACCTCTGCAAGTATCAAAGTGATCAGTACTGAAATCTGGCACACCTGTTGTGATCTCCCGCAATGTCCTCAAGGCTCCATGATACATATGTCCCATCCTGCGGTGCCAAATCTCACACAGCTCAGAACTGCTAGCTCTGCTGTCGGTACTACTGCTCAATGCCAAAAGGGGCTGGAATGCAAACTTGTACACCTTTGCATGGCGTACACCTATCACTCTAGCTGAATCAGTTGGAGTGCCCCTGGGATACATCAACACCTGTCCTCCCCTGAACAGTACCTCATATCCTCTGTCCTCCAAAGCTGAGACGGTTATGAGGTTCTTCCTCATCCCTGGCACATAAAGAACCTCTGACACCTTCAAGGGAGGTTTGGACTCCCTCTGAAATGTCACTGTCCCCACCCCGACTGCTCTAACAACTCTGTCATCATCGAGTACTACCTCAATATCAGTGCCACTCTCTGAAAGCTCTGAGAAGTACTCACGGACTCCTGTCATATGACGTGAAGCCCCACTGTCCACATACCAGATACCTGAAGATGCTCCACTAGTCGAGGGAAAAGCATGCTCCCTCTGAACCTGTGTGGCAGGTGATCCTGCACTAGAGGACTCACACGTAGTGAACGCAAACTCTCGGTCAAAACGATCAGCAAAGTCCTTAATCTCTGCTGAAGCTGCCACGTCTTGGTTCTTCCCCTTCTTCTTCTTCTTCTCTGGACACACAACTGCATAGTGTCCCATCTTCTGACAATTCCAACACTTCACCTTGGAATAGTCCTTCTATGTGTTCCCCTGTTTACCTTTACCTTTGCCTTTGCCCCCACCACCGCTTGTGGAAGCCTGCTTCTTCCCTTTGCCTTTCTTGCCTCCTGCCACCAGTGCTACGTCCTCATCCTGCTCAACTGGCTTGGCTGCCCCAAGCTGTCCTTTCCTGATCTCTGTCTGAATGCAATCATCCCAAAACCTCTCCCATGTGGGAAGGGTCTCACGTGCACACACCCCATCAGCAAAGTTCAACCATGAACGGGGGAGGCCATTCAATGCAATCCGCACCAACTCAGTGGGTGGAATGGCCTCTCCAATCGCTGCCAACTCATCTCTCACATTGGTAATTTTTGTGAGATATCCAGCTGCACTATCATTACCCATCTTAATGTTCTTCAGCTTCTCCTTCAGGACCATCTTCCGGTTCTCATTGGTACTCTGGTAGAGATTGGACAATGCTGTCCACATCTCATGGGCATTGCTCTTTCCCCTCACATGAGGAATGCAATGGTCTTTGATTCCGTCTAGAATCAACCTCTTACCCTTGTTGTTCTTTCTATTATAAGCTGTCAACTGAGTTGCATCAGTAGGCACAACAACAGGGTGCTGTGCTGTATGCACCATGATATCCCAGACTTCTGCCTCCTCAAAGATACTCTGCATTCTCTCCTTCCAAACGCTGTAATTTGTATGCCCATCCAACCTATCCTCCACCCTCAATCCCAATGACATCCTGCTGTCCTAAAACTGAAAAATAGCACTGCTGTAGTAAAGATAAAACTGCTGTCTATGAAAAATCAGCTTGCTGGAATTTTCTGAGTGAAAAATCAGCGGCTGTAATTTTTCTTTTTTTTGCTGTCCCAAACTGCCCTTCAGCACTCAAGCTCCGATACCATGTAGAAATTTCTGTTTTCCCACCCCGGTTTTCAGTTTCTCCTTATTTCTCCCATATAGTTAAATGCCCTTTTCCATAACCATACATTTAACAAGCTGGAAAAAATAAATTTGCTGAAAACACAAATTCTGGAAATTTTACAGAATGCTGGAAATTGCAGAAATAAAAATCAGCAGTAATAAACAGCGATTAAAACACATTTAAACACTGAGATTTTTGGTCAATGTGACCCTGGAAAAACCCCCTACAACTCTTGGGGAAAACCAGTTTGAGAGCTCTTCTTTATTTCTGGAAAATGCCTTTTTACAGTAGGAGAAATGTTCAGCAAAAAATCAACAAACAGAATTTTACAACTTATCTCAGCCTTGCTGAAACACCGTTGCTGTTGCTGTTACACCGCGGCTGTTGTTGTTACACCGCTGCTGTTGCTGTTACACCGCGGCTGTTGCTGATACACCGCTTTCGGCTGCTGAAACTCCGCTTTCAGCCGCTGAAACTCCGCTTTTAGCTGCTGAAACTCCGCTTTGCTGAAACTCTGCTTTCAGCTGCTGAAACTCCGCTTTCAGCTGCTGAAACTCCGCTTTCAGCTGTCCAGAAATCTCCCTTGCTCTCTTGCTCTCCTTCTCTCAATCTGCTCATGAAAGAATTAATGATCTTTTCCTCCTTTTCCTCCCTTAACCCAACCCTAAGTGACTTTTGGGTGATCCCTAAATCCAATGGCTGAAATAGATTTAGATCAATGGCTGAGATTAAATGCTCATTTAAATCTCACTTTCTATTTTTTAATTCACCCCATTTTAATAAAGACCCACTTAGTCATTTATTTCCAAAGTCACTTTTCCTTTCTAATTTTTCATTGACTTTATAAAAGTCACTTTAATATTAGACTTAGTAACTTTATCACTTAAAGTCACTTTTAAATTAGATTTAACTTTATAAAAATTATAAAGTTACTTTAGGAGAAAAATTAAATTCTTTTGGACACTTTTCGCTAGGCCAAAGATCAAAGCCTAAGGGAACCACCTGTCCTCCGGTACCAAATTTCAACAAAGATCTTGTGGTTAACTTACCCGAGCCAGCTGAGGTATATAATGACCTGATCCATCCCGACATTCCTCTTGAGCCTGTCTTTCATAAATGCGAAACAGTGCAGAGTCTTATTAATTCCTATTCCTTCCATGTTTTCCATCGTCCGAAACCAGAATCAAGTAATAATGGTTCCTTCATCCCCAAGGGAATCAATTATATTGCAAATTCCGGCGAGAAAACGATGCCTCATCACCCACCTGTCCACATACATGAATTGTCATCTGACGGTGCCACAACTGTGAATTAACTTACTGACCCTATATCCAAGATACAACGAAGGTACCTCGGGGGACTATCCTTCTTAACTACCATCGCATTGAGACAACTTGGAGAGCTGGCCTCCTTAATTGCTTCCTTAATGCTCTGATGACCCGTACCCCCAATATACAGCGCCGTCCAGAAGCCTTCGATCAAGGGACAGGACATGATGTAATATGATAGTTTATGCAAATTCGACCGGTTCCTAATATAACTCCCGCGTTAGCCTGACTGTCCGCCAGATGGTTGTTGGTGTGCAACGCGTGGAACAAGTGAACTTTCTCAATTTTTTTAACATGTATGTGATCCTTACCATGATTGAGGAAGTTTCTTCTTCTAGGTGAGTGGCATTCTCGAGAAGCTTAATACATTTTTGGATGATTAGCTTGGAATCACCCACTACATTCAAAGTTTTGAAACCTTTATCCAAGCATATTTTAACTCCTTTCCAAAGTGCAAGAGCCTAGGCCTGATTGTTGGTTGTAACACCAAGTCCCCATGCGTATTTTTGATTTGAATTGGATCCATAGAAAGACTGTCAAGAACCATGATTGAATCAGGGTGAACAAATCTCTAATGAAATCCAAAACAGTATCAAAAACACCCTGAACCAGTGGCCATGGCAGCCAATGTGGAACGACGAGGACCTCGGTCAAAGCGCGCTGACCGAGGCCCATGGAGACTGCGCAGGAGGAAAAAGGGTGAAGTTTTTGATGCGCAATTAGCGCTAATCCCGCATCGTTAAGCGAACAAGGTCAAAATGGGAGAGCTCGAGCACCCGGTCGCATGGGGGAACCGGAGGACCGCGGGCGGGAAAAGGTAAAAGTGCTAAAGTACAAAGGCGAGACTCGCGCTCTGGAAATCGGCGGTTTCGATCGGGGCACCCTTGAACGTAAGAGGTTTTGGACAGGAGCGGAGCGATTCCATACATCGATCGACGCGTGGCAGGCGGAGGTGAGAGAAAACTGCCGTTGATCGTATGCTGTCGATCAAGCAAGTCAACCGCGCGAAACGTGCGTATGGCGTCGGATCTAGAGGGCCCAGATCAGACGGTTGAGATTGCGCCCAATGGAAAGAAGCGGAATTAACAGGGAATTAAGCCGCGTTCGAAAGGGATTTGGAATCCGTTTGACCGCCATAGTGGAGGAAGGACGCATCCGCGGCATAACTGAAGAAACGAACCGACGAAGCATGCTGGCGCCATTTAGAGGAGGACAAGTGTCCACTCCCTGAGCCTTCATGATGACGCCGAATGCATGGAACTCCTAGCGCAGCTGCAGAAGGTGAATCGACACAGGCAGAAGAGGAACTGAACAAGCATAGGGATCGAATGGCTAAAGCTATGAATAGAGACAGTCGAACTAGAAGGGGAATTAGAATTGAGAAGAGTCCAAGTGACCAAGAGAGAGACAGTGAACAGTGAACCCTGAGAGGAGGACTGAACACAGAGAATAGTAAAGCCAAGTAGAAGAGACAGAGGGCCGAGCTGACCACAGGTAGCGTCGAGCACCAGAGAGCTTGAAGATTCAAGCCTTCCCATAGAGGAATCTGTCTGGACTGAGCATCACATTTGGCTCTTTCCATTGTAGACCAAGGGTCACAAAGTTGGCAGGAAGAAGAAGAGTCTGTGTACTCCGAGTGGCTTGGGGAATCCAAGAACCACCCTGCCAAGCAAGATCTGCTTCAGGAGAACTCGTATTGAGTCCATGTATTGTAATTTCTCTGTTGAAAGACACAATAAAACAAGGCCACCATTGAAGCTGGACCAGAGACGTAGCCTTGGAGAATAGGGTGAACTCCTTATTAAAACTGTTTGTCTCCTTGTGTTGCTTACTGTATTTCTCTGTTGTCTTTCCATTTTATTTTATGTGTATTGGCAATTTGATCGATCCGTTGTTTCAATAACACAGAACACACACACTAGCACATGAGTCTGTAATACCTTTAGTTCAATAAATCTTTAACTGATGGCACTCATAGGGTGAATATCAAATCAATTTTACTTCTGTATTTTCTTCGAGGTTGATTATTACCTCTCTCGCTCTAGTCTCTCCGGGGTTAACTTTCGACGCTCCATCAAAATATAATTGACTATTCCTGACTTTCCTTTGCCATTCAGTGAATTCATGTCCTTCCAATCTAATACAATATTTCGGGGTTTCATGAGATCTTAAACAAGGGGCTTTTAGAGTGGGAGGGGATCTTGAGCCAAATTTTTTCGGAACTAGACAATTCTTTCTTGTCCGAAGCATCGAAGCCTCAGGAAGAAATGACCTCGAATAGCAACGTCAATCCTTTAATTGCAGCAGTTTCAAAGCTATGACGCTGATTTTAAAATATAGCCTGGTTACGACAAAGTGATATTGAGCAAAACATATATTTAGGAAATGCTATCCAAAAACGCCTTAGCAAAGGATTTAGAGAGCAAGGGAATTTTTTCCCCAATGGATAAACATATCACTCCAGTCATTAGCAATTTGGGGAACAAGGGACAAAGGAGCTAGAGCATAGTTCCAAACTTCCCGCGAGAAAGGGCAGCGACAAAACAAGTGCTTAATTGATTCCTTCGCATTGCCACACAATACACACTTGGAAGGACCACTGATTTTCCTCTTTTTTAAGTTTTCTGCCATCAGAATTTTCTCATGAACCAGCTCCCAACATAAGATGTTTATCTTAGGAAGAGCATCACCATTCCAAATTCCCCCCCACATATTAGAAGGGAGAAGGGTGGGCACATGATTGGATAAAAGGGCATATCCATCCTTAACGTGATACTTTTTTTGCTTTTCCTCTCGACCAAACACGTCTGTCCAGTTTGCTTGTGATTATAAGAGCAAACCCAAAGAGGCTTTCGATCAGAAGATTCCACTGAGTGTGAAGGTGATCAGGTAAATCCAGATAGAGCCACCCACACCACATGCTGTGATCATCCCAGCAAGAGATGTCTGCAAGATGGGAGAACCCATGCTCAACTAGCCATCCAGAGAGAGCTGGGTCTATACCATTCGCATAGTCAATTCCAATTTGGATGCGTTTCCCGTTTCCAGGGAGCCAGCCAAGATGATTCAAGATGAGAGAGGACGAGGTTTTGCAAAGTCCCCATATTTTTGTTCCTTTCCTTACCTAGGATTTGTCCTCCGGTCTTGTGAGGTGATTTTTATGGAAATATTTCCTAATAAAGGCTTTTTTCCACCACTCATTGGAGTCCGAAAAGGGCCTCCAAACTAGTTTTGCCTCCAACACCAAGTTCATTAATTCAGGATCCTTTATAGCCAATCCTCCCAACTTCTTAGGTTGCTTGACCAAATCCCAATTTACTAGATGGAATTTGTGCTCGTTACCCTTTCCTCCTTGCCATAAGAATTTTCTGATAAGCTTGCTTATTTGTTGATTGATGTAGCCTGGTGCTAAGTGGCCAACACCCAAATACATCGGAAGGGAGGAAAGCACCAATTTAATAAGAGTGACCCTCCCTGCCAGGTTGAGCCATCTAACACTCCAAGACTGCTCTTCGTTCCTGATTTTTTGAAGTACATTCGCCCATTCTTCCGTAGAAGATTGTTTTGGGAGATAGGAATCTCGAGATATTGAAGGAAGAGTGATGAAGATCCACCGAGATTCCCAACAGCGGGCCTATTGCATTCAACGAGCCCCCTTGGCAATTCCAACCAATTAACTGACATTTCAAATTGTTGATCAAACCCCCAGAGAGAAGGAGGAACCCATAGAGATTTTTTTAAAATCTTGATGTAATCGCTAAGGAGGCTCCACCAATTAGAGGAGTATCATCAACAAACCGGGAATGATTAATTCCTCTAACATTTCTTGCAATGCTGAGACCCGGAAGGGATCCATCCAGCCGCCCAATCTCAAGGTTGCTACTAAGAGATTCAACCGTGATTATTTAGAGAAGAAGGGAGAAGGGGCATCCTTGTTGTAGCCCACTTGAAGCGGCAAAGAAAGGCCTAGGACGCCCATTGATAAGAGGGGCAATCCAAGGAGATCCAATACAAGCTTTGATCCAAGAGATAAATTCAACATTAAATCCTAATTTTTCCATAACAAGAAAGAGGAAGGAGTGATTTACCCGATCAAAAGCATTTTCCATATCTAGTTTGATAACCATTCTAACTTCTCCCTCTTCATTGCTTGAGTGCATTGCTTCCTGTACTAGGATGATATTATCTAGAATATTCCGGTGTTGCATAAACCCACCCTGGTTCTCAGAGATAATGGAGGGGAGCAAGGGTTTAATTCTATTGGCAATGATTTTTGTTAGAATTTTATAGGAGGAGTTGCAAAGAGAGATAGGGCGAAATCTAGAGAAGGAGGTAGGATTGGCTTCTTTTGGGATCAGGGCAAGGAAGGCAGAATTGGTGCTACCCCCAACTTCTTTTTGACTCTGGTGTAGTTCAACATTCGAATTAGATATTTTTTAATAACATTCCAGAATAAACGATAAAAAATGATAGAAAAACCATCTGGTCCTGGAGCCTTCTCAGGTTCTAGATGCCATATAGCATTGTGAACTTCATCTTCTAAAATTACATCAGAAAGAGACACATTAGAGAGCGGAGAGACAACCTGGGGGAGAGCCCGAAGGAATTCAGGAGCTCCATCAGAAGAATTGCACTCCAGATTGAGGAGAGATTTGAAATGATTGTATGCCTCCTGTTTAATTTCTGAAGAGGTGTTGACTATCTGCCCACCCGCCACCTTTATTTCCTTGATTTGATTCCTGTTCTCTCGAGCCATTGCTTGTTTGTGGAAGTATGAAGTATTAGAGTCTCCAACTTTCAACCATAGACTGCGAGATTTGAGCCTCCACAAATTTTCCTCCTGCCTGCTGAGACTGAATATTTGAGAGGAGAGATCTTTTTCTTTTTGAATATGTAATTCTTCAATGTGACTTTTCTCCATCACATGATAGTGTTCTTCTAGTTCTTGGACTTTTTCTTTCCTTTTTTTCCCTGGAGGATGATAGTTTTCTTTGAGCCACTTCCTTAATTCATTCTTGACGTTTTTTAGCATAGATTCCCATACAAAGTTGGGGGAACCTTGTATTTGTCGAGTCCATGATTGCTTTATCATATTCCCAACTTTTTCATCTAGGCACCAGTCTGCATTAAATTTAAATGATAGCGGCCCAAGGTTTTCTACCTTTTCCATGGAGATCATAATGGGGTGATGATCTGAGTCTCCCAAAGATTCTATAGACGAGGAGCAATCCAAACCATTAAGGAGCCAATTGCTATGCAGCAAGAACCTATCTAGACGGGCAACAATGAAATGATCACCGACTCTTTTGTTCGACCAAGTGAAATTCCCGAACTTGGGTTTGATATCAATTAGATCCCAACGTTCCATAATTTCCTCCATTCTATCTTGGAAGGAATCCCTGGCCGAAGATCCACCTCTTTTTTCTGATGCATTCAAGACTGTGTTAAAGTCCCCTCCCATTATGCTGTTAATGTGGTGGTTCCCTTCCTTTAACGCCTCTAAAGAGGCCCAAAAATCTACCTTATCACTGTGCAAAATTGGACCATAGATGTTTATGAAGGGTATTCTTTTCCCTGTCTCCTTATCTTCCAAAAGAGCCATTATCCAAGATTTTGTCTTTATTTCCTCTACCAGGGTAAATTTGTTGTTCAACCAAAATATTCCTAGACCTCCTGAAGCTCCCCGTGAGGGCTGAGCTGACCCCGTGTTGTCTCTCCAAAATTTTCTTGCTGCTTTCATAATTTCAGCTTCTTCTAACTTTGTTTCTTGTTTTATTAAGTCTCTGACTGCTAGGATTTTTGTAGGGATTCCTAGCCCCCTTATATTCCAGGATATAACTTTCATTAATTGGGGGTGGGGGAAGAGCGACCACCATCCTTACCATCTTTGATCGGGTTTTTCCCTTTCAGTAGTTCTGGAATGACTGTTTGATTCCCCAACTTTTTGTTTTGTTCTGCTTCCCTTTCTCTTTGTGTCCTTTTATTTGGCCTTCCAACTTTCTTATTGGAGTCAGTTTCCTGGCTGCTGCACTCATCAACCTAGGTTAGAGTTTGGGATAAGTTCCGAGTTACCACACGATCCAGACCTTTGTGCAAACTACTCGGTGGAGCTTCAGGGATAGGAGTAGAATTTGGTGGGGAAACTTCACCCCCATCCCTTTCGGGTTGTTTTCCGCTACTTCTCCCTCTTCTCTTTCCTGTGTCTCGTCCACGATTGTCTGGGGAGTTGCTTCCATCTCCATGTCCCCATCACTTAGCACTTTGAACGGGTTCGAAGAGGAAGGAACTGAATTGGGGACTGGCAAGTTTCGAGGTTTTAACAACGCTCCTTTGCCTTTCAGAGCTTTCTTGGGATTTTGCCACTGCTCCTCCTGTGCTGCCTGGACTTCCAAACTTTTATCGATTCCACTTTTGGAGCAGTCTCTGGCAAAGTGACCGTAATCATGGCAATGCCTGCATTTGAATGGTATTTGTTCATAGTCTAATACTTGCCTGTGCTTCCATTCTCCCAAATTTAGATTGATTTCAGCTGGAAGTCCTTTCTCCAAGTCTACTTCCACACAAATTTTAGCACAGGAAAACTGAGAGCCTTTTGGTTCAACCTTGTCCAAGTATTTCCCAACTCCATTACCAATAGCCCGAAGGCAATCGTCGCTCCAACATGAGATAGGAAGACAAGGGAGCTTGACCCAGACTGGAATGGCAGTGGGGATATCCTTATCGTGATTGAAATCTAGCGTCCATTTATTTAGATGCATCCCTCTGGAGCCACAGAAATATGGTCCATTGCAAAAGATGACCTCCTTATCCTTTTTATTTTCAAATAAAAAGATAAAAAAGCCATTACCAACAACAAAGAGAGCAATTTCACCTATCATCATAGGAGTCCAGGTTTTCTTTAGCCAGGTCTCCATAGATCTAGGAGAAGGCCATATACTAGTAAATTTCCCGATTAGAGCCCTCTCAGAATATATTAGAGAAGTACGCCTAGCACCGTCTGGCAAGGAGACGTCCTTCACCTTTGAGTTCTTCTTGACGAATTTGGAGGACGCGGCTGCGACAGGTCAAGGGCGCCTCAGAAGGGAGGCCACCATTGATTGGAACGCAGAGTCAACATCCAGAGGGGGAGGGGGGGAGGCCCCCTCCACTACCGCCATTTGGAGAATTGCAAGTTCAAATCGATTCCTGCCAGAAGCGCAGCCCAGCCCGCAGCCTTAGAGCTCCTTCGACCTCAACATTTTCGAGAACATATCAAAAGGTGAGTCGGCTTGGCCTAGGAAACTAGTAGTGCACGCGACTAGTCAACGCCCTTGCTCAGGTTTGAGCACAAGACCGAATTGTCTTTACAAGTCCGACTTTAAAAGGTGAGCGACTTGGCCCAGGAAACAAGTAGAACAAGTGACCAGTCAATGCCCTCGCTCAGGTTTGAGCTCAAGACCTGACCGTCTTTACAAGTCCGACTTTACCAACCAGCTGCCTCTGCCAACCTTGGGCAAGAAACACATTCTTGATAATGACAAAAATAATAATTCTTTTATTTTACAAGTACAAAGATCAAAATTACATTTATGAAAGACCGAACCTAGTTACACTTTCTTCAACACTCCCTCTTAACTAGGGAGGTATTCATAAATCACTTTACAAGGTGTTTGGACATTTTCAATATGAAGAATTCACATAAGAGAAATCGGATCGGCAATCCATCTATCTCTCAAGCAAGGCCTTGACTGACAACTCTATCTCTCAATAGATCAGAGCACAATGTTGGCGAGACCAATGACTATAGACACCTTCATCATTGTCTCTCAAGGTACATACCCACCTGGGTGTTCACTGATTGTGACCTCCGAGGACTGTTCTTATCTTGGGTTCCCAGCCCTCAAAGAATATCGGTCCTTTTGCCTACTCTTTTCTTGGATGTCCTACACATCCTCAAAGAGCATCAGATGCTAGATGATTACCTAATCCTCCATTCTTTCTTCCCAAGTGAAGGCAAGAATGTTGTGTCTATCTCTCCCTCTCAACTAGGGAAGATATTCCCATTCCTGTAAAGGAATGTACCCAAGTTCCTTCTGACCAGGAACTTGCCCAATCTCCCTCTTAATTAGGGACTTGTCAGAGCTCCCTCTTCAGCTAGGGACTCTCCTTATCCATTAACAACTTCTTCTGGTGGGTCCTTCAGCTGCTTGATCACTTTCTTTCCTTAATGTCATGAAATTCAGTCAAGCCTCTTCTTTGTAGGGCATCAACCATCAATTACTTTCCTTCTTAGTTTGTCATGTCATTCCTTTCTCCATGGAAAGTGGCCTTCTTGATACATATCGGGAACCTTCGTCATATGGCTACTTCTTTCTCATCATGCTTCTTTCAGGAATTTCCATCCACCACATGAATGCTAGTTGTACTTGTACTTACAACCTTTGTTCTAGTAGCCTTGTATGAACTCATCTAGATATCATTCAAGAAATAAAAGATAACATTAAATCAAATAGTACCTTACGAGATGGCTTCTCATCATGACATTTTGTTGGCTTGAATCATCAATACTCTGCATGTTTCACATCTCCAATGCCTTTTCTAGGTGTCAAGGGTCCTTTGATCTTTTTCTTCCTTTGTTAGAATTCTCGTGCCTTCTTCTAGGAGATGTCTTTAACAAATCTGTCGAACGTTGATTCCTAGTGTCCATGGTGATCTCTTTTTCCCACATGCTTCTTTATAGGTTCTCTTGTCAATCACCTCATACTCCATATAAGGACATTTCTCATGTTTGACCTTTATTAGTGAGTGAACTATGCCTTCGAGCATTTTCTTCAATGAAAGAGATCTATTGTGTCCTTGACCATGCTACCAGAGCAATTCTCCATGCTCATTGATACAAATGATGACATGATTTTAATTGAAAACATAGATGCATACATACCTCATCTTAGTTCTTTCCTTGACATTTCAGCTTCCTTTGACAACGTCCTAGATTGGGATTACCTCAATCTCCTTTGCTTTGCTACATCTTTCCTTGCCTACATATCATCCTTTTGTGAATCCCCATAAGTGGAATTCCTATCAAGACATCTGCTTTTTCTGAAAGTCATGAACCTTCTTTTGAAGATTCCACTGGAGGATCCATGTAGTCCTCATCTTGCAAAGGCTCCTTTCTGCTGATGATAGTGGCCTTCTTGATCATGATCATTCCTTTATGCATTGATGAGGTTATCCAATGGCTAAATCCTTCCTACATGAATATCTTTATCTAAGCTATCTCTACATAATGCTCCTATATTCCTGAAGATGCCATTCCCATAAACCATGCATTCTATCCTATTGCTACATGTTCCTATGATACCCAAAAACTTTAAAGAAGACTTATGTGAAGAAGTTGATCTCAGTCATAGTAGAGATCCGGAGGGTCCTCCTTTTGCTTCTTCTCTTCTTTCACTTCTTGGGTAATGTGGGCTTCTTCTCGTTTCCTCTTATTGTTGTCCTTCTTGAACTTAGGACAATCCCTCTTATAGTGTCCATACTCTTGGCAGCCAAAGCATTGGACTTTGGACATATCTCTTTTACCCTTTCTCTGTGGACCAAACTTGCCAAATTTCCCTTTTCTCTTGGCCATATCAGCAAATGCTTGCTCTTTTGATCCCACATCATCTTTGGCTTTGAGTCTAGTCTCCTCAATTTTGCATAGAGACCAAAGTTCATTCAACGGGGTAGCTTCCTTCTTGGCATATATACTTGATGTGAAGTTGCCCCATTCCTCAGGTAATGCATTGAGCACCACAATTGTCATCTCTCTGCCTGACATAACTTCTCCCAGTTCTTGCAGCTGGTCTCTCATCTCAGAGACATTCATGAAGTAGGGAGCTATTCCTCTTCCTTGGAGATCTTCATTTTATATAGTTCATTATGCAACGATATCACTTCTCTAGCTGTACTAACTGAAAATAGCCCCACCAGCGTATCAGAGATTTCTTTAGATGTTTCAAGTTTGGAAACACAAGGAATGAGAAGGTCCTTGATGAATTCTATTTGAATCCTTTGAGCCCTTGTTTCATCCTTATTATACTTTGCTAGGGCTTGAGTTTGTTCCTTAGCAAGAACAATGACACTCCCTTTGATGTAGTCCAAAACTTCATTTTCTTTGAGAAGTAGACCAGTCCTCTTTTTCCATGCAACAAAATTAGCAGTCCCAACCAATTTTTTTGCTTTCCTTGCAAAAAGGCATTTTGATATTTTTAGAAGAGGACATAAAAATACTTACTTGAGAGAGTTGTTGTGAAGACACCTTGCTGCTTCCTTGAAGATTTGATGATTTGACTTCTTAGATCTTGGAGTTCTTCAAGATGCTTCCTTCAAGGTGCCTTATGAGAGATTTGCTTGGTGATGAAAACTTCTTATTGTGTAGATATAGAGATCTTCAATGATGAGCCTAGATCTGAGTACCTTTCTTTGAAGATGATGAGTCTTTGATGTAAACCCTTATTGGATGAACCTTCTTGTAGAAGCCTTTAGATGGACATGGTAGTCCTTCTTGATGGATCTAGGAGAGGAGATGGCAATCCTCCTTGTCTTTGATGGATTTGGAACCCTTGCTTGTATATCTAATGCTTCAACCTTTATGCGGCCTTGCTTCTTGATCTCGATGCTTCAATCTTCTATGTGTTCTTGAGATGCCCTTCCTTGTTGTGTTACCTTAGTTCTGATACCATGTTAAAGAATCTATGGCATCTAGGTAGGATGAGATTCTTCTGATGATGATAACTATTTGTGAAGCACTTTTATTTTTTCTTATTAAGACAATCTTCTATTATTATTAGTGTGTGATTTCTTTCTTCATCAAACAGTTACCAAAAACAAAAGAGACAAGAACACAAGATGTTGGCTCTCAGCCAGGGCAAAACCTCTCTCTCCTAGAGAGGAAAACCCTTATGCAAATTTCTCTTATTGAAGCTTCAATTGACAAATGCCAAACCCTAGACCCTTGACCAGTAGATCCTCCAAGCACAAGACACAGTCTCTCTTCCTTTTGTCCTTCAATCAATGCCTTCTTCTGCTTTGCACCTTGATCTCTTCCTTCACACTTCTTTTGGCAACTGAGAGCTTTTTTCCGGCAACTGTAGAAACCCTAGGTCTCCTTAGAGACCTCTTCTTTGGTGTTTTCCTTTCCTTTTCTACTTTGCTTGGTAATCTTCCTTTTCCTTGATACTTAGGCTAGAGAGTGATGTAAAATTTTCTGTTTCCCACCCCGGTTTTCAGTTTCACCTTATTTCTCCCATATAGTTAAATGCCCATTCCCATAGCCATACATTTAACAGACTGAAAAAATAAATATTGCTGAAAACACAAATTCTGGAAATTTTTTTAGAGTGCTGGAAATTGCAGAAATAAAAAATCAGCAATTAAAACAGCCATAAAAACACATTTAAACTCAGTGATTTTTGGTCAACTTGACCCTGGAAAAACCCCCTACAACTCTTGGGGAAAACCAGTTTGAGAGCTCTTCTTTATTTCTGGAAAATGCCTTTTACAGAGAAAATATTTCAGCAAAAAATCAGCAAAACAGAAATTTTTCCAGCAAGCAAAACTTATCTGTTTTCAGCCCACACGACAATCTGAAAACTGCTGGAAGAGCTGTACGGACCGTACGGATGTACGTACTGTACGGACGTACGGATGTACGGACCGTACGGACTGTACGGACTGTACGGACGGCCGTACGGACTTGTACGGACAGCCCTCGAGAAAATTGCAGAAAATCGCCTCCTCGATATTCGTGCTGAAAAATAATTTTTTCACTGTTTTGCTCACTAAATCTGCCTTTTTCTGCTTGTTCTTTATGCTGTTCAGATTTGCTGAAATGCTGCCTTGGTGTGTGTGCCAAACTGCTGCCTCTTTCTCCTCCTTGTCCAGAAATCTCCCTTGCTCTCTTGCTCTCCTTCTCCCAATCTGCTCATGAAAGAATTGAATGATCTTTTCCACCTTTTCCTCCCTTAACCCAACCCTAAATGACTTTTGGGTGATCCCTAAATCCAATGGCTGAATTAGATTTAGATCAATGGCTGAGATTAAATGCTCATTTAAATCTCACTTTCTATTTTTTAATTCACCCCACTTTAATAAAGACCCACTTAGTCATTTATTTCCAAAGTCACTTTTCATTTCTAATTTTTCATTGACTTTATAAAGTCACTTTAAAATTAGACTTAGTAACTTTATCACTTAAAGTCACTTTCAAATTAGATTTAACTTTATAAAAATTATAAAGTTACTTTAGGAGAAAAATTAAATTCTTTTGGACACTTTTCCCTAGGCCAAAGATCAAAGCCTTAGGGAACCACCTGTCCTCCGGTACCAAATTTCAACACTCCCTCTTACCGAGGAAGGTGTTCCTCACCACACCCATCTTGTCTCTGAAGTAGACATGCTTGCCCCGTGGTAAGGCTTTGGTAAGAATATCTGCAACCTGCTCATCAGTGGAAATATACTCAAGCTTTACAGCTCCCTTCTGAACATGGTCTCTGATGAAATGATATCTGATCCCGATATGCTTTGACCTGTCATGAAATACTGGATTCTCCGTGAGTTTAATGCAACTCTGATTATCACAGTAAATCACTGAAGGTCTCAACGGCTGACCAAATGAGCCAAACAACATCTTGCGAAGCCAGATGGCCTCACAACTAGCTAGACTGGCTGCCATATACTCTGCTTCCACTGAACTCAGTGCTACTGACTGCTGCTTCCGGCTGAACCATGACACTACTGCTGAACCCAACCCAAAACAACACCCTGAAGTGCTCTTCCTATCAGAAGCACAACCTGCCCAATCAGAATCAGTGTATCCTGCCAATCTCACTCCATCTCCCTGCCTGTAGTCCAGACCATAATCCACTGTCCCCTGCAAGTACCGCAAAATGTGTTTTGCAGCCACCCAGTGAACCTTCCTAGGCTCACACATAAACTGACTCATCGTGTTGACTGCAAAACAGATATCTGGTCTGGTGTTGACCAAATACATCAAGGAACCAATCAGCTGCCTGTACAATGTGGGATCCACCAACTCGGAATCCGAAGCATGAAGCTTCTTCCAGTTGGTGATCATCGGTGTCGACATGGGTCTACAATCCTCCATGTGGAATCTGCTAAGGATGTCCACAATATACTTCCCCTGCCCCAGGAAGAAATGCCCCTCCTCCTGCCACACCTCCAAACCCAAAAAGTAATGCATCAAGCCGATGTCCTTCATCTCAAACTCCGCTGCAAGATCTCTCTTGCAGTGCTCTATGAGTCTCTCTGCACCTGTAATGATCAAGTCATCCACATACAACACCAGAATGAGAGGCTCCTCACCAATCACAATAAAGTAAAGGTTCGGATCTGCCTCACTCTTTGTGAAACCCATCCCCTGCAAGTATGCATCTATCCTGGAGTACCAAGCTCTGGGAGCTTGCTTCAGGCCATAAAGGGCCTTCTTCAATCTGCACACATGGGACTCCTTCCCATGCACCTCAAAGCCCTGTGGCTGCTCAATGTACACCTCCTCCTGTATGAAGCCATTGAGAAATGCGGTCTTCACATCCATCTGGTGGATCTTCCAACCCATCTCTGCTGCTATCGATATAATGGAGCGGATCGAAGTATATCGAGCCACGGGAGCGAAGGTCTCCTCATAATCAACTCCCTCTACCTGTGAGAACCCTCTAGCCACAAACCTTGCTTTGAATTTCTCAATGCTGCCATCTGCAGCATGCTTTACCTTGTAAAGCCATCTGGAAGTAACCACGGATTTGCCCTCAGGCCTCGGCACCACCTCCCAAACATCATTCTTCATGATAGAAGAATACTCCTCCTGCATGGCCTCTCTCCAGACCTGCTGGCTAGCTGCCTCCTCATAGCTAGAAGGCTCAGAGTCAAGGATGCTGGTAACCATCGCCATATAGCTACAAAATCTCTCAGGTGGTCTACTCTCTCTGACCGGCCTCTTCGGCTCAGCAACAGATGTGGCATCTCTCAAGGTGTCCTGAAGCCACTTGGGCTTCCTCTTCCCTGAGCATGCTTCTCCCATAGGAGAATGAAACTCCTCCTCCTCATCCCCATCAGTAGCCTGAACTCCTGACTGTCTGTCTGCTGTCCTCCTGCCTGCACCTGAACCTGTAGAAGCTGAGGTACCGTGTGAACTGTCCATCAGTGGACTCCCTAGTGAACTGCTCTGTGAACTGCTCTGCATGCTGCCCGGAGCACCACCCCTCTGGCTCGGCGAGCCACTGCTCACTGATGGACCTGACATCCTCATAGATGTACCTCCGGATCCCTGCCCACTGGATCCCTGCGACTGACTCAACTGCTGCTGAGGGTCTGGCTGATCCAGATACTCTAACTCCCGTGACCTCCTAAAGGCCCTGTCCTCCTCGAACTTCACATCCCGTCTGACAACAACTTTCCTCTGTGCAGGAATGTAAATCCGAAAGGCCTTTGAGGTCTCACTGTAGCCCACAAAGATACCCTTCTCTGCGGTGGGCTCTAGTTTGGTCCTCTCCTCCTTGGGTATATAGGAGTATGTAATGCATCCAAGGATATGAAGATGACCAAGATCAGGCTTCTTCCCAAAGAAAGCCTCCTCCGGAGTCATGTGCCCCAAGGCACGATGCGGACTCCTGTTCTGCAAGTAAACAGCTGTGTTGCAGGCCTCTGCCCACAAGAACAATGGCAATCCCTGATCATATAACATGGCTTTGGCAGCCCCTATGATGGATCTGTTCTTCCTCTCCGCAACCCCGTTCTGCTGGGGGTTGTAAGGAACAGTGAACTCCCTCCTAATGCCTGCCTCTGCACAATAGTCAACAAACTCTCCAAGGGTGTACTCTCCTCCATTGTCCGACCTCAGGGACTTGATCTTTCGACCTGTCTGAGTCTCCACAAGAGCTCTGAACTCCTGAAACCGCTTGAAGACCTCACTCTTGGTCTTCAAGAAATAAATCCAGGTCCTCCTGGAGTGATCATCAATGAATAAGACATAGTACTCATATCCACTCAAGGAAACATGAGACATCCGACCGCTCACATCGGAATGAATCAAATCAAGTATCCCCGTCGCTCTGCTGTCACTGCTGGGAAAAGGGGATTTGGCAAACTTGCCCATCGCACAACCTCTGCAAGTATCATGGTGATCAGTACTGAAATCTGGCACACCTGTAGTGATCTCCCGCAATGTCCTCAAGGCTCCATGAGACATGTGCCCCATCCTGCGGTGCCAAATCTCACATAGCTCAGAACTGCTAGCTCTGCTGTCGGTACTACAGCTCAATGCCAAAGGGGGCTGGAATGCAAACTTGTACACCTTTGCATGGCGTACACCTATCACTCTAGCTGAATCAGCTGGAGAGCCCCTGGGATACATCAACACCTGTCCTTCCCTGAACAGTACCTCATATCCTCTGTCCTCCAACGCTGAGACGGATATGAGGTTCTTCCTCATCCCTGGCACATAAAGAACCTCTGACACCTTCAAGGGAGGTTTGGACTCCCTCTGAAATGTCACTGTCCCCACCCCGACTGCTCTAACAACTCTGTCATCACCGAGTACTACCTCAATATCAGTGCCACTCTCTGAAAGCTCTGAGAAGTACTCCCGGACTCCTGTCATGTGACGTGAAGCCCCACTGTCCACATACCAGATACCTGTAGATGCTCCGCTAATCGAGGGAAAAGCATGCTCCCTCTGAACCTGTGTGGCAGGTGATCCTGCACTAGAGGACTCACATGTAGTGAACGCAAACTCCCGGTCAAAACGACCTGCAAAGTCCTCAATCTCAGCTGACGCTGCCACATCCTGGGTCTTCCCCTTCTTCTTCTTCTTCTCCGGACACACAACTGCATAGTGTCCCATCTTCTGACAATTCCAACACTTCACTTTGGAATAGTCCTTTTGTGAGTTACCCTGTTTACCTTTACCTTTGCCTTTGCCTCCACCACCGCTTGTGGAAGCCTGCTTCTTCCCTTTGCCTTTCTTGCCTCCTGCCACCAGTGCTACGTCCTCATCCTGCTCAACTGGCTTGGCTGCCCCAAGCTGTCCTTTCCTGATCTCTGTCTGTATACAATCATCCCAAAACCTCTCCCATGTGGGAAGGGTCTCACGTGCACAAACCCCATCAGCAAAGTTCAACCATGAACGGGGGAGGCCATTCACTGCAATACGCACCAACTCAGTGGATGGAATGGCCTCTCCAATCGCTGCCAACTCATCTCTCACATTGGTGATCTTTGTGAGATATCCAGCTGCACTATCATTCCCCATCTTAATGTTCTTCAGCTTCTCCTTCAGGACCATCTTCCGGTTCTCATTGGTACTCTGGTAGAGATTGGACAATGCTGTCCACATCTCATGGGCATTGCTCTTTCCTCTCACATGAGGAATGCAATGGTCTTTGATTCCGTCTAGAATCAGCCTCTTACCCTTGTTGTTCTTTCTATTATAAGCTGCCAACTGAGTAGCATCAGTAGGCACAACAACAGGGTGCTGTGCTGTATGCACCATGATATCCCAGACTTCTGCCTCCTCAAAGATACTCTGCATTCTCTCCTTCCAAACGCTGTAATTTGTATGCCCATCCAACCTATCCTCCACCCTCAATCCCAATGACATCTTGCTGTCCTAAAACTGAAAAATAGCACTGCTGTGGTAAAGATAAACCTGCTGTTTATGAAAAATCAGCTTGCTGGAATTTTCTGAGTGAAAAAATCAGCAGCTGTATTTTTTCTCTTTTGCTGTCCCAAACTGCCCTTCAGCACTCAAGCTCTGATACCATGTAAAATTTTCTGTTTCCCACCCCGGTTTTCAGTTTCACCTTATTTCTCCCATATAGTTAAATGCCCATTCCCATAGCCATACATTTAACAGACTGAAAAAATAAATATTGCTGAAAACACAAATTCTGGAAATTTTTTTAGAGTGCTGGAAATTGCAGAAATAAAAAATCAGCAATTAAAACAGCCATAAAAACACATTTAAACTCAGTGATTTTTGGTCAACTTGACCCTGGAAAAACCCCCTACAACTCTTGGGGAAAATCAGTTTGAGAGCTCTTCTTTATTTCTGGAAAATGCCTTTTACAGAGAAAATATTTCAGCAAAAAATCAGCAAAACAGAAATTTTTCCAGCAAGCAAAACTTATCTGTTTTCAGCCCACACGACAATCTGAAAACTGCTGGAAGAGCTGTACGGACCGTACGGATGTACGGACTGTACGGACGTACGGACCGTACGGACTGTACGGACTGTACAGACGGCCGTACGGACTTGTACGGACAGCCCTCGAGAAAATTGCAGAAAATCGCCTCCTCGATATTCGTGCTGAAAAATAATTTTTTCACTGTTTTGCTCACTAAATCTGCCTTTTTCTGCTTGTTCTTTATGCTGTTCAGATTTGCTGAAATGCTGCCTTGGTGTGTGTGCCAAATTGCTGCCTCTTTCTCCTCCTTGTCCAGAAATCTCCCTTGCTCTCTTGCTCTCCTTCTCCCAATCTGCTCATGAAAGAATTGAATGATCTTTTCCACCTTTTCCTCCCTTAACCCAACCCTAAATGACTTTTGGGTGATCCCTAAATCCAATGGCTGAAATAGATTTAGATCAATGGCTGAGATTAAATGCTCATTTAAATCTCACTTTCTATTTTTTAATTCACCCACTTTAATAAAGACCCACTTAGTCATTTATTTCCAAAGTCACTTTTCCTTTCTAATTTTTCATTGACTTTATAAAGTCACTTTAAAATTAGACTTAGTAACTTTATCACTTAAAGTCACTTTCAAATTAGATTTAACTTTATAAAAATTATAAAGTTACTTTAGGAGAAAAATTAAATTCTTTTGGACACTTTTCCCTAGGCCAAAGATCAAAGCCTTAGGGAACCACCTGTCCTCCGGTACCAAATTTCAACAAGTGAGACCTTCCTTGAGAGAGAGTTGAGAGGCTGATCCTCTTACCCTACTGCAGGTCTGATTTCTTCGCACGTGTGGCTGATCTAGGGCTTGAAATAAACCCTTTTTGTTGCTCCTTTCCTTTGCTAGATGTGGGACCTCCTTCGCTTGAGATGGAGGGCTATTTGGGGTCTCTTCTTAGCCCAATCAAACTCTATCAAGTTGCTGCCTTTGTGGATCTGATGTGACTGGAGAACTTCCCTTCTTTCTTCGCACGTGTGACAGAATTAGACCCTAAAACGGTCCTCCCAAACTCGGTTTCTTTTTCCTCTTCTTCTCTGCCTTAGAATCACCTCAATGCTTCTTTTTCATACCTCTTTTTCGTCCTTCCTTCTTCGCTGATTTCAAAGATGAGGAGTGATGCTTTTGTGAGGTCGAACTGCCCTATATTTAGGAGTTTTGTCCCTCCTATTGGGCCGCCTTGAGCTAGTGAGGCCGACTTGACTTTAAGTGCACCAAAAATTCATTCTTTGAGCCGACTTGTCTTTGCTTTGGAGAATCAGCCTAAACATATTTTATTTGACTCTAATACATATGTTTACATAGTGTAACATGCCCACATGGGTATTCAACAATTGCATTGACTCTTTGACTTTCCTAGAAGCACTTAGACATGTGCTTGACCTATCAAATGGGCAAGAAACCCATTCTTGATAATGACAAAAATAATAATTCTTTTCTTTTACAAGTACAAAGATCAAAATTACATTTATGAAGACCGAACTGGTTACACTTTCTTCAACAAATGGGACTATGAAAGCAGAAGCATAGGTGAGATGGAAAGGAACTTTGAGTACAAGAAGATAGAGGACTTGAACAAGGTGAAGTTCACCATTACCAAGTTGGAAAGGCATGCTGCTATATGGTGGGATTTTTGTACAACATGAGTTAATCCGTCTGAACAAAGAAAAGATAAGGACTCAGAACAAGATGGTGTCCAAGTTGAGAGAAAAATATGCAACATAGAAATAACATATGTGAGGATACAGAGGAATTCTATCGAATTTCTACCTGCATAGGTCATCATGAGGATGAGAACTAAAAAGTCTTGGGGTGGGTGAATGGGCTGAAGTTTGTAGTGTAAGATGAGATGAGCCTCCACAAGATAGTATAGTTGAGGAAGCTTACTAATTAACATTAAGGGTAGAATATAAGTTAGCGTGCAAAAACAAGAGGAATGTTGGTAGAGGAAGAGGTGCCTGATGTAGCAGAAGAAATTCAGTGCTCTACATGGAGGATTTGTGTGAAGAGAAGGCTAATAAGTAAGAGGAAGGTCGTTGTAAAAGGCCTTTGGCAACTTGACCACTTTCAATGCTAGCTGTAAAAGGAAATTGCTCTTTATGACTTCCGTTAATGTTGAGAATATCCTTGACATCCACATTTCTTATATCACCAGTATGGCAGGAGCTAGGTGTTAAGTTATGGTATGTTCTATGCTTAGAGCAGTTTACTTATCTTTCTTATTATTATCCACAGATTAGCAATCACATGTACATTAAGTAAAGTGCAGATAGAATATTAAACGATCGACAGAAAACAAGCGAAGACAAGAGACACAAGATGTGGCGGCTAGTTAGGCACAAACCCCAATATGGGGAAACCCTTTGATCAAATCTTCTTTTATCTTCAATAATCCAGTAGAGAGAAATAGTACAAAAATCCGATTTATATCAGCAGCAGCAAACCCTGGATCAACCCTAAACTAGGGCAGTCAATATCTTGCAAACCGGCTGTCGGATCGCCTTGATTCCTTCACCAAAAAATGCGGCCTTCCAAAGAGGGTCAGGTTCACCTACTACGCAGTCCAGAGAGAGAGAATGATGTTCAACGCTCGTCAAACTTCCGATCTGCAGTTGCAGCCCTAAATTCTGTGTCCTTCCTTCCACACGTGTGAGAGAAGAGTCCTTTCTGCGCAGGAGAGAGAAGAGACTCTTTTCTGCGCAGGAGAGAGAGAGATGTGATGAGTGTGCAAATGAGGAGAATACTCCTTGTATTTATATGAAAAACGTTGGGGTTGAATAGATGCGACTGTTGGGCTTCTGAGCCTACATAAGTTGTTGGCCGACTTTGATAGTTAGTCCATAATCAAAATAAATTCATATCTCCATAAATACTTATAGGAATCGGATGATCTTTAGATCAATCCTACACCTCTCGACGAGAGGAATCTAGTAAAAATATTATCATGCATGAATAAGGTGACCCACATGAAGTTTGGCCCTAGTTGCCAATTTTAACACTCCCTCTCAACTAGGGAGAACTTCATCTGCAATCTATCGGACTGCCACTGCTGTCCATCCATCAAATGTACTGTCCTGTATGGCTTGACCGTTCTTGCTCTGCTTTGCTTTGCTCGAAGTATGAAGAAGAAGAAATGATCGAGGATGTATCATACCATCCTCCATTGAACCGAAGTCAGTCTCAGAGTGTGTACCACTCTCACTGGTCCCAGACTAGTCTCATTGATCCTAGATCAATGAAGGTCATCCTAGCATAGGGAATACGGTAGATACAACGATGCGTCCATTGGTACTACTATGGTCTCTATCCTCATTTCCCTACTCATTGATCAGATGAGAGGTACTTCCCATGAGTCCTAGACTGCATGGGTAGGATGCCTCGACAGGATAACTAATCATCCTGTCCACAGGAAAGCGAATCATCTTGTCCACAGGAGAGCGAATCGTCTTGTCGCACAAGAGAGTGAATCGTCCTGTCACACAAGAGAGCGAATCATCTTGTCCACAGGAGAGCGAATCATCCTGTCCACAAGAGAGCAAATCATCTTGTCCACAGGAGAGCGAATCATCCTGTCCCACAAGAGAGCGAATCATCTTGTCCACAGGAGAGCGAATCATCCTGTCCACAGGAGAGCGAATCATCCTGTTCCATAGTCGCCACGGGGTGTCACAGGGGAAGGTTGAACCCTTTACCCTGTACCAAGTGCACCAACGGGGGATGGTGAGTCACCCTGTGGTCATGTGTCGCTCCAAGAAGTACCTTGCGCCCCCCTGGAGCTCCCAGAGCTCAGTACATCATACTTGACCCTCATCGGAGGGTCTCTGAATGAAACCAAGTCGTTCTCGGAAAGTCAGGAATTTGACCTTTCTTAGGGACTTTGTCAGAATGTCGGCGACCTATTCATCTGTATCGATATGTTGGAGCCTTATTGCTCCTCGCTGCACCATATCTCGAATATAGTGGTACCTGATATCGATATGCTTGGAGCGATCATGAAATACGGGATTTTTTGATAAATGGATCCCGCTCTGGTTGTCACATAGAATCACGGTGGTATCCAATGTAAATCCAAATAGCTCACTGAAGAGCTTTTGCAACCAGATTTCCTCACAGGAGGCCATGCTAGCGGCAATATACTCTGCCTCGGCAGTGCTCAAAGCCACCGACTTCTGCTTCCTGCTCATCCAGGATATCGAAGCAGATCCCAAGGTGAAACAGCGCCCGAAAGTGCTCTTACAGTCCACCACACTGCCTGCCCAATCAACGTCAGTATATCCAAGTAGTTTCACATCTCCGACAGTGTATCTTAACCCATAAGTAATTGTGCCACGAAGATATCTCAACAGATTCTTAACACCAATCCAATGTATGTGGTGAGGTTCAACCATACGTTGACTGAACGTGTTGATTGCAAAGCATATGTCTGGACGGGAGTTCACTAAGAACATTAATGCTCCGACGAGTTGACGATACTCTGTGGTATTTCGTAAAACAGGTCCAACAACACTACTGCTTAACTTTTTGAAGTCAAGCTCCATTGGGGTAATTACGGGCTTGCAGTCCACCATACCGAATCTGTCCAATATCTTCACCACATATTTTCCCTGAGATAGGAAAATTTCCCTCGGCTTCTACCAAACTTCGAGTCCTAGGAAATAGTGCATCAGTCCTAGGTCCTTCATTTCAAATTTAGAAGCCAACTCCCTGTTACATTTGTGAATGAGAGGGTTTGCACCTGTTAGAAAGAGGTCGTCAACATATAGCACTAGTATGAGAGGTTTGTCATCTTCATCCTTGAAGTAAAGGTTGGGATCGGCTTCACTCCTAGTGAATCCCAACTTCATCAAGTAGCTATCGATCCTCTCATACCATTCTCGGGGTGCTTGCTTCAGCCCATAGAGGGCCTTCTTCAACTTGCACAGATGAGATTTTCGATCATAAATCTCTAATCCTTCGGGTTGCTCCATGTAGACCTCTTCTTTGATTGAATCATGCAAGAATGCGGTCTTAACATCCATCTGATGTAGTTTCCATCCTTGTGAAGCTGCAAGGGCAATGATTGAGCGACTAGTGGTATATCTAGCATCAATTGCAAATATCTTGTCATAGTCTATACCTTCCTTCTGGGAGAAGCCACAAGCGACAAAACGAACCTTATACTTTTCCGTACTTCCATCAGTTGCATGCTTTATCTTGTAAAGCCATTTAGAAGTGACAATTGTCTTGTCCAGGGGTCTGGGAACCACTTCCCAGACATCATTCTTCATAATAGACTCATATTCTTCGGTCATAGCATCCTTCCATACTTGATGCTTGACGACATCTGAGAATGATGAAGGCTTATTTTGAATGATCGTGCTCATGATGGTCAGGTATCCCTGATACCTGTTTGGTTTCTTACTTTCACGGAAGGTTCCTCGGGGTGCAACATGTCCTTCAACATCATCAAGTGTCCCCCTAAGCCATGAAGGCCTCTTCTTGGTAGAGGAAGGCTCAGGTGGAGGAGGATCAATAGGATCCATGGGTTCTTCCACATCTGGCATTGATTTATCATCTTTTTCTTTCGGTACCCTGGTGTTAGCTTCTTGAGAGCTCCTCACAGTAGGAAGATTGTTTACCTTGTTGAGAGCCATATATTCGTCAAAAGTGACATCATGACTAATCACGACTTCCCTTTGACCGGCTACATAGATTCTATAGCCCTTAGTATTTTCACTATAGCCCACGAAGATTCCTTTCTTTCCGGATGCACTCAATTTATTCCTTTTCTCTTTCGGCACATGAAAATATACAAGGCTTCCAAAAATTCTAAAATGAGATACATCAGGTTTTTTACCAGTGAACATTTCTTTAGGAGTTTTGGAACCCAATGCTTGATGGGGGCATCGGTTTTGTACATATACGGCGGTGTTTGCAGCTTCGGCCCATAGAAACTTCAGAAGTCTTTTGTCATGGAGCATAGCACGGACTGCTTCCACAATCGTACGGTGCTTCCTTTCTGCCACACCATTCTGTTCAGGAGTGTATGGTGTAATAGTCTTCCTCTTAATGCCAACCTCTTTACAAAAATCATGAAACTCATTAGATTCATATTCAGTCCCATTATCAGTCCTTAAGATCTTAATCTTCTTTTTGGTTTGATTCTCGATCAAGGCTTTGAAGTGTCGAAACCAGGAGAACACTTCATCCTTCTTTTTCAAGAAATATATCCAAGTCTTGCGAGAATAATCATCTGTAAAAATGAGGTAATATAAATATCCTCCCAAGGAGTTCACAGGCATCATACCAGATATGTTTGAGTGAACTAACTGCAATATATTGGAGGTCTTGCTTTGGCTTGAGGGGAATGGTCTCCTTTTTAGCTTTCCTTCAGCACATCCGGGACATACACCTTCTTGCTCTAATATGAACTTAGGCATTCCGGTCACCATTTTTCTTACATTAGGTAGAGCTTTATAATGAAGGTGAGCAAACCTCCGCTGCCATAGTTCGGACTGAAGAGATGTGTCACAAGACATGACACCTATCGGACTTCCTCCGACTTGATATAATGAATCAACTCGATACCCAAGAGTGAAAGCATCTTTAACATTGTTTTTCCAAGCACATACCTTGCCATCGCTGAAAGCCACTTTGTAGCCTTTGTCTTCCATTGCCGAAATGGACACCAGGTTCTTTTCGAGATCAAGTACAGATAATATTCATCCTGTTTATTGTCAATAGTGTTAGATTCATACTTGGAATTTCTTGCCTTCTTGAATGGTTGTCCTCTTCCTTGATTCCCAGCACTTCTTTTACCTCGGCCATTTGACCTACCATTTCTTTGATTGCCTTGAGAGGGATTTTGATCATCATCTTGGTGAGAGTTCCTTTTATCAGGACACTCCCTTGCATAATGACTTGGTTTATTGCAATGGTAACATCGTCCTTTTCCACCCTTTGGTCCAGTCTTCCTTTTGGATTTAGCCCTGGAATTGTTTCTTCTTTTAGCATGAGAAGGAAAGGCAGCCGGATGACCTTTAAGTGTGGGAATTTCTTCTTCTTCCATCCTAGCTTCTTCTTGAATGCATCTTGCCATTAATTCCTCAAATCCAGGAATTACATTATTGTTGAGGAGAGTAGTCCTGAATACATACCATTCAGATGGTATCCCTCTAAGAGTTGTGAGTGCCATTTCCCTGTCAGGAATTACTTCCCCGATAGATAGGAGATTGTTCTTGATCTTGGTGATTCTTAAGAAATATGCTTGCATATTTTCATCTTTGCCCTTCTTAATTTCCTTCAGCGTATTTCTAAGAAACATAACTTGATTTGCATCATTAACTTTAAATAAACTCACCAGTCTATTGTAGATTTCCTTGGAGGTGTTTAGCTTAGAAACATAGGCCACCAAGCGCTTGTCGATAGAGTCCCGGATGATCTTCTTTGCTTTGACTTCTCCGGATTTCCATTTGTTCTTGGTAGCAACAGGTGCATTTGATGGAGGCTCAACAATATTGCCTCTCACATGGTCCAACACACCTTGATCTTCTAAAGTCAGATCGAGAGACATCTTCTATCCGTGATAGTCAGATTTCTCATGGAGCTTGTCTTTGGCAGGGAAGAGTGTTGAGGAACCCGTAGTTCTTTTAGGATAGCCTTACCAATCTTTTCTTCGTTGATTGCTCTTGTTCTTGCTTGGGCTTTGTCTTCACCTCACCTCTGCTACCATGTTAAGTTATGGTATGTTCTATGCTTAGAGCAGTTTACTTATCTTCCTTATTATTATCCACATATTAGCAATCACATGTACATTAAGTAAAGTGCAG
This sequence comes from Pinus tabuliformis, assembly GCA_031772625.1. Classification (NCBI taxonomy): domain Eukaryota; kingdom Viridiplantae; phylum Streptophyta; class Pinopsida; order Pinales; family Pinaceae; genus Pinus; species Pinus tabuliformis. Next base: position 612,803,160 of record CM062806.1, on the reverse strand, counting down.
ATAGAACATTAAATGATCGACAAAAAACAAGCCAAGACAAGAGACACAAGATGTGGCGGCTAGCCAGGGACAAACCCCAATATGGGGAAACCCTTTGATCAAATCTTCTTTTATCTTCAATAATTCAGTAGAGCGAAATAGTACAAAAATCTGATTTACAGTAGGAGCAACAAACCCTAGATCATCCCTATACTAGGGTAGTCAATATCTTGCAAACCGACTGTCGGATCGCGTTGATTCCTTCACCAAAAAATGCGGCCTTCCAAAGAGTGTCAGGTTCACCTACTGCGCAGTCCAGAGAGAGAGAATGATGGTCAATGCTGGTCAAACTTCCGATCTGCAGTTGCAATCCTAAATTCTGCATCCTTCCTTCCACACGTGTGAGAGAAGAGTCCTTTCTGCGCAGGAGAGAGAAGAGACTCTTTTCTGCGCAGGAGAGAGAGAGATGTGATGAGTGTGGAGTGTGCAAATGAGGAAAATACTCTTTGTATTTATATGCAAAACGTTGGGGTTGAATAGATGTGATTGTTGGGCTTCTGAGCCTACATAAGTTGATGGCCGACTTTGATAATTAGTCCATAATCAAAATAAGTTCATGTCTCCATAAATACTTATCGGAATCGGATGATCTTTAGATCAATCCTACACCTCTCGACGAGAGGAATCTAGTAAAAATATTATCATGCATGAATAAGGTGACCCACATGAAGTTTGGCCCTAGTTGCCAATTTTAACACTAACACATATGAAACTTTGGCACAGTGGTTGTTGGGGTTTGTAGAGTAACTTTTCCACTCTATGCTTCCTTGTGGATTTGCTATCTACTTTATTACTTGAGTTTCCATGAGTAAACTAAAAATATTGTTCATGCTTAGTTAGCAGTTGGACTGCCATTGATGAATTGATTTGAGTAGTTGGTTTTCTTTTTTGATTAGTTAGTAAAATCCATATAGTTTATTTTTCATTTTAATTACTGTGGCTGTTATAGATATTCAGACTTATCTGTCCTCCTTAGATTTTTAACTTGGAATTCTATGCTCCATGATATTTATAATTCATCTAGTGAGCGTTCACATTGAATTGGGAACTTAATTGCAGAGTCCGTTCAGAAGGATAAGACAAAGGATGTAGTCAGTACCAGCTACGGGCAGTCTTCAGGGAATATCCAGAATACCTCGTCCAGTTCCTTGAAACAGGTGCAATGCGATATGGTGAAAATACAACAGCAAGTTGCAAGTGTCTACATTCTTCAGAAATTAGAGTATATAATTAAATGTTTTTCACCTTATGTTGAAACATTGTTTCTGAATACATTAAGGATTGACACATGTCTGATCTGAATATGCAAGCACTATATTTTCATATCAATGAGTGTCAAAGCAAATACATTCTTAACAAAATTCTGTATCAAGACAGATGCAGGATAGTCTGATTATCACACACTTGTTGGTTACAACTAGTCTGTTTCATTTAAATTAGGAATACACAGATGACATTGAAGAAAAACTATATGACCGATGGTTTGCTCCCAAGAATCTACTGTCTTGCCTATATAGCCATGCTTCAATATATATTACGATAAATGCTGAGCTCAGAATTGTAGCCTTCTGTTTTTACTGTTTGGATTCTGGAATCACTTGGGATGATATCGGTGCCTTTTATGTAGAAGGTAGTTAGGTTCTGTTTGTGAATTGACTTCTAATGTTCTTGGTATTAGTTGTTCCTACTCATTTAAGAAAATTTCATATTTGGTGCGAGTATATGTGGTTGTTGATTCTTATTGTGAGTTACATCCAATATTATCAGAACTGGAATGATTCCAGCAAAATTGGCTGGTCCAACCAGTTACGGGCTGTACCTACCTGGTTGAAGGCTTTGAACTGGTAATGGCCGGTTCCTTGCCGAACTGCAATAAATACCAAAACTGTACAGTTTAGTATGGAACCATACAGCTGGCAATGGAGAACCTCTGACTACTTAAAAAAAATTCAATAAAATAAAATAGGTAAGAAATCTAGGACACTAGGCAATACGCTACTGCAGTAAGCAATACACTAACCAGATGAAACCCAGCCCAAATAGGGTGTCAAGCCTAGTCCCAGCCTGCACAATTTCCAGAGAAGTTCCACCTGACGAAAGGGGCAACAAACTTTCAGCCAGTGTTGAAAAAATTGCCATTGGCAAAAAATCGCAAGGATTCAGAAAACATCTTTTTGGAAACATTGGCGAAAAAATTGGCAAACCGCGACAAACATTATAAAATACAAAATATATTCATCTTTTCAAAATCGTGAAAAATAGGAAAAAATCATGATTTTTTCGGGCCAAAAAATTAGCTAGCTGAAAAAATCGCTATTTTTCAGCGATGTGCTGAAAAATCGATGATTTTATCAACACTGCTTTCAGCCTCTCACATGCTCCGACAATTAACTGACCCATACACCATAGAGAGGGGTGGGGTGGAGATGATGTCACATAATTTGAAAGAGCATTAGATCAATAGTAAATGCAGAGCAGACTGGGGTTGGTATCATGGGAGGATTTGCCATGGCAAGGAACCTTCAAGGCATCTGGCAATCCACTTTGTTGCCAAAATAAGTATTTGAGTTGTGACATCAATAAGACCGAGGCCACCTTCATCATGAGCCATAGCACACACCTCCCAAGAAATCATAAGAAGTCGTTTCTGACTGACATACTTAGACCAAAGGAGAACTGGCGGGTCGTGGATCTGTTCCAATTTCTTGAACCCTGCTTTTAGCAAGGCGGGCAAGGTGAGCTTTAGATGGAAGTCCCTGGTAAACAATAAGCCAAACAAAATCTTGGAATTTATAACTGAAGTGGAGCGACCAAACATTGTGCGACAGGCGAATACTGGGCCTTGCTTTAGTAAAGTGGGCTTTGGATGACAGCCCTTGGAAAGCAGCCAGCCGAGCAAAAACGTGCAACTAATAACTGAGGTGGAGCTACTAAGCATCATGCAACTGGTGAATCCAATGATCTTTTGGATTATAATTGATGCATCTAGCATTCAATTTGTCCTTAATTTTTTTATGCAATCTTTCTCTTTCCTATAACCTTTACCATTTCCACTGGCATTTTGGTCACTGATAATGAAAAACATTAAAAAATAGAAAATAGAGAATGCTGACACTAATTTCTTACAAATTAAGTTATAGATAGTTGGGGCCCATTTTGTAGTGATACCACATTTTCCAGTTTTTTTCCAAATTTGAAATTCATGAATGGTATTCCAATTTTTTTCCTGTCATATCTATATATACATGTGCATGTGTTTGACATATCTTCGTGTATGCTACTCTGATTTTCTAAAACTTTGTTGTATTGTTTGGATACCGTATCTATGTTTGTCCCCATATCCCTATCGGTGTAACTTAATTATGAGGAGTCAGATACATGTAACTGTTAATTGTGATGTCTACAAGGTTGGCTACTTGTTTTGTCAATGTCTTTCATGTAAGTAAGTAATCTTATCAATGTCCAACGAATGACCCCAAAAGTAGGTCAAGGGGACTGAAAAGTACACCCGGTATGATAATAGAGTATGAGTGCAAATGCAACTCCAAGGAAATGTAAAGAGTGCTAAAAAGAAATGCACACATATAATGCTAAAAAGAACTAGACACATATAGTGCTAAAAAGAAATACACACATATAGATAAAGTTAACATAGGGAGAAATCGATATCTACAATAAGGGAGTCTCTCAGTGTAAGTAACAAGGCCGCGAATCCAATGAAATCAAGGTTTTTGAGACCTAATGGTTGAGGGCGAGGGGGGTGAGCTAATTTATGGCTTGCATATGAAGTTTGTTGGAGCTATTGGAGGTGGGCATATTTGTACGATCCTTGGGGGGATTTAGGGGCTAGGGATACTCCTAACATTCGACACCAAAGGGAAGAAACTCTGAATAGATCTCTGGCTGCTCCTGTCGGAGATTGGAGTATGCGGATGAGTGAAAGGCCCCTGACTCTATATTTGTCTGGAATTGGTACCACAGGTCCTCGATGGATGTGTGGATTGATGTATGGGTCAGCATCTTCGAAGCAACCTCGATGATATACTCGGTGGAGGGGGTGGATGAGATATACATGGTCTCACAACTCTATAGTTGGGGGCACTATGAGACTTGGCTTGTTGCTTGTTGCTACAATTTGGCAGGACCACCTAAAAGTAGGAGATGAGCCTCCTATATGTCCTTGGATGGAGTTGATATTTGTGGCGAAAAATCTCCTTGATGAAAAGTGTTAGGCATCTCTGGTCCTGGTAGCAGATGAAAGTGGGAAGAGAGCCTCCTGACTCTCCTTATAGGCAATGATATTGTCCTCTGATCTCATAGTATATGGGGCACTAAAAATTGAGGTGCATCTTAATCTCCAGCTCTTGTAGGTGGCACGATTGGCAGACCTTATCAGATCGTGGTATATGGTGATTGTCTCCATCTAAAGTTGGTGTGACCCAACTCGACGTTGCCTTAGTGGGATCCTAAGTGACTGCATCCAATGCTTGTGAGTATGGGGGGCAAACGATGAGGCTATCTTGCAGCTCCAAAAAGTGCTCTAGGTAGAAGGACATCTTTGAGCCAACGCTCACTAAGGGGAATGTCCAAGTGACTTCAATGTATAATCTATAGATATCCTCTTTGATGGCCTAATTTCGTATTTGCCGATTTGGTAAGAGATACACTGGTTTATTAAGGGAGAATCTTAATAAAGGAAGGCGCTTTGGGGAGATGGTCATCGATTGAAGGAGCCGAGATGCCTCTGCGAACCATCCATGAGCACAACTTGAGGGGGTATCCGAGGTGATGGCCTCCCAAGAACAAAGTGTAAGATAGGGGTCTCTCTCTCTCTCTAGTAGAGTCTCTGTAAGCCTTGACTCGATGAAGGAAATAAACTAGTTGGAAAATGGCCTCAAGGCGAACTGGATGGATTTTGAACTTTGCCTAAATAATGGGCTGCAAAATTGTGCGTTTGTAGCAAATGATACATTGGAGAAGCAAGGTATGGAATCTTTCCATCATGGCCCAATCTGACTGTAGTAAACTGGGTCCCCAAATCTCAGAACAATAGAGGATGTAATATCCCTATTCCTAATCGCTTAAGAGGCATAAGACACAGTTTTGCTAGCCTAATAAAGTTCCCGTAGGCTAAGGCGTGGAAAAATTTAACTAAGGGAATGTGATTCACTTAGTAAAAACATTATAAATGTTAAAGTGGTGAAAAATGAGTCATATCCTAGGCTAATGAAAAGTCACCTTCAATTTATAAAGTGAAAAGTTCCTAAAATGACTTTATAAAATTAAAAAGGTAAAATGGTGGCAAAAGTGACCACTAAGTTATAAAAGGGGAAAAGTGAGGAGTCTCTCATTCTATCATTTTGCTATTTGAGAAAAAAGGGAATCTTGGAGAGCTTTGGAGAAGAGTTAAGGGTTTGAGAAACCCTAACCGCCATTGCTAGCTTCAATATTGAAACTATACACCTTAGTTGGTTTAGAGAGCCCAATCACTCAGATTTCACCATTGTGCTACCTATAAGACGAAGATTTGCATAAGATAATGGAGGTAAAAGGTGTTATCAATTGATTTTATCTTCTAATATTTGGTTTTCTACACAGCTATTTGCACATTGAGTTATTGAAGAAGGAAAGCCAAATCTAAGACACTTTTTTAGGGTGAAATACTACCATAAACATAGGTTGAGAAAGGATTGAGCTTAGTATTGTGAAGAGGTCGAGTTTGTTGGAAGTTTCAAGGTTGAGTTTCTCTGCTGAAAAGGATGAGTTTCCTTTGTTTCTTTTGCTGGCTGAGTCTATCATTTGTTGGGTCATGCTACTTCACAATATTGGTAGAGTATATCAATGTTTAAAGGTTGAGATTTATAGTTGTACAGGGGGTCGAGTTTCATTGTTGGAGGAGTTTGAACTCTCTCCTTGTTGTTGATTGTGTGTAACACTTGTTGGAGGTTGAGTTGGGCCTGTAAGAGGCCGTGTTTTCCTTGTTGGTTCAGGGTGTTGAGAGCCAAGTCTTCCTTCTATACAGGGCCAAGTTCCTTTTATTTGCTGGTTGAATGGGGTCATTATCAGTGGTTGAGTTTAAAGTTCTGGAGGAGGTCGAAATCAATCTTGCATGCTGTGCGTACTTGCCATCTAAAGCAGTGATGCGAAAATAAAGATTTTCAGTTTTCACCGATTTTATTGTCTGATTTTTTTTTCACCCTGCGAGTTTTTGAAATAATCGCGATAACAACCAAAAAATCGCGATTTGATGCATACTTATCGCTGGGCTAGTGGGCAGTGCGTTTATAAGATTAAAAAATGATTTTTTAAAATTCATTTGGATAGACAGTGACAACGACATGGTTTTGGAGTGACCTAGGAGAAAAACCTTGGTCGATTGGGAGCTGATTGGAGGAGAAAAACGGATTGAGAGCTAAGGAGGAGAAAAACGGATTGAGAGCTAAGGAGGAGAGGAATTTTCTCTAGCAAACTGGTATGGGCACCAAATTTTTGTGTTTTGTAACTTTGTTTTGGTTTTTTTTATGTTTTTGGTTGGGTTTGGAATCTGGATAACCCATTGTTTATCAAATATTTCAATGGGTTATCAAATATTTTTGAATTGATTTGATGGGGTTTTTGTTTGTTAAATTGTAAAAAATTCCATGTGTTTTGTCATGTTACTCATGTATGTAATTTTTTTTTAAATTTTTGTAACTTGTAATCCTTATTTTGCCATAGGTTCACCATTCAATTTCAAAGTTCAAACTTCATCTTACAAATTTAAAACTCAAGAGTCAAGAGTTCAACCAAGTTACAAACATGTCAAGGAAATTGGACCCTCTGTGGGAATTTGGTGAACTTGATGGAGGGTTTGATAGAATAAACTTGTCTTGCAAGTTGTGTGGGCAACATATGTTGGGGGGGTTTATAGATTGAAGTATCACCTTGCACAAATCCTTGGATTTGATGTAGGGCCTTGCAAAAATACAAATCCGGAAATCATCCGAAAAGCCATGAGATCATTGGAAAATTTAGAGCACAATAGAGAGGCCAAAGCAGAAATGAAGAAGCAACTAACAAAGACTGTGTTAGGCTCAGGTGAACAAGGAAGTGGCACTGGTTCTACTTCAGCATCAATATCTACAACCAACCCGGTAGCTGCCTCATCATTTTTTGTTCTTAGAACCACGCCTGGTTCACAACCATCTATCACTTCAATGCTTAAAAAAACTGAGAAAGAACAAGCTGACAAGTTGTTGGCCACATTTTTCCTTTGGAGTAATATTCCTTTCAACGTTGCAAGGAATAATCCATTTTTCCAGCCTGCTATTGTTGCTATTGCAACTGTTGGCTCAGGGTACAAAATCCCTTCTTATGATAACTTTAGAGGCCAGATTCTTCAAAATGAAAATGTTGACTGCACCAAAAGGTTAGAGGAGTTTAGGGCATCATGGGCACAAACAGGATGCACTGTGATGTCAGATGGTTGGACCGACCAAAAGGGGAGAACCCTTATAAACTTCTTGGTTAGTTGTCCCAAGGGGACAATGTTTATGAAATCTGTTGATGCATTTTCACATATCAAAGATGCAAAAACTTTATGTGATTTGCTGGATGTGTTTATTTTGGAGGTGGGTGCAGAACATGTTGTCCAAGTCATAATGGACAATGCTACAAATTATGTTGTTGCTGGCAGGATGCTTATGAAGAGGCATCCTATTCTATTTTGGACGCCTTGTGTTGCACATTGTATTGATTTGATATTGGAGGACATAGGAAAAATTTCCTTTGTCAAAGATATTGTTGAGTCATCAAAAAGCGTTACAAAATTTATATATAATCATACATCTGTGCTTAGCTTGATGAGAAAATTCACCAACAACAAAGAGTTGGTGCACCCTGCCATTACACGATTGCCACCAGTTTCATATCTCTTTAACCCCTTTTGAATTCTATGTGGGATGTGAAGAGAATGTTTCTTTCAGAGGAGTGGCGTGCTTTGACAATGAGCCGCAAACCAGAGGGAGAGGCCATATGCAGATTAGTTTCATGCCAGGAAAACTTCTGGGCAATGTTCCACCAAGACTCCGGGACGGGGAGATGCGGGTGCGAGGAGACGCTCAAGGGGGACGTGTGGGACTACCCTCAAATTTTAGGGAAATTTAGGGGGGACGGGGGGATGTCGTGGTATATATATATTTTTTTCCTTTTTAATATATATATATATATATATATATATATATATATATAGATATATATCAAATTCATATTCAATAATGAAAGCATAAATACAATGATACATACACAATTGAATTAAATAATGAAATACAATGATCCATACTCATCATCTTTACTAATACATAAATGATTCATCCATAAATCACAAGTTTCAATAATGAAATACTCAAATCCATATTCATTATTCATTATCCACCATTCTAGAATCTACATTGATTTAAAAACTAAATTCATCATTCATCATTCTAGATTCTAAATTGATTTAAAATTAGAATTCATCATTCATCATTCTAGAATCTAATTAGTACTAAGCAAAATAGACTATAATAGATACTGAAATCTGAATACTGGAATAGTAAATTGATATAACTAAAACTCAAAAACAGTGGAGTGATGAGTCTAAAAGTCACTCTAAATTACAAAGAGGGCTTGGTGCTCTTGATTAAATACTAATTCCACACCCTTGTACATGACAAAATGCAATGGAAACATTGCAATCCATCGAATCCTGAATTCCTGAAAAACTGTTAAGTCTACTGGATTTTGAGTGAGATCTAAAATTCTACTTTCTCCATATGAAATCTAATGAGGTCGGAACCACTCTCAAACATCCTGAGTCATTTCATGGTAATGTTAAAAATTTAAGTAAAAGGATGAAAATGAAAGATAAAGGAGAATGTCACTTTTACTTTAAGAATTTAACATTACCATGAATTGCATAGCATTAGTAGGGTAATATGGTCAAATACTAGGTTTTCCCTGTCATAACTCATTGTTTAAAAGCAAATTTAACAGGGTATGCATAGCCCATATTGAGGGGAGACGCCCAGGAGTCCCCCTTTTGGGGAGTTGCATCTCCCACACTGGGGAAACATCCCCCCTGCGTCTCCCCATGTCTCCCCAAAAGGGGGACGTGGGGAAATGTTTCCCCAGACGTCCCCCCGTCCCGGGTGCGAGGGGTGTGCACACCCGACCCTGGGAGACCCGTCCCCATGGAACACTGCTTCTGGGCGGGAGTGCAGGAGGTGTGCACCATTACTAAAATTTTGGTAAACGTTCTTTGATTAGTTGATGGTGAGAAGACCGAAATGGGCTATTTGTATGAGGCCATGGACAAGGCGAAAGAATCCATTCGGGCCTACTATGATGATAAGGGAGATGAGGGGTTTCAGAGGCAACGTCTCTTATGGGAAGTGATTGATGAATGATGGAACAACACACTCCATCGTCCCATTCATGTTGCAGAGATCTACCTGAACCTCGCATTTTCTTACTCATGTGGGTTCGTATTTGATGCTGAGATCATGGATGGATTCTTAACCTGTGTTCAGAGGATGGTGCGATCTCCAATAGAATGTACATAAATCTCCAAAGAAATTGAGACATACAGGATGGCAGGTGGCACATTTGGCTTTAACATGGCTGTGACTGATAGGACGACTAAAATGCCAGGTATTTTTTAGTTTGTTCAAATTTCATTGTCTCTTCAAGTTCATAACTTCATACTTTGCTTCAACTTTCAAATTTCATTTTTTTTCTTATGTTTATTTAAAATTTTATTTGTAATTTTGTTGTAGATGCATGGTGGAGAATGTATGGTGCTAGGGTAACCCTTCTGCAAAAGTTTGCCATTCGAATCCTCAGCCAAACATGTAGCTCCTCAGGATGCGAGCGCAATGGGAGTGTATTTAAAAAAATACACAACAAGAAGTGAACAGGTTAAACTTAAAACTTAAAATATTGCAAATTTCCAAATAATATTTTGAATTCATTAAACAATTTTTTTTTATAATTATTATTTCATGATCTTTGTACAGGTTGGAGTCCCAACGACTTAATGACATGGTTTACGTCTACTACAATCTTTGATTGTGGGTGAGGCAACTTGAGAGGATACCTGATATGGAGGCCATCTCATTGGATGGGATTGACACCACTGCTGCATGGAGGGTTGAGGCCGAGAGGCCTCTCATGGAGTTTGCCGATGATTGGTTAGAGCAGGAGGTAGTGGAGGGGGAGGAGGAGGAGGAAGAGAAGGAGGCGGAGCAACAGGAGGAGGAGGTGACACCACCTACCCGGGCTACCCCTGCCACCAGTGGAGGATGTGGTGTACCTCCTATAGCTCCTAGTTCTTCAGCTTCTAGAGCACAACAGGGTCCATTGCCAACTCCACCGACATCTACATCTAGAGGGAAAGGGAAAGCTATTGCATTTTCTCGCAAGAGGGGCAGAAGAAATCAATAGTATTAGACTCTACTTATTTGGGTTCATTTCATTGTATATGACATTATGACTCATGATATGAATCATGAGATACATTATTATATTTTTTGTTGATATTTTGAGGCTGAGTTGGGACTCATGTGTCAGGACTTACTATTTAGGACATGATTCACTGTTATGTATGATGTAGCACTAGAAATGATATTAAACATCTTATATATTAGTTCTTTTATCATATTTATGTGTCAATGTATTTATTTTATGTTGTAGATGCTTTAGATATTAAACAAATTGAAAAAAAAATGAATATTTTTGTATGTTACGATTTTTTCCAATTTTTTCCCCTCTCCGATAATATCTTGATAACGATTACTGCAACATTGATCTAAAGAGCATACTCCTGTAGCACTTGTGCAGTTTTAGTAGAAGTTAAGAAGCAGATAAATAAGGGGTCGATTCCTTGAAATTCATCATTGTTGAAGTTGTACTCGGAGTTGGACATAATACTTGAGATATATTAATGTGATCAAACTAGGTTCTTCTATTGTGCCTACCATGATGTATTTCTTTATTCAGAATAAATGTGATGATTATGTACCCTCCAGCTTGTAATAATGTGAAATGCATCAGTGTTTGATGTTATTTCTGAATATTATGTGTTATTCAAGTTACTAGTTTGAAGTTTGCACATATATTCGTGCCATTGTATATTGATGCACAAGACAATCTGATGAAAACTACATCTACAACAGCGTGTTGACAAGTTTTTTGATGAAAACTCTTACTGAAGATTTCATTAAAAACTCGAGCATTTATTGGGAAATTTAAGGTAATTCCAACGAGGTATCTTATAGAGGACCATGGGTTTGATAATGGCCTCCATGAGGTGGAGCTTGGACGAGATGTCTTGTAACCATGCTTGGAAGCACTGTTGCTTGATGATGGCTAGGGAGTTGTAACCTTTACTGGGTTGAGGTTGAAGTGCTTTCCACATACCAAATTTGGGCCATGTGAACTCCATGAAAATTCCTAGATCTAACAATCTCTGGAATCCTACTGCAACCAGTTGAATCTACTTCACCTAGATCATAAATTACATTACAAACTTATTTTAGATTTTTTCTTGAAATATTGAAGCAAATTACTGAAGCAACCTACAAATTAAATATGATTCTGAAACATAGAAACTGACCAAGGAAATACAAACACATAAAAAACTGTTATTTTTGGACAGATGTCCCCGGCAAAAAAACCAACTTGGGAAAACCGGTGCAACAGTGAGGGTTTTATTTTATTACAGAGCAGTGAAATCTGAGTACATCTATGGATGCCCAATTGGCAATCCAAACAACTGTTGGAAATAATACTGAGAGGGGGGGGTGAATCAGTATTAGTAAATCAATAATATTTTCATTTCCATTATCAGATTCATATACGCTACTTCAGTTATGGCAACCCGCGTGTATATGCAACTGTGTTTAATGAAACTAGCGTATATCCAGTAAACTTATGATTCAGTTAGTTGATCTTTAATGAGTGCATCAGAACATTATTAACCATATAAACAGTAAATAGGTGCAGTAAAACATAACAGATCATCACACATAAGAAGCACACATGAACACCATGATATAAGGTGGAAACCCAATGTGGGTGAAAACCACCTGCTGTAATCGTTTCTATCTTCCTTTCAATAAGAAACTTCTTTTTACTATTTTGTATTGGCGCAAACTCATACCAGTACGCAGGCACCCACCTGCAGAAGGCTACAACCTTCTCTCGTTTTCTAGCTACTACTGGAAGGGAGCTACAACCCCCTAGCTCTTGTACTAGCTGATGTACTAGTATGTAGGTGCTGACCTACAGAAGGCTACAACCTTCTCTTTTCTTCCAGGGACCACGTTTCATAAATTTTCAGATTGGATCCATCAATACAAAACAATCACCACTGCAATATAACCATCAACTCTGAATCACCCTACAACTGAATCACTGAAACCCTGTCATCAAAACACAGTCACCAGAACACAGAGCAGAGCACAGAACTCTGCAACAACCACTAGAACCAACAACAACCTCAAATATCAAATCTCATAAAGTATACGCTACTTGACTGTGTCGAACCAGCGTGTATACGCTCTTTCACCAAAGGGAACCCACGTACAGATCTGAAAATAATTACTTATACCTTCGCTGCAATTTTCAACTTCAGATATACCCAAAACATAAGATATAAAGGATAAGGCATGCGTCAGTATTCAGATCTATGTTGCAAATAATACTGAGAGGGGGGGTGAATCAGTATTATCAGATTAATCAAACTTTTTAAATGCCCAAAAACATATACGCTACTTCAGTTAAGTGAACCAGCGTGTACACGCTACTGTGACGAAGTAAAACAGCGTTTAAGCAGAAAACTCACAATTTAGTTGGCTTATTCTTCAATTAAGTGCATCAGGACATTATTCATCATATTAACAGTAAACATGTGCAGTATAACAGAACAGATAAAAAGCCACACACATGAACACCAAGATATAAGGTGGAAACCCAATGTGGGTGAAAACCACCTGCTGCAAGTTGTCTCTATCTTTCTTAATATGAAACTTCAGTTTACAATCTTTTGTACTGGTGCAACCTTATACCAGTACGCAGGCTACAACCTGCAGAAGGCTTCAACCTTCTCTCGTTCTCCAAACTTCCTTGGAAGGGAGCTCCAACCCCCTTTGCTTTTGTACTAGCCAAGATACTAGTACGTAGGTGCTGACCTACAATCTTCCTTCTTCCAGGTATCACTTTTCATACATTTTCAGACTTGGATATTCCTGAAGCACAACATTACAATCTGAAGACCACAATTCATTCAATTTCCATAACAGATCATTGAAGCATAAATCAACCAAACTTTGAATCACTGAACCACTGAACCCTGTCAATCACCAGTTACCAGAACACAGAGCAGACTACAGAACTCTGCAATAACAGTCAGACCCCACTGTAAACCCAAATCAAGCTTCAAAAGATATACGCTACTTTAATGAGCAGAACCCGCGTGTACACGCTCTTTTACCGAAGCCAACCTGCGTATAGATCTAAAAATAAACTTTCTCAATTTGTTGCTGTACCAGACATTAGTTAGATTCAGAACGTAACATTGCGACAATATGCAGATCTAGAAATACGCATAATCAACCATATCATGATAGTGCATGTCAAACCATTAGATCCCGATCTATCCTTAGATCTAGTCTTCCATTAACCGATGTGATCTCTCCTTGACTTAGATCAACCAACTCAGAACCTGCATATCAGATCTCTTTCTCTCTTAGATATTCATGCCTTGTCGAAAGATGATTTTTGCCTAATGATCTTCTTCTCCTTATATAGCCTTAGGCCTTTCTCAATACCAAGAGCCAAAACCATAGTAACACAATACCATCAACTTTAAAACTAGGGATCGACACGCCCGTCGAGACATAATGGTCCGAAATCATAGGCACAACTTCCAAGGTCTAACCACCATGAACCAAAGGAACCTTTCCACATACACGCGCTTTTTCTGAATCGAACTTGCGTGTACACGCGACTTGGGCTTAACGAAACAGCGTGTATGAGCTTTCTTGCCATGCTGTACTGAGATCTGTCTTCTGATTAAGTTGCCATCACCCATGCTGTACTGAGATCTGTCTTCTGATTAAGTTGCCATCACCTGTACTAACCTCTGAGCACCTGTACCATCCACTGAGTGAGTTGCCATCAAGGACAACACTTGAACCATAATGCCAACAATCTCCCCCTTTGGACTTGATGGCAACCACCACACCAAGTCACTCTCCCCCTTTGACATCAAGGGCAAAGGGTGGACCAAGATATTCTCTTCCTTGGTAATCCTTCTGCTGTCCATACTGCTGTCCATACTCCCCCTGAGTACATGCTGAAATCTCCAGGTGTGCTCCCCCTTTGTGAATGCCAAAGAGTACCAATCTATCCATCCTGCTCACCAAGTGCTGTTCATGCTCCCCTTGACTGTAGGCAAGATCTGCAAAAGATGTTCTTCAAGAAGAACATGACTCTATACATCATAAAAGACCTTCCTATCACCAAAGACTCATACATACATCCATTTCTCAACTAAGTGAGGATATACAAAAAAAAATGACTCATCCACCCAACCAAGTGGGGATACATCAATATTGACTCATCCACCTAACCATGTGAAGATACATGATAAGACATGAACATTTCATCATTCATCCCAGGCATAGTGGGGAAACCAACAAAGGCCGTTACATGACCTTGACACCATAAAAGAGACAAGAGAGATACATGACATAGAGACAACAGATCTAGATCAAGACGTAGGAAAGACACCAGCATCATCTGATAAACATCTTGTTAGATCAGCACCTAGAATTTCTTTCTGAGCTCCTTCTCCTTAAACCAACAACCAAAACATCTGAATGCCAACAATGCTTTATGAGACTTTTGAGCTGCTCCCCCTGAACCTGTGCCTGTTGCACTTCCTGAAACTGTGCCTGAATACTTCTGACATTCCTATTGCTGTTCAGAACTTCAGAGTTTTCCCTTGCTGTTCAGAACTTCATATACGCGTTTTATCCTGTATAAAACGGCGTATGTACGCGGATATTCTTTCTGCAACAAGCGTCCAGCATACACGCGACTTACTCATCATAAATCCGCGTGTATACGCTTATATCCCTTCCGTAACCTGCGTATACCAACTTTTCTGTAGAACAAACAAACTTCAACAACAGGATGAAGCATCAACTACTCCCAGCTTTTGTCTGAGATATTCAAAAGTTTCCCTGGGCAGTGGTTTTGTGAGAATATCAGCAACTTGCTCCTTAGAAGGAACATACTCCAATTTGACCTTCTGCTCAAGCACTTGTTCCCGAAGAAAATGGTACTTGATTGGTATGTGCTTGGTTTTTGAGTGCATGACTGGATTCTTTGAAATGCTGATTGCACTTGTATTATCACATAAGATAGAGACAGGTGGAGTGCAAGTGATTTGAAAGTCCTGCAAGGTCTGCATCATCCAAAGAAGTTGTGTGCAACAAGATGCTGCAGCCACATATTCTGCTTCAGCTGTAGATAAGGCAATCGAACTTTGCTTCTTGCTGAACCAAGATACTAATCTGGAACCCATGAAGAAAGCACCTCCACTTGTGCTTTTCCTATCATCCACACTTCCAGCCCAATCTGCATCTGTGTAAGCATGAAGAGTGAGATCTGTATTTCTAGGATACCATAAGCCATAGTTTTGGGTCCCTTGAAGATATTTGAAGATTCTTTTGACTGCCTGAAGATGGGTTTCCTTTGGGTTGGCTTGAAATCTTCCAACCATCCCTACTGCATGTGTAATATCTGGTCGAGTACCTGCCAAATAAAGCAAACTCCCAATCATGGATCTATAAGTGGGTTGGTGAACTGCTGCTGATTCATCATTTGCACTGAGGCTGCATCCTGTAACCATGGGTGTACATACTGGTTTTGACTCTTCCATGCCATACTTCTTCAAGATCTGCTTGAGGTATTTGGTTTGAGACAAGAAGATACCTCCTTCATTTTGTTGGATTTGCAATCCAAGAAAATATGTCAATTCTCCAAGAAGTGACATTTCGAACTCTTTCTGCATAACCAAGGCAAAGTTTTGACTCATAGTTTCTTCATTGCTGCCAAAAATAATATCATCTACATAAACAACAAGAATTAGCAATTTGTTATTTTCAACTTTTATATAGAGATTGCTATCTGCTGATCCTTTTGAAAAGCCTTGTTGGTGAAGATATTTGTCCAACCGATAGTACCAAGCCCTTGGGGCTTGTTTGAGCCCATAGAGAGCCTTTTTCAATCTGCATACAAGGTTTGGATCATTCCCAAGAATGAACCCATCTGGCTGCTCAATATATACTTCTTCTTCTAAGTCTCCATTCAGGAAGGCTGATTTCACGTCCATTTGAAATACCTTGAAGTTTTGAAAGCTTGAGAGAGCAAGGAACATTCGGATGGCCTCTAGTCTTGCCACAGGAGCAAAGGTCTCTTCAAAATCTATTCCTTCTTGCTGTGCATACCCTTTACAAACAAGTCTGGCCTTGTTTCTAATTACTTCTCCATTTTCATTTAACTTATTCTTGAAGACCCATTTTGTTCCTATTACATTCTTATCTTTTGGTCTAGGAACTAATTCCCAAGTGTTGTTCCTTTCGATTTGCTCAAGTTCTTCATCCATTGCTTTGACCCAACATTCATCTTTGCATGCTTCTTTCACATTTTGTGGTTCAATGGAGGAGAGTAGAGCCAAGTAGCTTGAAGCTTCTGCAAGTGTCCTTCTTGTTTGTACTCCTGCTTCTTTCTGCCCCACAATCTGAGTTTCTGGATGATTCTTTTGGACATATCTGGATGGAGTCTTCTCTTCTATTCTTGTCTGCTCCTCTGGTTCTTCTTGAGATTCTTCTTCTTCTTGAGGTTCTTCTTCTTCATCATTTCGCCTTTGAGAGTAACCTTCATCTTCTTCATGATGAACTTGCCTAGGAATATATCCCTTCTCATCAACCACTATATCAATACTGTCAACAATTCTGCCAAGTCTTTTATTGTAGCACTTGTATGCTTTGCTATGTGGAGAATAACCAAGAAGAATGCCCTCATCTGCTCTAGGTTCAAGTTTGCCAAGTTGCTCATCAGTGTTCTTAATATAACATTTGCTCCCAAAGATTTTGAAATGCTTCACGGAAGGAGTTTTACCACTCCAAAGCTCATGAGGTGTTTGAGTGCTGTTTACTCGGACATTTGTTTTGTTAAGAATGATAACAGCAGCATGTGCGGCTTCTCCCCAGAAGGTTGCAGGAGTACCTGATTCATCGAGCATAGCACGAGCCATTTGTTGGATAGTTCTGTTCATTCTTTCCACAACCCCATTTTGCTGAGGAGTTCTAGCTGTAGAGAATTCTCTTCTTATCCCATGTTCATCGCAGAAATCAAAAAATTCATTTGATGTGAACTCCCCACCTCTGTCAGATCTGAGGCACTTGATTTTGTGTCCTGATTCATTTTCGGCCAATGCTTTGAAGGATTTGAATTTTTCGAATGCTTCATCTTTGTGCTTCATAAGCCCTAACCAAACAAACCTTGAGAAATCATCAATGAATAATATCAGATATTCTTCTCCTCGAGGTGACCTTTTCCTAAATGGACCACATACATCTGTATGGACTAGCTCAAGAGGCAAGCTAGCTGATCCTTCCTTCTCTGGAAAGTTAGTTCTGGTCTGCTTTCCAAACTGACAAGATTTGCATATGGTGTTGTCTGGAATTTTGATATCTGGAAGATCGCGAACTGCCTGATATTTGCATGCTTTCCTTATTTGTGAGAAGCTTAGATGTCCCAACCTTCGATGCCATAACCAGTGCTCTTCATCCTTGCTAAGATAGCATTGTTGTTGTTCTTCTTCAAATATGTACAGATTATTTGGAGTTCTTTTGCCTTTGAGAACTGTTTCACCTGTATCAAGATCACGAACAAGACATCCATTCGATCTGAAAATAACCTCTGTTTTTTGATCACACATCTGGCTGACACTTAGAAGATTATGTTTCAATCCATCAACATACAAAACATTTCCAGCCTTGACCTTTTCTTTTAAAGGAGCAATACCTTTTCCTTTTATAGTTGCAGGAGTATCATTTCCAAAAGAGACTTTCTTTCCCTTTTCTAAAGTAGAATAAGATTCAAGTTTTTCTTTATCACCTGTCATATGTTTCGAACATCCACTGTCAATGTACCATAGATTTTCCTGTCCTTCTGCATAAAATGCTATCCCACATCTTTCTGTTTGAGGTTCCTTTATTCTCCATGTTTTGGTGCTTGTGGCTTGTTCCTTTTTCTCCTGAAACCTGCTCCTGCATTCAGAGTCTTTATGACCAAAATTATTGCAAATAGAACATTCAACTTCATTTTCAAGCACCGAAAAGTTGTTATAGGTCCTTTTTGTAATCCCTGTCATACTTCTTTGTTTTTGAGCTTCCCTAGTCATGATTGTTTTATATGCAACACATTGAGCTGCTCTGTGACCAAAGTTGTGGCAAGAAAAGCATTGTCCATTGAAGAAGCTTCTGCGCTTATTGAATCTACCAGCCAACTGATTGTAATTTCTATTTTCATCTATTCTTGAGCCAAACTGAGAAGATTTTACCTGTGGTTGGTTGTAGCTTTTGTTCATCCTTAAGGAGGATTGTCCCTGATAGTTTCTGTTTGTAACTCGTCCCTGCTTTACCTGATTATCTTCATTGTTCTTCCGCTCATTTCCTCTTGCTGCATCAAGATAACTTTTTGAGGTGGATGCTTGAGAGGTTTCTCCATTATAGCCCAAACCTGTTTTGTTTAGAGGAGACCGCTGCACACTAATAATCTCATCCAAGGTTTCAGATCCTTTGACAAATTTAAGATTAATAGTTTTTGTTTTCTCAATTTCTTTTCTGAGACCAACAATTTCACCTTCTAGTTTTTCAAGATGTTTTTCCTTTTCATCAATCTGAAATTGCAAAGTATCAATAATCACATTCCTTTCTTCTATGCTTCTCTTGAGTCTAGTGATTTCATTATAGAGATTATCCACATCTATAGCATCCTCATAATCATCATCTTCAAATGCCATTAACAGCTTATATTTATTACCTTGTTCATCTTCATCACTGTTTGATAAGCCATCACTATCTTCATGGGTGTAGTAGCTTTTCCTATTTGCACTTTGTTTCTTGTTCCATCTAGCAGGTTCTTTTCCTTTATCCTTATAAGGACATTTTGCAGCATAATGACCTACTTTCCCACAAGCAAAACATTTGAAAGGTAGCTTACCTCTGAACCTTCCAGAACCCCTTTGAAGATTTCTGACAAAATTTGATTCTTCTTCCTCTTCTTCTGGAACATGGCTTGCTTCATAGTAATCTTCTTTTCCTGATGCCTTAAAAGCAGCTTCCCTTCTGTCAGATGGACCTCCCTTTCTCATTTCATAAGCGGTTAGAATTCCATGTAGCTGAGACATAGTGAGAACACGGAGATTTTCTTTTTCTTCTATTGCAGATACTTTAGATTCAAACTTGGGGGATAAAGATCTTAGAACCTTTTGAACTACTATAGTTTCTCTTATTTCTTCACCCAAGTTTTTCATACAATTAACAATCTCATCTACCCGGAGAAAATAATTAGCCACACTTTCATCATTATACATCCTGAGAGTCTCATATTGAATCCTGAGTGTTTGAAGTTTAGCTTGCTTTACCTGTTCATCTCCTTCATAGCTAGTGATCATTTTGTCCCATATTTCTTTTGCTGATTTGAAGTGCATGACCTTCATGAATTCTGTTTGAGATATACTTCCTAATAGGGTAGCGACTGCTTTTGCATTTGTTTCATATGCCCTTTTCTCATCTGGATCTGTAGGAGTAGCTGAAGGAAAAGCATAGCCTGTTTCTACAATGTCCCAAACTTCTGTACCAAGAGATTGAAGATATGCAGTAACTCTTACCTTCCAATAATTGAAATTTGTTCCATCAAAAACCGGTGGCCTGATTGATGCTTCTTTCTCGTAGTTGCTCATGATGAATGATCTTCCTTCAAGCGATCAAGCTTCTCTGAAGGACCTGCTCTGATACCAATTGTTGCAAATAATACTGAGAGGGGGGGTGAATCAGTATTATCAGATTAATCAAACTTTTTAAATGCCCAAAAACATATACGCTACTTCAGTTAAGTGAACCAGCGTGTACACGCTACTGTGACGAAGTAAAACAGCGTTTAAGCAGAAAACTCACAATTTAGTTGGCTTATTCTTCAATTAAGTGCATTAGGACATTATTCATCATATTAACAGTAAACATGTGCAGTATAACAGAACAGATAAAAAGCCACACACATGAACACCAAGATATAAGGTGGAAACCCAATGTGGGTGAAAACCACCTGTTGCAAGTTGTCTCTATCTTTCTTAATATGAAACTTCAGTTTACAATCTTTTGTACTGGTGCAGCCTTATACCAGTACGCAGGCTACAACCTGCAGAAGGCTTCAACCTTCTCTCGTTCTCCAAACTTCCTTGGAAGGGAGCTCCAACCCCCTTTGCTTTTGTACTAGCCAAGATACTAGTACGTAGGTGCTGACCTACAATCTTCCTTCTTCCAGGTATCACTTTTCATACATTTTCAGACTTGGATATTCCTGAAGCACAACATTACAATCTGAAGACCACAATTCATTCAATTTCCATAACAGATCATTGAAGCATAAATCAACCAAACTTTGAATCACTGAACCACTGAACCCTGTCAATCACCAGTTACCAGAACACAGAGCAGACTACAGAACTCTGCAATAACAGTCAGACCCCACTGTAAACCCAAATCAAGCTTCAAAAGATATACGCTACTTTAATGAGCAGAACCCGCGTGTACACGCTCTTTTACCGAAGCCAACCTGCGTATAGATCTAAAAATAAACTTTCTCAATTTGTTGCTGTACCAGACATTAGTTAGATTCAGAACGTAACATTGCGACAATATGCAGATCTAGAAATACGCATAATCAACCATATCATGATAGTGCATGTCAAACCATTAGATCCCGATCTATCCTTAGATCTAGTCTTCCATTAACCGATGTGATCTCTCCTTGACTTAGATCAACCAACTCAGAACCTGCATATCAGATCTCTTTCTCTCTTAGATATTCATGCCTTGTCGAAAGATGATTTTTGCCTAATGATCTTCTTCTCCTTATATAGCCTTAGGCCTTTCTCAATACCAAGAGCCAAAACCATAGTAACACAATACCATCAACTTTAAAACTAGGGATCGACACGCCCGTCGAGACATAATGGTCCGAAATCATAGGCACAACTTCCAAGGTCTAACCACCATGAACCAAAGGAACCTTTCCACATACACGCGCTTTTTCTGAATCGAACTTGCGTGTACACGCGACTTGGGCTTAACGAAACAGCGTGTATGAGCTTTCTTGCCATGCTGTACTGAGATCTGTCTTCTGATTAAGTTGCCATCACCCATGCTGTACTGAGATCTGTCTTCTGATTAAGTTGCCATCACCTGTACTAACCTCTGAGCACCTGTACCATCCACTGAGTGAGTTGCCATCAAGGACAACACTTGAACCATAATGCCAACAATCTATTCATGATCATACCATATAATGATAATGCATCTTAGTCTTCATGATCCCGATCCATCAACCCTCATCAACCGCATAGGTGCACCCTTGGTTCAGATCAAGTAAAGCATCACAAACCCATAACCAACATACTAGATCTCACACTTCATCAAATATTCATTACTTGAATACTTGCACACTTTGGTCTAATGACCTTCTTCTCCTTATATAGGTTTAGGCCTCTCTCAATACCATGGTCCAAAACCACGTAGAACCAATACCTTGGACCCAATACCTGGGGTCAACACTTCGGACCAAATACCATGGACCAAAACTTAGATTTCCAGCATGTACGCGCCTTTCCTTTTGTGAAAGTGCGTGTGTACGTATATGCGACTTGGTATATGGTGAACCCGCGTGTATATGCTTCTTTGTCACATTGAACCTGCGTATACCTCTTTAATTATTAATTCTTTGCTATTTACTAGCTGTACTATGATCTGTCATCTGAGTGAGTTGCCATCAAGGACAACACCTGTATCATACCTATATCATAATGCCAACAACAACAAGAAAATCTGGCAGAGATTTTCCCTAAGCAACCCCGACACTTGCGTTCTTGCACTCACGCGTTCCTACACTCGCGCACTCCTGCACTCGCACGTTCCTGCACTCGCACGTTCCTGTAATGCAAATAACTTAGCCTCTTGCTATTGCCTCTCCGTATCTGTAAATCTTCCTCCGGATCACTGTCCTTGCCCCTCTACTGCAAAAGATCTTTTCGATCATAATTTCCTCCTGAGAACTTCTCACTTCAGAAATTCGATCTCTTGATCTCTCGGTGTGTTTTCCAAATGACCCTCAAGCCCCTTCTTATATCTTCTTGTTGGACAACCAACAACCTAGATTAACTCCTAATTAAAGACTCAGATCTTTTTGACTTGATCTATGCCTTTTTCTAGAAGTTTCACCCACAATTAGGTTAAGACCCATTAATATTTTAATTTTCCTAAGTTTAGACTTAGGAACCCCATTAAAAATATTAATTATTTTAATAAAATCGTCTCTAGGTGGAATTTCCCACAACGGTTCTGGGTTCTTTGGAATGCATGTGCCCAAGCCTCCCTGCAAAATTTGAGGCTTAGAGCATATCTGATGCTACCCCAAATCAACACTCCCTCTTAGCGAGGAATGTGCTCTAGCAATATACTGCTACTACATACTGCTCTCACTTTGAAGCATCGTCCTCTGCGTTGTTAATGTCTGTCATGCTGTCCACCAACCATTGCACTGCTGCTGCTACTGTATTGTTGCCTTTGACATTGCCATTGCCAGTGCTACATCTGTACTACAACTCCCTGTCCAATGTTGCATTTGCTACGCTGCTAGCACTGCCACTGCTAACATTGCATCTGTATTGCAACTAAGTTGCTGAGAGAAGCAACTGAAAACACCCAAAACTGGATAAGTATCCTGTGGATAAACATCGATGCTCAAAGCCTAATTGCTGCTAGTCTCACGCTGTCTTCTGAAGCCATTGTGCTGTTGAAGCTTTGCACTGTGTGCCTCCATGCACTCCTGCCTCTCTGCTCTGCGTTGCTCAAGTTCTGGCGCAACTAACTACTGCATCTATCGCTCCAACACTCCATGGCATCAACTAAAAACTCCTCCATCCCGCTACTACTAATCATCGACTCCTGTAGCAAGGTGATGATCCAAGAGGTGGGCTTGTCAAGGATCCTACCCATCTGTAGCTCTATTGAACTTGTAGCTCTATATCAGCCCACCTCCCTCCTGGAGGTATCTTGGCTGTAATGGTGAACTCCTCCTGTTCGATCTTTATGGCTGCAACCTTAGGATCGTGCTTCTCATCCTTGTCTTTTTTCTTCAAGGGACACTGGGATGCATAGTGGCCCATCTCGACACATCTGAAACACTTCACCTTGGAGACGTCCTTCTTTTGCCTTTGTTGCCCCGGCTGTCCCTTCGATGCAAGGGTTGCATTATCCTCCTCCTCCTCGGGCTTCGACCCATTGCCGCTGCTGCTTCCGTCAAGTTTGACCTTGACCAGGTCTCTTCTCAGCTCCTCTTGTTTTAGAGCTGCCCACATCTCATCCCAATTCGGCAATGTTGCTTTGCCCAGGATACTCTGGACAAAGACTTGCCACTCATCTGAGACAAAATTTAGGGCCAGTCTCACTAATTCCAAATCTTGAGGAGTATGCCCTGTAGGCGACAACTCATCACGAGTCTCCTTCAGCTTCGTGAGGAATGGATCCACACATTCTCCCTTCGGCATCTGCATAGTCTCAACTTTTGTTCCAAGTACATCTTCTGCTACTTGGAAGATCCTTGATACAACATGGCCAAAGCATCCCACATCTCCTTAGCAGTTTCTCTGCTAGCAACGTGACACACCACGTGATCTTTGACTCCATCCAGGATCATCCTCTTGGCCTTTGCCATCTCAGCCTTGTATTCTTTAGCAGATCTGCATTCGCAGGTTCAACTACCACACTATCAACATATGTCTTGAGGGCATGCTCATCTAGAAGGAAAGGCATTCTAGCCTTCCAAATGACATAGTTGGAAGCTCCGTCCAACTTGTCTAGATCAAGCCACTGGTTGCCATATCCTCCGAAAATTGTCGAACGACTCCCTCTTTCTCCCTACTGCGTAGCTTCTAGGCTGGCTTACGCACTCCCTGATGGAGTTGGTAAGTCTGCTGCTCCTTTGCTGCCCAGCAAATGAGAAATACCGATTTCCTCGACAAGAAATCACTGGGGAAGTATTCCCTCACTATGCGATCTGCTTCCTTCTTCCAACAGCTTTTCTGCCCAACACTCAAGTTGCAGAAAATTGCATCCCTCTAGCTCTGCGTGGTTCCCTCTGCCTTGGCAAATTCTCGATCCGACAATCTTACCTCTCTCTTAGTTCCTCAAAGAGAGACACCCACGAAAAATATAGCCCTCCTGGCTAGAACTGCTCAATTCCTCAGGGGATTCAAACTACTGCTTGCTGTAGCAAGTTGGCCCTTGCCTTAGTGCTAGATCTACTCTTCCTGTTTCACATCAACAACTCTGATACCTTGTGAAAATTCCTAGATCTAACAATCTCTGGAATCCTACTGCAATCAGCTGAATCTACTTCACCTAGATCGTAAATTACATTACAAACTTATTTCAGATTTTTTCTTGCAATATTGAAGCAAATTATTGAAGCAACCTACACCAATCTAAATATGATTTTGAAACATAGAAACTGAGCAAGGAAATACAAACACATAGAACACTGTTATTTTTGGACAAATGTCCCTGGAAAAACCCAACTTGGGAAAACTGGTGCAACAGTGAGGGTTTTATTTTATTTTGCAGCAGTGAAATCTGAGTACATCTATGGATGCCCAACTAGCAATGCAAACAACAAGAAAATCTGGCAGAGATATTCCCTAAGCAACCTCGGCACTCGCATTCTTGCACTTGCGCGTTCTTGCACTTGCGAGTTCCTGCACTGGGAATAACTCAGCCTCTTTCTACTGCCTCTCCGGATCTGGAAATATTCCTCCGGATCATTGTCCCTACCCCTCTATTGCAAAAGATCTTTTCGATTAGAATTTCCTCTTGAGAACTTCGCACTTAAGAAATTCGATCTCTTGATCTCTCGGTGTGTTTTCCAAATGACGCTCAAGTCCCTTCTTATATCTCCCTGTTTGACAACCAATGGCTTGGATTAACTCCTAATCAAAGGCTCAGATCATTTTGACTTGATTTTCATCTTTTTCTAGAAGCTTCATCCACAATTAGATTAAGACCCATTAATATTTTAATTTTCCTATGTTTAGACTTAGGAACCCCATTAAAAATATTAATTATTTTAATAAAATTGTCTCTGAGTGGAATTTCCCAAAATGGTTTTGGTTTCTTTGGAATGCATGTGCCCAAGCCTCCCTGCAACATTTGAGGCTTAGAGCACATCCGATGCCACCCAAAATCAACAAACTATACCCCCAAGTAAGTGAAAGATGTGGTGATCTGAGGCTTAGAGCACATCCGATGCTACCCAAAATCAACAAACTCTATCCCCAAGTAAGTGAAAGATGTGGTGATCTCAATCTCTATCCTGTGGTAGTAGAAGTGTAGGTCTACAATAGAGTTCCTTGAGGCATTGAAGATCAGAACCTTGGTTTTACCTAGGTTGACCTTCGACCATCGAAGGTCACAGAAATTGGCCAATGCATCAACTGTCTCTGTAATCCCTCATGAGTAGAGGCCAACAAGACCAAGTCATTAGCGAAGAAGAGTAAGCAGATCAAAACATGGTGCAATAGGCTGTTGTCACCATCCTGTATGTGTTGATGGAGGAAAGACTCGAGCTCATCAATATAAATCCCAGAGAGAGTCTGAGAGACGGGACACCTGCTTCACCCCAATGGTATTATGAATGAAGTCTGAAAGACCATAGGTAGTCTTGAGGTGCCCCAACACTGACTCATACAGTCTCATGATAGCAATTAAGAGGGTCTCTGATATGTCAATGTTGTGGAGTCTTTGGAATAATGCCTCCCTTGGAACCATGTCAAAAGCTTTTTAGAAGTCTACAAAGAAACTGCAAACCTGCAAAGAGTGATGGCGGGCCTCCATAATGGTGGCTCTAAGGGTGGAGATGTGATCAATCGTCTGGTAGTTTGGGTGGAAGCCTAGTTGTCATCTAGCTCTGAGATGTCAATTCTCTAGTTCCTCAAAAAGCCATTGGTGTAGGATTGTGGCATAAAGCTTGGAGAATGTGTGGCCCACCATGACAGTCTTGTAGTTATCTAGATCAACACTTCTCCCAAATTTGTAGATCCGATGAATGATGTCTCTTGTCTAGCAAGGGGGGAAGCCTAAGCAAACCACATGGTTTAAAAGATCTGCAATATATGACTCAAGCAACTGGATGCCATGCTTGAGGAGTTTGGCCTGAAACCCTTCCTCATCGGCTGCTCTGTTGGTACTCAAAGCTTTGGGTACTCTCCTAATCGCTAGTTCAGAGAAGAGGTGGCATAAGGTGGGAGGGTAGAGGATTTGTGTCCAAGGAGGTTGTAAAAGGAGGTGATGTGGTTGAACATGGTCTGGGGGTCATGGTATGTCTGGGAAAGAGGTTCCACCAAAAAGCTTTCAGGGAGTGGTAGAGAGCATCACAAAGTTCTCTTCTTCGTTGGGAGAGAAATGTTCGTCTTTTGTGGCGAACTAGTCTATGGTAAGCTTTGTGGAGGCTATGGGAGGAAATTGGGTCATGTGTAAGTGTGAGGCGTAGACACTTATGGAAAGATTTGCAGTCATCAAACCAACGGTTCATAGGACAGGTACTGGGGGTGGTTTTCGGTTGAGACTTGGGACTGGAATTTAATTTGCCTCTTAGATCTTACTGAGAATCAAGTTAAGCATATAGTTGAGTTTCCATATGTTTGTGAGAGGAATTAATGGTCAGCTTGTTGCTATGCTTTCTGCTATTGATCCATGTGATTATTTCTCCATCTGGTTTCAATCAACTCCTCTCTTTTCTCTCTGCATGTGCCATATATGCCAAATATCAATAGGAGTACGATGAAAGTTCTGCCAAATTGCAATTCTAATTTCAATAAGATATTTATAAGCAGTGTGCACAACGTGGATGACACACTCAGCAACATACCATGATGGCAATAGGGATGAAAATCCATATATGTGTAACCTTATCAAGTTATCAGATTCTGTTTTAAGGCTAGAGGCCTCGTAACGGTGTTCTGTTGTTGGACCTCTACTCCAACAATTATGGTCGCTTTGATAGTCAACTACTACATTGCTAGTTGTAAGAGTTTGGGGTCATTGAATGTGGATGCTTTGGAGTGTTGGTCGTGCCAATCAATGATAGACTGAAATAAAAAGAGCCAAATCATTAATGTGCAATAGCTGAGGACAATCTTGAAGGTGCTAAAAGAGCATTGGAAAATACAAGATAATGTTATACATCTGGAAAAAGCTACAAAGTAGATCTAGTCTACCAAATGGGATCATCATAACTCTTGGCTTCTTATAGTTCTGGGATACATTGTTTTAAGTGATTGCATGCAATCATCACATGGTTATGACCTGTGATTTGAGTATTTGCCTATTTTTTCCATTGAATAAGCAGATGGAAAGCACTTTACAAATGGCATACTTCTGGTTGCAACATTGTGAATTTTGAATTTCATCTCTGAAGTTTGGAATGAATTTCTAGCTTCTAGAATTGCCCACAGCATGGTATTTTGGGATGCTTTTCTATTTTTGAGCAGTACGTCCTAAATGTTAAACAGACATACATTAGGTCAATCAGAAAAACTGTAAAAACTCTTAAATTCTTGATTTTTCTATGGCGCGGATCTCAAATTCTGTCACACCTTATATTGTTAAGCCTATTAAGTCTATTATAAAATGTTTATATGCTCTTTTCAGTTAACAGATTTGGAAGCTTCACCAACTCCTACAAAGAAGCATCAGAAGAATCATGGTAAGCAAATTTCACCAGGAGTGTTCTATGGATCCCCAGATGGCAAGCCCTCAAAGAAACCCCCTCAACTATTACGCCTATTGCATGAAATCCGTAAAGATCTAACAGAACAAAAGGATCTTCCACCCAGGTACATATCAATGTCAAAGAATTAATAACCTTACATTGCTGAAAATTCTTCCTTTTCTGCTGCAGTGCAAAATGAATAACACATGACACATTTATTTGAGTCATTCTATCTTTACTGATTGAACTTTATAACATGTGAATAGAGTGGCAGTGTGGGCAACTTTCCCACGACAGGACCAAGCGGTACAATTTGCCGAAAGTCATGTCAATGTTTCTCTGTTTTGCTATCAAGACCATGTCAATGGGCAGCGCAGGTTCCTTGCCACAACATATGAAGAACTGTGGAGAAGGTCCTTTCTGGTCTCTGGGATTCAGGAGGGTGCTTACTTTACATCATCTTTGAGATTATTATCAGCTAAATTGTCATTAATATCATAGTCGTTTATGCTACTGAAAAATACCATGCACTTCCTTTGCTGACAGAAATGAAGTTTAGGACTTCCTTGAAATTTGAACATGGGATATATGGCTTAATTAAGAAAATAATTGTAGATATGCTTACTTTAACTTTTATTATCTTTGTAGGTATAAAAGCATGGACCATAAGTACCGTCACCACTATGAAATCATTCGAGAGGTGAGAGTTTGTAGTTGCATGCTTCCATGATTTCTCTAGGTGGATTATCAATTAGATCTTTAATTGGTGAAGCTACAATTCTTTAATTGTTTCCTATAGACCAGTAGTAAACTGCAAATCATCTTTTTCGTAGATTGAAATTATTCTTTGAGATGCTTGTTTGTCCTTCTTGTTAACTGTTCTATATTCTGACTGTGAGAAAGATTCATGCCTGATCTCTAATCCTCCTGAAATTAGTTAATCCATAGAGATTGATACTCTTTTATCTTTTTGTGAAAATGCATCTTATATTACATAACTGCACAAAAAGCAGATCAAGTTTTACAAATCAATCCAGGCTGCAATTATGCAGAGTACCCCTCTCAACATAGGTGAGGCATGTCAGCATATCTGCCCTAGCCCTCATACCAATTTTTTGGGTACTATTCTGTTTTATTCTCATATGAAGGAAAGGTTCCAAATTGTTTAGATGTAATTCATTTTTATTAATTTATCTTTCTTTTGAATTGGCTCCATCTGATTGTACTTTTCTCGCCCGGTCTTGTTCTTTCCATTCTGTGGCTCCTTCTTTTATTTATGTTGTAATTTTAACTACCTCTTTACCATGCTTAATATATGCCAATCTGAAAGCAATGGTATGCTATAAGGAGTAAGGAGTCATTCACTCAGTTCAATGGCTAAGATAAGGAGCAGATTCATAGTTGTATTTCCTAAGAAAGATTACAGCTACGCTGTGTTAGGAAGTCACTTCTGTTGCGATCTTAATTAAGTACACGTTCTTTCTGTTTTTACAGAGTTTTCCCTTAAACGTCAGTCAATTCTAGTTTTAGTTTTCAGTTCCATCTAGGTTGAGTTTCCAGATGATAAAAAAAATTACGATGCAAAATCAAATACCTTCCTCAGCTTGGATTCCGGGTCTTCTTCCTCATTAAAAAATCACAAGGTTCAGTCACAAGTTAGTTGATACATTGAGATTCAGCCTTTTTCTTTTTCTATGAAAATGTATCTTCTGTGACATTACTGCACAAAAAACAGAAAAAGGTATACAAATTAATGACCAGGCTGTGATTACATAGACTACCCCTCCCAACATAAACGAGGTGTCTCAGCATAACTGCCTTAGCCCTGTTAATGCCCAAACTGTATGCATATGATAAAAGCCCCAATCTACAATGCACAATCTGATGAGAGCCTTTTAGGAATGCCATCCACGGTCACCCCAGCAACCTGTCCACTCCCTTTAGGCCAGCTCTCCTCTGATCTAAGGGGGGATTCTTTACAAGGATCATTAAGGCAGAAGGTGATGTCAATGGTAGCCTCAATGAAACATATTTTTCTGGAGATTTTTAGGGGTTTTTGTAAAAAAGGTGAAGAAGGTGATGGAGGGATATGAAGATCAATGCCAATGTTCTATGAGGGTTATGGAGTCAAGAGGAATCAAATAGCAAGATGAGATCAAGAAGAAAACTCTCTTAATTTGGTTACTTGGTGCTTGTAGATTAGGGCAAGAAGTCAGAACCCAATAGCTAAATAAACCCCTCGGCTAATCTAGTAAAATTGTGACGTCATTGCCCCACCAGAAGGGATCCATCCAAGAGGAAAGCCTCCAACGACAAAATCAACTATGGTATGAAATAGAGTGAAAAATCCTTACTAAGGAACTTTGGAGTATGGCCTACCAAGGAGGATTAAACTTATACCCCAAACCAACAAAGGAGAGTGTGTGAGAAGAGCCTCTAAATGTCCTCCTTCCAAGTGACAAAGTTGCCTTTCAAATGAATCGATTTTTGTAGCATTATGGTAGTATTGAACAATCAAAATATTTCTGTTAATGATGATGTAGAAGAAATAACCAAGAATCACCAACTTCTAAGTAAAAAACATTCACCAAAATAGATAAGCCCTTAACACCAAAATTCCTCCAATAATGGTATTTCCATTCAGCTCCAAGGAGAGGAGTGCTTTCACGAATCACAATCCAACCATGAGTATAAATGAATAATTCTCATCTATTTATAGAGTGAGATCTAACTTCCTTTACAATAAAATATCATTGTTTTATTTAATTCCTTAGATCTAGCCTAAAAAAACTAAATCTAACTAACTCCTAAAGTCAAGTAATCCATCACATCATTAAAGTTGTGAAGTCACATGTACATGGAAAGATGAGTCAAAGCCCCACAAAGGGGGTTGATCCTCCAAGAAGAGACAATGATGGTTCATGTTGACACATATAGCCCAAAGTTGCACAAAGTAGGAGCGTTAGGAGCATAATTTTCCAAACATCATTAGGAGCGGAGCGCCTTGGGAGTGTATATATATCTATATATAATTGCATTTATATTAAAAGAAACAACTAGAATGCCAAGCTAGTTGTAGATTATAAGAAAACATGCGTATTTGTACCTGCCAAATTAGTTGTAGATTATAAGAAAACATGCGTATTTGTACCAATGTTATGTTTATTGTTATTGATGATTTATTGCCGGGGGTCCAAAATTTAAATTATCGGCAATATCGGGGAAAATACTGAAAATTATTGGGAAACTTAAAAAATACAAAAATAATGTTTTTTTTTTTCAAAATTTTAACTTAAAAAACAACATCATCAAACAAACACATTGCTACATAAATATGAAAATAAAATCAATACATAAGATGTCAAGTGATACATAATATATCGATATTGAAGTATGATATTTGTCCAAAGTATAGTTTTAAAAACTAGAACCGGTGACTGGACTGGTCCACCTAATAAACTGGGTTTCAAACCAGAACCAGTCAAACCGAGACTGGTCAGGTCTAAATGAACCGGTGTTTTAAAAAATACACGAAATAATTAGTTTTTAATTAAAAAACCCATTTTTAAGATTTAAAACCATGATTCCAATCTAATAGAGACAAATTATGCAAGGTTTGCTCATCTATATACCATGTATAGGTGAATATATCAAAATGGCATCGAGTGCAATACATATCAACAACAAAATACATAATTAATGAGGCTCTGGATGGCCTCTAGGGTCCGAAAACAATGTTCTAAGCTATGGGGTTACTGACCTACTATAAGTCATCAATATGAGCTACATAAATAATATGGCCCAAAGTTTGAGGACTCCTAAAACTCCTCTACAACTTTAGTGGTAGTAACAAAAATAGACATCAAAACTACAAATCACTGATCAAAATGGTCACTCATGAAACTCATCATTGATTCAAGTTTCAACGCTACTAGAAATACATAAACATCATCAACAAGAGATACATAAACATCATCTAGCTCAAAGTCTTCAGACTTGGATTGCTCAACCTTATAACATGATAGAAATTGAAAAGGTTTAACATGCCTAACCAATGATTTTGGTTTGAGTGAAGGGTTCATCTCCTCAACCTTATAATGTGGTAGAAAAAGATTAGCATGCCTAACCAGTTGTTTTCCTTTGAGTGAAGGGTGCATTCTTGTTAAGGCCATGGTAGAGGAGTTCAACAATCAATACCACCAACATCAACAAAGTTCAACAATCAATGCCACCAACATCAAGGTTCTTAAAGGGCTTCATGCTCTTGATCAAATGCCAATCTCATACCCTCACGCATGATAGAATCAAATGGAAACATTGCAAACCCCTAAACCATGAAATCTTGAAAACCATTAAGTTTGCTGAATTTTGAGTGAAATCTAAAATTCTAGTTTCTCCATATGAAATTCAATGAGGTCAAAACCATGTTGATTTATGGTAGCATCAGATGTGCTCTAGCCATGAAAATTGGTGGAGAGGCTAAGGCACATAAGATCTCAAAGACCCAGAAATGGTTTGGGGAAATTCCACCCGGTTGGAGAGATATTAAAATAATTAATATTTTTAATGGGGTTCTTAAGTCTAAACTTAGGAAAATTAAAATTTTAATGGGTATTAATATAAAACTCGGTGAGATGTGATGCAGAGGGCCCACTTCATCATTTTGAGCTAGAAGGAGAGTCAGCGTAGAGGCAGAGAGGGGCATATCAGACCTACGCAGTGCCCGGTCATCTTTCTCAGCCAAGAAGGACTGACGTTGTGGCCAGGAGCAATAGATTCTGCCGTTGCCGGGATTGCGCAGAGCTTAAAAGGTTCTGTCTCTTCAGTTGCTGGGGCTTGGGGAGCTGTGGGAAGATTGTGATTAAGAAGCTGGTGGGGTGCTGTTTCCGTCGGTGCAAATCAATACCTAAGGGGACAGAACCAAGGTAGAGGTAGTTGTTACCTTGACAGATTTCTAGCCAAGAAATCCAGATCCGAGTTGCAGTTGCAAGGAGGATTAGAGCAGAGCGGTTCGACATTTGGCGGGAGGATTTCTAGTAGGGAAATCGAGACTTAGAGGGAGATTTCCAGAAGGGAAGTTGAAACTCAGAGGGAGTCCAGAGAGGAGTTGAAATGGTAGTAAACGGATTGAGGGATCAAGACAGGTTCGACGGGGCTTCCAACTTTGTCATCTGGAAGGCCAGGATCTTGGCAATTTTGGATCGACATCACATCAAGGACTTTGCCTTGAGAACTGTGGCTATCCCGGTCGACCTAGCTGAAAATGAGAAGTATAAGGATGCAATGGCGAGAGTGAAGTGCATGATCCTAGACGGGGTGAAAGATCATGTCAAACCACATATTGCTGAAAAGAACACAATAAAGGAGATGTGGGATACTTTGATGGCCTTGTATCATGGCACTTCTGTGCAGCGGAAGTTGCTCTTGGAGAATCAACTGCGGTCGTATCAGATGCCGAAGGGAGAGCAGATAGATCCATTCCTTCTTAGATTGCAGGAGATTCGTGACCAACTTACTTCCATAGGGTCTACACCGGATTCAGAGTTCATGGTGAGGATCGCCTTGAATGTGGTCTCCGTGGAGTGGGAGACATTTGTCCAAGGAATTTTGGGCAAAGCTACTCTTCTAGGATGGGAGGAGATGTGGGCAGCGCTTCGCCAAGAAGAGATCAAGAGGTTGACCAAGGCGGGGAGTAGTGGCAAGGGAAGTCGAATCAAGAAAGAGGAGAAGGAGGATGCGGCTCTAGCATCTGCGGGACAACAAGAGAAGAGGAAGAAGGACATCTCCAAGGTGAAGTGCTTCCATTGTGGGGAGCTGGGACATTATGCATCCCAATGTCCAAGGAAGAAAAACAAGGGAGAGGTTTCCGACTCCAAGGCAGTTCCAGCTAAGGCAGCGAAAGAAGTCGAGACTGATGACGATTGTGCCATGAGTGCTCATGCACCTCTAGAGAAGAGGTGGGGAGACATCGAGTTGTAGTCAGGAAGACTACATACTAGGGGCAGGATCCTTGAGGTGCCCAAACTCTTGGATCATATTTGGCTACGGGAACCCTTAATGACAGTAGTAGAATGACAGGTGTCGGTTGGAGCAAAGTGTAGTGGAGCAACAAGGCAGTGCTTGGGTGCAGAAATTTGAGGCAGCGCAGTGGAGGGTGCAACAGTGCGAGAGGCACAGAGCTGTATGCAGCAGCGCAGTAGCAACAGAGGCAACTTCAGTTTAATGTGGCTTCTAGACTAACTGGAATGTCAGTATTTGGGAGAATTCGGTTACCTCCTTCTTGGTAACTGAGTTGCAGTGCAATAGTTATCAGTGGCAGTGCTAGGGACAACATGGGCAGTGTATTGAGAGGGAGCTGTAGTATAGATGTGGCAGTGTCATGGGTAGCAGTACAGGAAGCAGAAGTGTAGATGATGTGAGGCAGCAGGCCTAGCATTAACACATGTACCGGTGTGGAGGATCAGTGTGATGTTTCCATGGTGAAGCATTACTAGAGCACATTCCTCGCTAAGAGGGAGTGTTGATTTATGGTAGCATTGGATGTGCTCTAGCCTTGAAAATTTGTGGACAGGCTAAGGCAGATAAGATCTTTAAGACCCATAAATGGTTTGGGGAAATTCCAGCCAATTGGAGAGATATTAAAATAATTCATATTTTTAATGGGGTTCCTAATTCTAAGCTTAGGAAAATTAAAATATTAATGGTTATTAATATAAAACTGGTTGAGAATGTTTTAAATGACATGGATCAAGCCAATTCTAATCTTAGCCGTTGATTAGGGACTTAATATCGGTCGTTGAAGACTCAACAGGAAAAGTATAAGAGGAGGCTTGAGGGTCAATTGGAGATACACCAAATTGATCAGTTAGTTCGATGCTGAGAGAATTGAGCTAGTGATCTGTTGCAGCGAGGGGCAGTTTGGCACGAGGCTGAGAATGCATAACAGAGACGCAGAGATAGTGCCAGAGAGACAACGCAAAGCCTGGAGAGGCTGACGCAGAGCTAGCTGGGAGCTACAGAGAGGCTGAAAAGGCCAGCATGGGTGACGCAAAGGGTCTAAGGGTTGACGCAAAGAGCCAAGGGGTTGACGCAGAGGCTTCAGTAGCTGCGCAGAGGCTAGTAGAGGTGACGCAGGGCCAAGAGGCAGCGCCGAAAGATTTTTTCGTGGGGTAGACTGAGTGCTGGTGACATGGGAAGGGTGACGTAGTCCCTGTAGAGTGACGCAAAGTAGTAGAGAAGCTTGGGGCAGCTTTCGCTGTCCAACTAAGGAGTTGCCGTAGTTGCTGTGGGATCATTCATTCTGTGATTGATCAACTGGAATATCTGTCTCCGAGGAGAGGTACTACTGCCGAGGGCATTCTTTGTTGGGTGAGCCATTTTTGGCACCCTAGTTGTATTCAGAAACTGCATAATAATAAAACCTGCATATCTGCTGCACCGGTTTTCCCGCATTAGGTTTTTTCGGGGACGATTGTCCAAAAATAACGGTGTCCCTTGTGTGTTTGTCTCAGTTATTTCAGTTGTTGATCTGTATATGAGTTAAAGGCTGCATTTGTGTTTATTTCAGTATTTATATTTATAAATAACATGTTAATGGAATAAACAAGTAGGAGAAATTAAACTAGATAATGTAGTAGGGATTTCTAATGTGTTAGACTTAGAAATTTCAACAAACCACTCTCAAACATCCTGAGTCATTTCATGGTAATGTTAAAAATTCAAGTAAAAGGATGAAAATAAAAATTAAAGGAAATGTATCTTTTACTTTAAGAATTTAACATTACCATTAATTGCCAACATTGCTAGGGTTGAGATGTCTCAGGAAAATGAGTAGGCATGTTTTTCTTGGAGGGACTATTTTTGGAGGAAAACAACCCCAAATTTCCCTCAAAACAACTTCAAATTTTATAGCTGCCCTGGCAATAAACTGGCTGGTTTGACCATAAACCGGCCTGTTCCATCCTAAACCGGTTGATTAGGACCGATTTTTCTATTTTTTTGGCGAAGGGAGGGGTCAAACAGGGTTTTTCTATCTGTTTGACCCGGTTGGCTAGTGAACCGGCCGGTTTGACCGGTTACCGGTTCAAATTGGCCGATTTTTAAAACACTAGTCTAAAGTCATAAGATCTAATAAAATGATGCAAAATCATATCAAAACAAAAATAAATGTATCTCATGAGATGAATCACGAAAAAGAAAACAATGGATTTCCCCTTGTCTCCTTGATGGAAAATGGTCACATCATCCTCAACAATGTTATCAGAACTAGACCAAAAGCTTGATCGACCAGAAAATACTCAAAATATTCAAATTTTGAAAAGAACATATAATTCATGTGCATCCATATGAATCAAAATTATTATACATAATTTCTCGTGTGTATTGCAAGGGTGAAAATAACCAAACTATAACCGAGTGCAAACCATCTTTGAATCAAAATAGATCAATAGAGATTGAGAGGCTCTAAATGGCCTCTGAAACCAAAGAAAATCATGCTACAACAAATATCTACATGACATCAAAATCATTGCCTATATTGGGATCCTACTGTTAAAATTGGCAACTAGGGACAAACTCCATGCGAGTCATCTTATTAATGGCAGCTGATATTTTTATTGGATCCCTCTCATCGAGAGGTGTAGGATTGATCTAAAGATCATCCGATTCCGATAAGTATTCATGGAGATATGAATTTATTTGTGTTATGGGACAATTTGTCAAGGTTGGCCAACGACCAAATAAACCTCACTTGTGCTCAATGTTTTAGTATAAATAGAGGTGGCCTTCAAGTCATTTCAAAACACTTGGGATCTCTTCCTCTCTACTTGTCTTTGGGTTTTAGTAGGAGAGATGCTAAGGGATAATGCTACCCTAACCCAGAGGGTAGAAGCCGGAATTGCCGGAATTATCGGTAACTGCTGGAATTGCTGGAACTACCGGAATTGCCGGAACTGCCGGGAATAGCTAGGAAAAGCCAGAATTGTCGGGAAAAGCCGAAATTGTCGGAACTGCCGGGAACAACCAGAACTGCCAAAACTGCCAGAACTGCCGAGAACTGTCGGAACAACCAGAGCATCTGTCTCCGAAGGAGAGCAGCATGCAAGGGAGAACTAACTAACATTGGGACAGTTGTATGGTACTTAACAACAAATACACCAAGCATGCAATGTTACAGCTAGCATGCAAGAGACAACTAGCATGCAACAACAAGCATGCAAAGGACAACAAGCATGCTAGGGACAACAAGCAAGCAAGATGCAACCAACGCATAGGTCAGTATGGCAACATGGTGCAACAATGGCACATAATGCAGTACAGTGATGGGTACAATCATGATTAATGAAGCATGATGAGATGCAGCATAGTGATGATGGGTGCAGCATGGTGCAACACAGTGAGGTGCAACATGATGACGAAATGCAGCACAATGATAGGTGAAGGAGTCACCTTGGAGAATTAGTTGAAGCATCATGTCTTCAACTGATCTCATGTATCATCTTCTTAGAGATGATCTATGCTCTTATCTAGATAAGTCAAAGTGTTGACTTAAGTTGTAAATGTACTATCACTCCCTCTCTTTCTGTTGAACTATTGAAGAACATATAAGAAGAATTGATCAAGGGTTTCCCCACATTGGGGTTTGTCCTTGGCTAGCGCCACATCTTGTGTCCTCTTGTCTTGGCTTATCTTCTGTGATTTATGTTTATGTTTTATCTGCAGTTTACTTTAATGTTGTTGTGATTTCTAATCTGGAAAAGTTATTGAGCTAACTTTGAAAATTGAAATAAATTGCTCTAAGCATAAAACATACCTGAAATTTAACATGGTATCAGAGTTGAGGTGAAGACAATGCCCAAGCAAGAGTGAAAGAGCAATCATCGAAGAAAGTTGGGAAAGGACAAAAGGATCAGTGGATTCCTCATCCCTCTTCAAATTCAACGAGGGTGAAGTCGAAGCAGAGAATATTATCATAATGGTGCAGCAGAAGTTTCTAATGGCCTACCTAAAGATCACTTCATTGGGAGTCCGGATCTAAGGGTGGAAGGAAAGGCAAATGCCTTGGTTGCAATAAGTTCGACCATTATGCGAAGGAGTGTTTGAGGTAGGGACACATCACTTGATGATGATAACAATCATTTCCGGGACATCTTCAATGATTAGAGGAATGACAGGTAATGCAGGTCATCAAGGAAACGATTGACTCTTCAGAGAAAGCAAGGAACCTCAGGTATGAAGAATCAAACGTTGTTTCTAATAAGATAAAGAAGTGTTATCTTGTATTGGCCCTCTCCTTTAGATTCTTTGGGGATCTGGCTTATTGATCATAGTGCTTCAAGGCACCTCATTGGATAGAAGGGTGATTTCTCGAATATGGTAGAGACAAAAACAACTGTGGGATTATACTTGGAGTCGATGCCACCTATCCGGGAAAGGGTGTAGGAAATCTTACCCTCAATTGAATGAGGGTAACTCTATTCATTTACAAGAATCTCTTTTATGTACCTAATCGCAAGAAGAACCTGGTGTCCATCTCGGAAATGGAAGTCAAAGGTTTCAGGGTGGCATTCATTGATGGAAAGGTATGTGTTAAAAAATAGAATTTTCAAAGATGCTTTTTCTCATGGGTTCAGGGTTGGCAATTTGTATCAAGTTGCAGGATGGTCCATTGGGGACCATGTCAATTGACATATTGCATTTATAACACCGGAGGTCTACCTATGGGACCCTACCCAATGTGAGTCAAATGGTGATGGGATGCCTGAATTCAAGAAGAGCATGAAGGTACATGTCCGAGATGTATCGAATGAAAATCTTACAAGGGGATCGTTCCCCTCACCTAGCAGGTCCACAGATTTGGAACAACCTGAGGGGTTTGAGATTCATGATTGGGAATCTCATGTATACAGGTGAAAGAGAGCCCTCTATGGCTTGAAGCAAAACACCCCGGGCCTAATATGAGAGGATTGATAACTGTCTGATGAAGCTGAGATTCACTAAAAGTGAAGCCGATCCAAACCATTGTTTGAAGGTTGTGGATGATAGACCTCTCATATTAGCACCTTCTGAGAAACGACCTATTTTTGACAGGTGCAGACCCTCTCACTTGCAGAAGTAAGAGGGAGTTGGATTCCAGATATGGAATGGTAAACTGCAAGCCCGTGACTACCTCGAGGATCTTAACTTTCAAAAGTTATATGGTGGTGATGCCGGACCAGATTTGGGAAATGCATCTAAGTTTCATAAACTCATTTGCATTGATGTTCTTGGTGAACTTTTGTCCGGACATATGTTTTGCAGTTAGCATGGTGAGCTCATATTTGGTTGAGCCTCACTGGATTGGTGCCAAGAATATTCTGAGATATCTTCGGGGCACAATCTCTCATGGATTAAGATACACTGCTGGAAATATGAAGCTGCATGATTATTCGAATGCTGACTGGGCAGGCAGTGTGGAGGATCACTAGAGCACTTCTCAGTGCTGGTTCTCTTTGGATTCTGCTTCGATATCATGTATGAGCAGGAAGCAAAAGTCGGTTGCTATAAGCACTGCTGAAACCGAATACATAGCTATGAGTATGATCTTGTGTGAAGTTGCATGGTTGTAGAAGCTCTTAAGTGAGCTGTTTGTACATATGATGAATACCATTGTGATTCTTTGTGACAACCAAAGGGGGGATTCGATTATTGAGGAATCCCATGTTCGATGATTGCTAGAGTAGATAGACGTCAGATACTGCCTTATCTGGGATATGGTAACTCGATGAGCGAGGAGGATCCATCCCATTGAGACTAATGTACAGGTCACAGACATTTTGTCAAAGCCCCGGGGAAAGGTCAATGACTCAAATCTGTGACTTTCCCGAACGACTTGGAGTCGTTACGAGACCCTCTTATGAGGGTCGAGTATGATGTATTGAGCTCTGGGAGTTCCATGGGGGCGCGGGGTACTTCTTGGAGCGACATGTGACCACAGGGTCACTCACTATCCCCTGGTGGTGCACTATGTACAGGGTAAAAGGTTCAACCTTCCCCTGCGACACCCAGTGGCGACTATGGAACAGGATGATTAGTTCTCCTGTGGGCCAGGATGATTAGTTCTCCGTGGCGACTGTGGAACAGGATGATTAGTTCTCCTGTGGACCAGGATGATTAGTTCTCCGTGGCGACTGTGGAACAGGATGATTAGTTCACATGTGGGCCAGGATGATTCGTTCTCTGTGGCGATTGTGGAACAGGATGATTAGTTCTCTGTGGCATCCATTGGGACAGGATGATTCGTTCTCCTATGGACAGGATGATTAGTTCTCTTGTCGAGGCATCCTACCCATGCAGTCTGGGACTCATGGGAAGTACCTCTCATCTAATCAATGAGCAGGGAAATGAGGTTAGGTACCATAGTAGTACTATCGATGGATGCATTGTTGTATCTACCGTACTCCCTATGCTAGGATGACCTCCATTGATCTGGGATCAGTATGAGTGGTTTGAGACAATCTCTTGTGATATTGATCTGGGATCAATAAAACTAACTTCGGGTCAGCAGAAAATGGTATGAGACATTCTCGATCAATTCTTTTTCTTCATGGTTTAGCAGAGCAGAGCAGAGCAGTGCAGGTCACTGATGGCAGAGATAGTACAATGGGACATATGGATCAGCAGATGGAGTTCTCCCTAGTTGCGAGGGAGTGTTAAAATTGACAACTAGGGCCAAACTCCATGTGGGTCATCTTATTAATGGAAGCTGATATTTTTCTTGGATCCCTCTCATCGAGAGGTGTAGGATTGATCTAAAGATGATCCGATTCTGATAAGTATTCATGGAAATATGAATTTATTTGTGTTATGGGACAATTCGTCAAAGTTGGCTAGCAACCAAATAAACCCCACTTGTGCTCAACGTTTTAGTATAAATAGAGGTGGCCTTCAAGTCATTTCAAAACTCTTGGGATCTCTTTCTCTCTACTTGTCTTTGGGTTTTAGTAGGAGGAGAGATCCTAAGGGATAATGCTGCCTTAATCCAGAGGGCAGAAGCTGAGACTGCCGGAACTGTCGGGAAAAGCAGGAACTGTTGTTGAAATTTGGTACTGGAGGACAGGTGGTTCCCTAAGGCTTTGATCTTTGGCCTAGGGAAAAGTGTCCAAAAGAATTTAATTTTTCTCCTAAAGTGACTTTATAATTTTTATAAAGTCAAATCTAATTTAAAGGTGACTTTAAGTGATAAAGTTACTAAAGTCTAATTTTAAAGTGATTTTATTAAAGTCAATGAAAAATTAGAAAGGAAAAGTGACTTTGGAAATAAATGACTAAGTGGGTCTTTATTAAAGTGGGGTGAATTAAAAAATAGAAAGTGAGATTTAGGGATCACCCAAAAGTCATTTAGGGTTAGATTAAAGGAGGAAAAGGAGGAAAAGGTCATTCATTCTTTCATGAGCAGATTGGGAGAAGGAGAGCAAGAGAGCAAGGGAGATTTCTGGATAGGGAGGAGGAGGCAGCATCTCGGCATAGATTCCAACAAGTCCGTACAACTGAGTTAGCATATAGTGAAAGGCAGATTTTTGGGCACGATTTTCAAGAAGGCCGTATAGCAGTTTGCAAAGTTCAGTAATCGAGGAGCAGAAATCTGGGTTTGCTGGCACGATTTTCAAGGAGGCCATACAACAGATTTTCAAGGAGGCCGTACAATAGTTTTCGGCACAGAAATAGAGGAAATCATACAACAGAATTTCTGGCAGCTTGCACGATTTTCTAGGCAAGCCGTACAACATAATTTAAGGCTGAAAATTGGCACAGAGATCGAGGAGGACGTACAACATTTATTGCTGTTCAGATTTTGTTGTTTGCAAAGTTTTTCCAGTTGGCTGTGAGGCATGGAAAATGAGATAAGTTATAAAATTTTACTTGTTGATTATTGCTGAATATTTCTCACTGTAAAAAGCATTTTTCAGAAATAAGGAGCTCTCGAACTGGTTTTCCCCAAGAGTTGTAGGGGGTTTTTCCAGGGTCACCTTGACAAAAAATTACTGTGTTTAAATGTGTTAAATGGTTGTTTGTACCTGCTGATTTTTTATTTCTGCATTTTCCAGCATTCTGTAAAATTTCCAGAATTTGTGTTTTCAGCAAAATTTATTTTTCAGTTGTTGAATGTATGGATATGGGAAAGAGCATTTAACTATTTTGGAGAAATAAGGTGAAACTGAAAACCGGGGTGGGAAATGAGAAATTTTTATATGGTATCAGAGCTTGAGTGCTGAAGTGCAGTTTGGGACAGCAAGGAGGAAAATTACAGCGTGCTGATTTTTCACTCAGAAAATTCCAGCAAGCTGATTTTTCACAAACAACAGTTTTATCTTGACTACAACAGTGCTATTTTTCAGTTTTAGGACATCAGGATGTCATTGGGATTGAGGGTGGAGGATAGGTTGGATGGGCATAGCAATTACAGCGTTTGGAAGGAGAGAATGCAGAGTATCTTTGATGAGGCAGAAGTCTGGTACATCATAGTGCATACCACACAAAACCTTGTTGTTGTGCCTACTGATGCCACTCAGTTGGCTGAGTATAATAAAAAGAACAACAAGGGTAAGAGACTGATTCTAGACGGAGTCCAAGACCATTGCATTCTTCATGTGAGAGGAAAGAGAAATGCCCATGAGATGTGGACAGCATTGTCCAATCTCTACCAGAGTACCAATGAGAACCGAAAAATTGTCCTCAAGGAGAAGCTAAAGACCATTAAGATGGGTAATGATAGTGCAGCTGGATATCTCACAAAGATTACTAATGTGAGAGATGAGTTGGCAGCAGTTGGAGAGGACATTCCACCCACTAAGTTGGTGTGGATTGCAGTGAATGGCCTCCCCCGCTCATGGATGAACTTTGCTGATGGGGTTTGTGCACGTGAGACCTTTCCCACATGGGAGAGGTTTTGGGATGATTGCATTCAGACAGAGATCAGGAAAGGTCAGCTTGGGGTAGCCAAGCCAGTTGAGCAGGATGAGGATGTAGCACTGTCGACAGGAGGCAAGAAAGGCAAAGGGAAGAAGCAGGCTTCCACAAGCAATGGTGGGGGCAAAGGCAAAGGTAAAGGTAAACATGGTAACACACAGAAGGACTATTCCAAGGTGAAGTGTTGGAATTGTCAAAAGATGGGACACTATGCAGTTGTGTGTCTGGAGAAGAAGAAGAAGAAGAGGAAGAACCAGAGCGTGGCAGCTTCAGCAGAGGTTGAGGACTTTGCAGTTCGTTTTGACCGGGAGTTTGGGTTCACTGCGTATGAACCCTCTAGTGCAGGATCACTTGCCACACAGGTTCAGAGGGAGCATGCTTTTCCCTCGATTAGCGGAGCATCTTCGTGTATCTGGTATGTGGATAGTGGGGCTTCACGTCGCATGATAGGAGTCCGTGAGTACTTCTCAGAGCTTTCAGAAAGTGGCACTGATATAGAGGTAGTACTCAGTGATGACAGAGTTGTTAGAGCAGTGGGGGTGGGAACACTGACATTTCAGAGGGAGTCCAAATCTCCCTTGAAGGTGTCAGATGTTCTTTATGTGCCAGGGATGAGGAAGAACCTCATATCTGTCTCAGCTTTGGAGGACAGAGGATATGAGGTACTGTTCACGGGAGGACAGGTGTTGATGTATCCTAGGGGCACTCCAGGTGATTCAGCTAGAGTGATAGGTGTACGCCATGCAAAGGTGTACAAGTTTGCATTCCAGTCCCTTTTGGCATTGAGCAGTAGTACCGACAACAGAGCTAGCAGTTCTGAGCTGTGTGAGATTTGGCACTGCAGGATGGGACATATGTATCATGGAGCCTTGAGGACCTTGTGGGAGATCACTACAGGTGTGCCAGATTTCAGTACTGATCACTTTGATACTTGCAGAGGATGTGCGATGGGCAAGTTTTCCAAATCCCCTTTTCCCAGCAGTGACAACAGAG
Source organism: Pinus tabuliformis (assembly GCA_031772625.1). Taxonomy (NCBI): domain Eukaryota; kingdom Viridiplantae; phylum Streptophyta; class Pinopsida; order Pinales; family Pinaceae; genus Pinus; species Pinus tabuliformis. The sequence goes on along the minus strand of CM062806.1, from coordinate 612,759,045 downwards.
CGACTGGGATACTTGATTTGATTCATTCCAATGTGAGCGGTCGGAAGTCTCATGTTTCCTTGAGTGGATATGAGTACTATGTTTTATTCATTGATGATCACTCTAGGAGGACTTGGATTTATTTTTTGAAGACCAAGAGTGAGGTTTTCAAGCGGTTTCAAGAGTTCAGAGCTCTTGTGGAGACAGACAGGTCGGAAGATCAAGTCCCTGATGTCGGACAAAGGGGGAGAGTACACCCTTGGAGAGTTTCTTGACTATTGTGCGGAGGCAGGGATTAGGAGGGAGTTCACTGTTCCTTACAACCCCCAGCAGAACGGGGTTGCGGAGAGGAAGAATAGATCCATTGTAGGGGCTGTCAAAGCCATGTTACATGATCAGGGGTTGCCATTGTTCTTGTGGGTAGAGGCCTGCAACAAAACTGTTTATTTGCAGAACAGGAGTCTGCATCGTGCCTTGGGGCACGACTCCGGAGGAGGCTTTTTTTGGGAAGAAGCCTGATATTTGTCATCTTCGTATCTTTGGGTGCATCACATACTCCTACATACCCAAGGATAAGAGGACCAACTAGAGCCCACCGCAGAGAAGGGTATCTTTGTGGGCTACAGTGAGACCTCAAAGGCCTTTCGGATTTACAGTCCTGCACAAAAGAAAGTTGTTGTTAGACGGGATGTGAAGTTCGAGGAGGACAGGGCCTTTAGAAGGTCACGGGAGTTAGAGTATCTGGATCAGCCAGACCCTCAGCAGCAGTTGAGTCAGTCGCAGGGATCCAGTGGGCAGGGATCAGGAGGATCCGAAGGTACATCTATGAGGATGTCAGGTCTGTCAGTGAGCAGTGGCTTGCCGAGCCAGAGGGGTGGTGCTTTGGGCAGCATGCAGAGCAATTCACAGAGTAGTTAATTAGGGAGTCCACTGATGGACAGTTCACACGGTACCTCAGCTTCTACAGGTTCAGGTGTAGGCAAGAGGACAGCAGGCAGACAATCAAGAGTTCAGGCTCCTGATGATGATGGGGAGGAGGAGTTTCATTCTCATATGGGAGAAGTGCACTCAGGGAAGAGGAAGCCCAAGTGGCTTCAGGACACCTTGAGAGATGCCACATCTGTCGCTGAGCCTAAGAGGCCGGTCAGAGAGAGTAGACCACCTGAGAGGTTTTGTAGCTATATGGCAATGGCTACCAGCATCCTTGACTCTGAGCCTTCTAGCTATGAGGAGGCAGCTAGCCAGCAGGTCTGGAGAGAGGCCATGCAGGAGGAGTATTCTTCTATCATGAAGAATGATGTTTGGGAGGTGGTGCCGAGGCCTGATGGAAAATCCGTGGTTACTTCCAGATGGCTTTACAAGGTAAAGCATGCTGCAGATGGCAGCATTGAGAAATTCAAGCGTGGTTTGTGGCTAGAGGGTTCTCCCAGGTAGAGGGAGTTGATTATGAGGAGACTTTCGCTCCCGTGGTTCGATATACTTCGATCCGCTCCATTATATTGATAGTAGCACAAATGGGTTGGAAGATCCACCAGATGGATGTGAAGACTGCATTTCTTAATGGCTTCATATAGGAGGAGGTGTACATTGAGCAGCCACAGGGCTTTGAGGTGCATGGGAAGGAGTCCCATGTGTGCAGACTGAAGAAGGCCCTTTATGGCCTGAAGCAAGCTCCTAGAGCTTGGTACTCCAGGATAGATACATACTTGCAGGGGATGGGTTTCACAAAGAGTGAGGCAGATCCGAACCTTTACTTTATTGTGATTGGTGAGAAGCCTCTCATTCTGGTGTTGTATGTGGATGACTTGGTCATTACAGGTGCAAAGAGACTCATAGAGCACTGCAAGAGAGATCTTGCGGCGGAGTTTGAGATGAAGGACATTGGCTAGATGCATTACTTTTTGGGTTTGGAGGTGTGGCAGGAGGAGGGGCATTTCTTCCTGGGGCAGAGGAAGTATATTGTGGACATCCTTGGCAGATTCCACATGGAGGATTGTAAACCCATGTCGACATCGATGATCACCAACTGGAAGAAGCTTCATGCTTCGGATTCCGAGTTGGTGGATCCCACATTGTACAGGCAACTGATTGGTTCCTTGATGTATTTGGTCAACACTAGACCAGATATTTGTTTTGCAGTCAACACGATGAGTCAGTTTATGTGTGAGCCTAGGAAGGTTCACTAGGTGGCTGCAAAACACATTTTGCGGTACTTGCAGGGGATAGTGGATTATGGTCTGGACTACAGGCAGGGGGATGGAGTGAGATTGGCAGGTTATACTGATTCTGATTGGGCAGGTTGTGCTTTTGATAGGAAGAGCACTTCAGGGTGCTGTTTTGGGTTGGGTTCAACAGTAGTGTCATGGTTCAACCGGAAGCAACAGTCAGTAGCATTGAGTTCAGCGGAAGCAGAGTATATGGCAGCCAATCTAGCTAGTTGTGAGGCCATTTGGCTTTGCAAGATGTTGTTTGGCTTATTTGGTCAGCCGTTGAGACCTTCAGTGATTTACTGTGATAATCAGAGTTGCATTAAACTCACGGAGAATCCAGTATTTCATGACAGGTCAAAGCATATCGGGATCAAATATCATTTCATCAGAGACTGTGTTCAGAAGGGCACTGTGAAGCTTGAGTATATTCCCACTGATGAGCAGGTTGCAGATATTCTTACCAAAGCCTTACCACGGGGCAAGCATGACTACTTCAGAGACAAGATGGGTGTGGTGAGGAACACCTTCCTCGGTAAGAGGGAGTGTTGAAATTTGGTACCGGAGGACAGGTGGTTCCCTAAGGCTTTGATCTTTGGCCTAGGGAAAAGTGGCCAAAAGAATTTACTTTTTCTCTTAAAGTGACTTTATAATTTTTATAAAGTCAAATCTAATTTAAAAGTGACTTTAAGTGATAAAGTTACTAAAGTCTAATTTTAAAGTGATTTTATTAAAGTCAATGAAAAATTAGAAAGGAAAAGTGACTTTGGAAATAAATGACTAAGTGGGTCTTTATTAAAGTGGGGTGAATTAAAAAATAGAAAGTGAGATTTAAATGAGCATTTAATCTCAGCCCTAGATCTCAATCTATTTCAGCCATTGGATTTAGGGATCACCCAAAAGTCACTTAGGGTTAGATTAAAGGAGGAAAATGAGGAAAAGGTCATTCATTCTTTCATGAGCAGATTGGGAGAAGGAGAGCAAGAGAGCAAGGGAGATTTCTGGACAGGGAGTAGAGGGAGGCAGCAGCTTGGCACACATTCCAAGGTAGCATTCGAGCAAGTCTGTACAGCTGAGTTAGCATACAGTGAAAGACAGATTTTTTGGGCACGATTTTCAAGAAGGTCGTACAACAGTTTGCACAGAAATCGAGGAGCAGAAATCTGAGTTTGCTGGCACGATTTTCAAGGAGGCCGTACAACAGATTTTCAAGGAGGCCGTACAACAATTTTTGGCATAGAAATCGAGGAAATCATACAGCAGAATTTCTGGCAGCTTGCACGATTTTCTAGGCAAGCTGTACAACAGAATTTAAGGTTGAAAATTGGCACAGAAATCGAGGATGTGCAACATTTATTGCTGTTCAGATTTTGCTGTTTGCAAAGTTTTTCCAGTTACCTGTGAGGCACGGAAAACGAGATAAGTTGTAAAATTTTACTTGCTGATTTTCGCTGAATATTTCTCACTGTAAAAAGCATTTTTCAGAAATAAGGAGCTCTCGAACTGGTTTTCCCCAAGAGTTGTAGGGGGTTTTTCCAAGGTCACCTTGACCAAAAGTTACTATGTTTAAATGTGTTAAATGGTTCTTTGTACCTGCTGATTTTTTATTTCTGCGTTTTGTAAAATTTCTAGAATTTGTGTTTTCAGCAAAATTTATTTTTCAGTTGTTGAATGTAGGGATATGGGAAAGGGCATTTAACTATTTTGGAGAAATAAGGTGAAACTGAAAACCGGGGTGGGAAATGAGAAATTTTTACAACTGTTGGAACTGCCGGGAAAAGACGGAATTGCCAGAACTGCCGGGAATAGCCAGAATTGCCAGAACTGTTGGAACTGCCGAGAAAAGCTGGAATTGCCAGAACTGCCGGAACTTCCGGGAACAGCCGGAACTGTCGGGAACTGCTGGAACCAGTGTTGTTAAAATCGCGATAAAATCGCGATTTTTTCGCAAAACCGATTTTATCGCGATTTTTATCCATAAAAATCGGCACTTTTTTTTATACGCGATTTTTTCGAAAAAATCGCGATTTTTTGGGTAAAAATCGCAGGGCACGGGGGCAGCGCTCTTTTTATATGGAAAATCGATTTTTTTTTTATTTCATTGAGCAGTCCGCGCGGAGGAGGAGGAGAAGAAGTGAGGGAGAGGAGCTGAAGGGTTGCCGTCGGATTTGGGAGCGAATCCAAGCGTTTTTAGGAGGAATCCAAGCCAAGATCACCAATTTGTCCATAAACCAGGTATGTAGATTAATTTTTTTTTGTTTTGCTTCTATAAAAACTTTGTTTTTCATTGTTTTTAAAGAATTTTTGGAAATTTTTCATTGATTTGGGATGGGTTATTTGTTATGACTATGAGAACCAATTTTTTATTTTTATTTTCTCATTTTTTTTAAACATTGTTTATTTTTTTTGAATTTTCATTGTTTTTTGGCATTTGCCATTGGCATTTGGTTGGGTAACTTGGGTTTGGAAATTGGGATTTTGGAAATAATTAACTTGTAATTTTGTAAATGCTAAATTGTAATTTGTATTATGTAATCCTAAATTCTTATTTCCTAATCCTTATTTTTCCATAGGTTTGCAAATTCAAAATTCAAAAACAAACATGCCAAGGAAATTGGATCCTTTCTGGGAATATGGTGACCCTAAAACTCCGAATGATAGACAAAACTTGTATTGCAAGTTGTGTGGAAAGGAGATATTCGGGGGGGTGTACAGGTTGAAGTTCCACCTTGCACAAATCCCTGGACGTGATGTGGTGCCCTGTCCTAATACAAATGCTGAAATTATCCGAAAAGCCATGAGAGCATTGGGAGAATTAGAGCACTCTAAAGAGGCCAAAGAAGAACTCAAAAGGCAACTAAAAAGGTCAGCTGAAGGAAGTGGGCCAAGTGGCACTGGTTCTACTGCAGCGTCAGTCAATCCGGTAGCTGCATCATCATTTTTTGTTCCTCGAACCACACCTGGTGCACAACCAACTATCGGTTCAATGATGAAAAGAACTGAAAAAGAACAAGCTGACAAGTTGATGACAAAATTTCTCCTCTGGAGTGATATTCCTTTCAACATTGTAAGGAATAATCCATTTTTCCAACCTACTGTTGATGCTATTGCCAGTGTTGGCTCGGGGTACAAAATCCCTTCTCTTCATGATTTCAGAGGCCGGCTTCTTCAAGATGAAAAGCGTGACTGCACCCAAAGATTGGAGGATTTTAGGGAATCCTGGGCACAAACAGGATGCACTGTTATGTCAGATGGTTGGACTGACCAAAAGGGGAGAACCCTTATAAACTTCTTGGTTAGTTGTCCCAGGGGGACTATGTTTATCAAATCTATTGATGCAACTCATCAAATCAAAGATGCAAAAAATTTATGTGATTTGCTGGATGTGTTTATTTTGGAGGTGGGTGCAGAAAATGTTGTCCAAGTCATAATGGACAACGCTGCAAATTATGTTGCTGCTGGTAGAATGCTTATGGACAGGCATCCTACTTTATTTTGGACACCTTGTGCTGCCCATTGTATTGATTTGATGTTAGAGGACATAGGGAAAATTCCCTTTGTCAAAGAGACTGTTGACTCATCAAAAAGCATCACAAAATTTATTTACAATCACACATCTGTGCTTAGCTTGATGAGAAAATGCACCAACAACAAAGAGTTGGTGCGCCCCGCCATTACACGGTTTGCGACGAGTTTCATATCTCTTCAATCCCTCTTGAAATCTATGTGGGATTTGAAGAGAATGTTTGTTTCAGAGGAGTGGCGTTCTTTGCCAATGAGCCGCAAACCAGAAGGAGAGGCCGTCTGCAGACTTGTTTCATACCAAGAAGACTTCTGGGCGGGAGTGCAGGAGGTGTGCGCTGTCACTGAACCTTTGGTAAAGGTTCTTCGGTTGGTAGATGGTGAGAAGCCCGCAATGGGCTATTTGTATGAAGCCATGGACAGGGCCAAAGAAGCCATTCGGTCCTACTATGATGACAAGGGAGATGATGGGTTCCAGAGACAACTCCTTCTATGGAACGTCATTGATGAGCGATGGAACAACACACTCCATCGTCCCATTCATGCTGCTGGGCTTTTCCTGAACCCTACATTTTCTTATGCATGTGGGTTTGATTTTGATGCTGAGATCATGGATGGATTATTAACCTGTGTCCAGAAGATGGTGAGAACTCCAGAACAATGTATGGAGATCTCTAAACAAATTGAGACGTATAAGATGTCAGGTAGCACATTTGGCTTTGATATGGCTATCTTTGATAGGACGGCCAAAATGCCAGGTATTTTTTAGTTTGTAACTTTGTTTCAAATTTCATTGTCTCTTCAAATTCCATTTTTTTCTTATGTTTATTTGTAATTTTGTTGTAGCCGCATGGTGGAAGATGTATGGTGGCAGAGTACCCCTTTTGCAAAAGCTTGCCATACGCATCCTCAGCCAAACATGCAGCTCCTCGGGATGTGAGCGCAATTGGAGTGTATTTGAAAAAATACACAACAAGAAGCGCAATAGGTTAACAACTTAACACTTAAACATTTAAAATATTGCAAATTTCCAAATAAATTTTTGAATTCATTAAACAATATTTTTTTTTATAATATTAATTATTAATTATTATTTCATGAACTTTGTACAGGTTGGAGTCCCGTAGACTTAATGACATGGTCTATGTCTACTACAATCTTCGATTGTGGGTGAGGCAACTAGACAAGACACCTGATATGGAAGCCATCTCATTGGATGAGATTGACACCATTGCTGAATGGAGGGTTGAGACCGAGAGGCCTCTCATGGATCCCACTGAGGATTGGTTAGTGCAGGATGAGGGGGAGGAGGAGGAGGAGGGGGAGGAGGAGCAGGAGCAGGAGCAGGAGGAGGAGGAGTTGGAGGAGCAGGAGGAGGAGGTGACACCGCCTACCCGGGCTACCACTAGAGGACGTGGTCTCTGTCTACCTACAATAGCTGCTACTTCTACAGCTACTTCTTCAGCTTCTAGAGCACGTCAGACTCCACTGCCATTTCCACCACCACAGGCACCAGCATCTTCATCTAGGGGGAAAGGGAAAGCAATGACATTTTCTCGCAAGAGGGGCAGAGGAAATCAATAGGATTAGAGTCTTAGACTTTCATTTTATTGTATATGACATTATGACATGATGAGATACATTATCATATTTTTTGTTGATATTTTGAGGCTGAGTTGGGACTCAGGACTTACTATTCAGGACATGATTCAATGTTATGAGTGATTTTAGCGCTAGAAATGATATTAAACATCTTATATATTAGTTTTTTTATCATATTTATGTGTCAATGTATTTATTTTATGTTGTAGATGGTTTAGATATTAAAAAAATTGAAAAAAAATGAAAAAAAATGAATATTTTTGTGCCAAACGATTTTTTCCCTATTTTTTCCGATTTTTTCCCGATTTTAACGATTTTTTCCGCTTTTTTCCCGGCGCCGATTAAATCCCGATCGCGCTTTTAACAACATTGGCTGGAACAGCCAGAGTATTTGTCTTCGAAGGAGAGCAGCATGCAAGGGACAACTAACTAACATTGGGACAGTTGTATGGTACTTAGCAGCGAATACACCAAGCATGCAATGTTACAGCTAGCATGCAAGGGACAGCTAGCATGCAACAGCAAGCATGCCAAGGACAACAAGCATGCTAGGGACAACAAGCAAGCTAGGGACAACATGCAAGCAAGATGCAGCTAGCACATAGGTCAGTATGGCAACATGGTGCAACAATGGCACATAATGCAGTACAGTGATGGGTACAATCATGATTAATGAAGCATGATGAGATGCAGCATAGTGATGATGGGTGCAGCATGGTGCAACACTGTGAGGTGCAACATGATGACGAAATGCAACACAATGATAGGTGAAGGAGTCACCTTGGAGAATCAGTTGAAGCAACATGTCTTCAATTGATCTCATGTATCTCATGTATTATCTTCTTAGAGATGATCTATGCTCTTATCTAGATAAGTCAAAGTGTTGACTTCAGTTGTAAATGAACTATCTCTCTCTCTCTTTCTGTTGAACTATTGAAGAACATATAAGAAGAATTGATCAAGGGTTTCCCCACATTGGCATTTGTCCCTGGCTAGCGCCACATCTTGTATCCTCTTGTTTTGGCTTGTCTTCTGCGATTTATGTTTATGTTCTATCTGCAATTTACTTTAATGCTGATGTGATTGCTAAACTGGAAAAGATATTGAGCTAACTTTGAAAATTGAAATAAATTGCTCTAAGCATAGAACATACCTAAAATTTAATACCTACTCATCAAGATCATCCACTAAGCAACAAAATAAGATAGAAAAAACTTAACATCCTAATCGATGATTTTGCTTCAGTGAAGTGTATATTTTTACTAGGTTCATGGAGGAGCTCAACAACCAATGCCACCAACATCGAGGCACATAGAGGGCTTGGTGATCTTGATGAAATGTTAGTTCCATGCCCTCGTACATCACAAAATCCAGTAGAAATGTTGCAATCCCGCCAATCCTAAAAATGGTAAAGTTTGTTGCATTTTGTGTGAGATCTAAAATTCTATTCTTTCCATATGAAATCCAGTGAGGTCGAAACCACTCTCAAACATCTTGAGTCAATTAATGGTAATGGTAAAAATTTAAGTAAAAGGATGAAAATGAAAGATAAAGGAAAATATCACTTTAAGAATTTAATATTATCATTAACTGCTAAGCTATGTATCTCATGAGATGAATCTTAGGAGATGAAAACAATAGATTTCCCCTTATTTGCTTTATGGAAATAGGTAGAGTATCCTCACAACTCAATCCCCTAACTCACTTTTAAAAAATTAGGGTAAAAAGAAATAAAATGGTAATAAGTTGAGATTGACAGAGACAAGTGATAATTTCAAAATTATTGCAATAAATTCAAAACATGGAAATTATTATGATAAGTTATGGCGATAATATCGATGAGGGAAAGTTTAGTGATAATATCGCGATATTTTTGATATTATCACAATATATGCCACACAGATTTGTACATCAATGAAGATAGAAATGGCATCCATAGTACATTAATGATTAATCATTTGAGCATCAACCATTTAGAATCTAGATTCTATCAATTACAAACAAACATACAATTTTTTAAGCCTTATAAAAACTAGATCATTAACTTTTGGAATGAAATAGTTTAAATTTTATCTATTGATTGTCAACAATAACATGACCAAATAGTTATGTTTACAAAATCGGTCATCTACACGCAGAAATATGAAGACCGAAAGGTTCAAAACAATAAACTGAGCTAGTTGCTAAACACCTTTCTACAAAAGAAGTGCTCACCAATTGTGAAAGCACCCAATTTTGAGCAGGGCTTCGAGCTTCCCCAAAGCTTGCTATAGTGTTGCTATAGTGCCGCGCGCTCCGCGCGCTATGCTGTCTTGGCCTTGCTGTGGCTCTTCGTTTGTCTTCACTGATCGACCTCTGGTGAACTTAATGCAAACCTACTCAGATCTTTCACCCTCTGCGACCTTACACACGACATCCTCACCTTTCAACGGTCTGGCGTCCCTTCGAACCTTTGGCGAACCCCTAATGAACTTTGAGTGAAGATTATGAGACAACTGCTACACAACAGACGATTTATAAAAGCGCATAGGTATTCAAATGTGGAAAATGCCTTCTCATATTATTTCTCAGAAATGGATATAGATTACAGAGAGTATTTTTTATCATAGATAGACTATTGTTGCATTTATCGGACTTTTGCTTTTCACAGAGGAATAAGCATTACCGAAGGCTTCCTGGCAACAGATAGGCTCTGCCTCAGAATATACAGACTCGACTGATATACAGACTTGACTGACTTCAAACTACTAATAGATTTGGCCACTTTAGGTTCTTACTAGTGCCGAGCACACTGATACGCAGGCTTCTCAGATCTCTAAGACTCTAAGACTCTCCAAATGCGAATGCCTCAAGAATGAGCCTTACCCTCAATTTATAACAAATGAGAGGGGACAAACATTCCTGTAGAGTATCAAACAACTGGATGGAATCATTGCTTTCGGGTAACATCGAGGTGACATCTGCACAAAGATTCCAGTCCGGAAAAGTAAATCCTACGGGAAAATATGCTGTCTGTATTGTTTACATAGTGGATGCTTTTGTACAGCAAAGCCCACGAGAAAAGCTGGCCACAATTAAGTCCTTGTGACTAGACAACATTATTACAATAATGGATGCTTTTGTCGGTCAAGCCCATGAGAACCGTCAGAATACAGTGATTTCAGGGAATCTATGCTTTTTGTACAATAATTCGTCCCATGCTTTGGTAAAAATTCTCCGAACAATCATAGGTTTCCCCAAAATGATTTGATGCTTAACCTTGGTTAAAACTAACCATTCATAATGACGGGTCATATATTCTCTTAGAGTTTTATTGTCATCATGAAAAGGTGACCATTCTCTTGCTGTCATTTCTTTGACAGTTTTGTATGGGATGTGGAAGCAATCTGGGATGTTATGTTTGAAACATATGTCACAATGGAATCTACAGTGTGACTCATGATAGAGTGGATCCATTGCTGTCCTGTTAACGCCGAAATCAGTCCACCAATTTTGCAGCCATTCACATTGTTGATTTCTTTGCATTATTCCCGTTGTACTAAATTTTAATTTAGTATAATGGGTTTCTTCCTTGTCATCTACAGTTAGAAAATCCCACCATAGCTTTTTATATGCTGCAAAATCATACACTGTGTCTGGAAAGATTAGCTTAGGATCTCCTCTTGGCCATAATGCAGAAGTTTGAGTAGGCATAGGCCATGCCAGATTCCTGGTTCGGTTGATGCAGAAATATTTTTCATAAATTCCTCGGCAGATACCTCCATGACACCAAATTCCTGAAATATCATGAAAGTCTCTTTGAAGAGCATCTTCTGCATATAATGCATCCCTTTTGGCTTTTGTGTAGATCATGTCATGTATCCATTTACTCCCTTTTGGATACACCCTTCTTTCTGGTACAAGATGCTGAATGTCAGTATGTGCTTGCAGATTAGCATCTAACACCTTGGTATTTCTCAACTGCCATGTTGGCTTCCACTTGTCCCTGTATTCTTCCTAGTCCTGATTGTCTGGTATGGTGCGCAGGACTTCTTGTTTCTGATTTTGGTCCCATTCTGTGACTATGACCATGATATGTTCTTGTGGCTGGATAAACTCCCTGCTGAGAAAATCTGGGAGACAGTTCTTTGTGCCCTTTATATGTTCGACTTGAAAGTCGAAGTTAGCAAAGAGTGCTTGCCATCTGGCAAATTTGGCCTCTCCTGGCTTCTTGATGACCTTAGTTAAGACTTTCTGCAAGGCTGAAGCATCAATTTGAAGCAAGAACTGTTTGTTTATTAAATGAATATCAAATTTGCTGATACAGTTCCACGTAGCTTTTACTTCTTTCTCAATCATGGAATAATTCTCTTCAGCAGGATTCCAGGTGCCTGATGCAAACTGGATGACTTGTTCAGTGCCATCTTTTCTTTGTTTTAGGATACCTCCCCATCCTATATTACTGGCATCTATTTCAACAATCTTGAATGCACTATCATCAGAGACATATAAAATGGGAAGAGACTTTACCTTGGCTTTGATGTTCTGAATAGCCTTGGTGTGTTCTCCTGTCCACTGAGGTGGCTCCTTTCTGAGTCTTTGATTTAGCACACTTCTGTCTGCGGCACAATCTTTGTAAAAATTACTGACATAATTCAAACACCCCAAGAATATCTGAAGCTGTTTCTTGTCTGTAATAACATCTGGGAATTTGTCAACGAACTCAAGCGCATGTTTTTGCAAAGAGATTTGGCCAATGAATATGGTATGGCCAAGAAATTTGATAGTAGTCTGAAAGACTTCTATCTTTTTCTTACTCAAAACTAGACCATTATATTTTACCAGCTGTTTAAATGTATGAACATGCTTAAAATGGTCTTGGATGTTCTTGGAGAAGATTAGAACGTCATCAATGTAAATTATAAGCCAATCAAAATATGGCTTAAAAGTTTTATCCATTACCTTCTGGAATTTTGATGGAGCATTCTTTAAACCAAAAGGCATGACATTTCACTCATAGTGGCCTGCTGGAATATTGAAAGCAGTTTTGAACTTATCTTTTTTCTGAAATGGCAACTTGCCAAAATCCTGCCTTCAAATCAAACTTTGAAAATATTTTAGCTCCAGCTATCCTACTCATTAGGTCTCCTTTGTGAGGAATCGGATAGGTGTCATCTGCAAGAACATAATTTAGAGGTTTGAAATTTATTACCAGCCTTGGGATACCTCTGATTTGTTCTGCTCTTTTGTTGACATAGAATCCATAACAGTTCCAGGGATTGTTGGATTCTCTGATGAGCTTTCTGTCTAAGAGCTATTTGATCTCTTTTTCATAGAGATCTCTATATTCCTTGTTCATAGGAATAGCTCTACTTTTACAGGGCTTACCTGTATATCCTTCTTTGTATGGGAGCTCAATAGTATGCTGCTTTCGGTGCCAGAATGCATTTGGTTCTTCTGAGCAACATTCATCTTCAATTTGTTTCTTCAGTTCCCCAATTTTCCTCTTAACCTGAGGATCCTTCAGCTGTTCTTCTACCTTAAGTGTAGATTTCAGATCTTTCAGATCTGTCAGTTTGGCTTCTGCTTTGTCCAAATCTTGGACAGTCTGGACCATTGTAGAGACTCTAGGATTTGAGATATAAGGCAACTCAATCCTTTTTGTTATTCCTTTCGAAGTAGGAACAGAAATAAAATAACCAACTTTGTTGTCTTTTAATCTGGTTGACCCATGTGGCTCAGCCACTGCTAGGAATATATTTCCTAGAATACAGTCAACTGGGATGTCTGCTACTGCAAATTTCAAATTGATGCAGTGATGTTCAAAACAAATAGAAGCCTTAGGAACTTCATACTTGAGCATTTTATTACCCAATCCTACAACATTTCCTTTTGCAGAAACCTGATATTTTGCTGGTATCACTTTCTTATTTAAAATGTTCACATCAGCTCCTGAGTCAAGGAGTGTTGTGAGTTCAAACATTTCTCCCTTTATGCAGATGTTCACTTTTACATGATGTTGCTGGTAGGAGATAGCGAGAATTCTCATTTCTTGAAATCCAAAGACAGGGTCTTTCTTTCCTTCAACAATTTCAAGATTTGGATTAAGATTTTTGGCATATTCTGCTGTGTCCCATGAATGAGAATTTTCTTCTACAGCTTGCTTACCTTTCTTTATTTCAGCAATTTGGGATTTCAAAGCAGAGATTTCAGATTTAATATTATGGATCTCTCTACTTACTTCTCCCAAGGTGAGTGAACGCACCTTGTCTGGCTTCTCTTGATGTCGCTGGAAGGATCTGGTATTCCTTTCAAAAGAAGCATCAACAAATAATGGATTTTTACCTGTATTTCTGGAAGAACTGGATTTGAGCTGGTCCATGAATGCCTCTGTTAGCTGATTCTTCATTTCTCCATCTTCCATTGCTCGAATCTAAGAAATAATTTTTATCTCATCTTCTTCTGTGGCAGCCATTAAGATTTTCTCTTTCTGTGGTCTGAAGGATATTTCTTCAGAGCTGGAATCACTGTATGATTCTGAATCAGAATCATAATGCATCTGACAAGCACATTCTTCCGATTCAAGACAAGAACAAGATGTTGTTTCAGAATCTGAACAGTCTTGCATGTGTGCTTGTAATTCTTCTTGAGACGAAGAACTAAAAGAATCAAAAGATGATTCTTCAAGTTGTTGCTGTTGAATTTGGTCTTTAATTACCACATTTGGGTAGCGTTCTGTTCTGTGAGAGCGGGCACCACACTTCATGCATTGTATCTGTCCCTCTTGCTTGATATTTTTACCTCTCTGAAAAGAGGCTTGGGACTTCTTCCCTCTGTTTTTCTTAGATTCTTCTCCTTCTGGACATCTTGAGGATGTATGTCCAGTTTTGCCACACAACCAACAAGTGAGATTGTTCCATTTCTCTTGTTTGGATGTATGCAGATGAATGTCAGAGGGTTTATAATAATGTGTCCTGGGGACATACCCGTAGTAGCCCTTTCTGGCTTTGAAGGAGTGACCTTTAGATAGCTGGAAATGCTTTCTTCTTTCTTTATAGCCTTTAGCATTTTGTTTATACTCTTTTTTAGCCCTTTTCTTTGCTTTTCTTCTCTTGACCAAAGGGTCTTCGACTGTGAGTCCATACTTGCTGCAAATGGACTTCTTGTCTGGGAGATTTTAAATTTTTTCCAAAGATTTGTTTACTTTGGAACTTGTGCATAAGCTCACTAATGTTTTTGTAATGTGAGAATAAATCTCACCCCAAGTATATGATTCAAATGGCAATTAAAAAATCTCTTGCACCCTGATATAATCAACAAACTTGGATGGAAGAGCAGCAAGATAAACCTGTTTCCATAGCAGATTTTTTGAATCTTTCACTTCATAGATTCTTTGCATCCAATCCCCGTGAAAGTCTTCATATTGTGACATCTTGTGACAGTTGAGATTCATGAGAATAATTTCATTCTTATTTGCAATCTCTGTTTCACTACCACACTAGTGCTCCAAGATCATAGATGTCAGAGCTCTTATCATGTTGCTTGTAGTTGAGCCATTTGAATTGTGAATCACATCTCCTTCTTCATTTTTAAGCACTTCTTGGGATGCATAAGGATCGGGATCAACCCTTTGACTCATCAAGGGTTAAATACTTTTGTGCTAGCCACAGTCCGAGATCTTACTCATAATAAGTATACCGATTCCTTAATAGGAGGTATAGTTGCCCCTCTGTCGCATGGCCCAGTATACTTTGACTGTTATCCTAATTTTTCAGTCTATGTCTTTGACGAAACAATAGATTAGATCCTGTAGTTGCAGATCCAAACTTTAGGCTTTGATATGCACCAGAAAATACATAACATAGCCATACAATCCAGAGGATGTTTTCGGCACACAAATACCTTATGGCCAGCCATACGCCATACACCCAGTCGGGATTCAAAAGCAAGTGTCGTTGTTCTAACAGATTCAAAGAATCAGAAAATAGAACATCAGACAATTCGATGGGAAGATCTTACATTCCCTGAACACTGGGTAGTTTCTAATCCCAAGCCTCCAGCACTTAAAAGAATAACCTTTGCTGATATCCAAGAGAACCAATCCTTTGTTGTTTTGTCTTTCCCTAGAAGATCTACTATTGATTACAGAGGAATTGAAAGAGCATGCAAAAGTTCCAGATTTTATAGAGATCCATCCACTGTTGATACCGCTTATTCTAACTCAATTTCTTGTAAACATAATTCCCTAGAAGTTACATGTCGTGAATGTAAAGCTGCTGTAAATTTATGTAGCTTTGCTGAATCTGTCATCCGTGAGAATCACCATCCAAGAACTGGAGAAGCTCCTCCTTCCACATCAGTTAATCCATGCTCGAACCCAAAATGTTCAGACATTCCTTTTCCCCATGAGCCAGAGTCTGACCATGTTCTAATGATGCATGAGATTATCACTCTAGAAGGGGAAGATCCCAGATTGACAGAAATGTTCAGTATAATGAGGCCAGCCAAGCCCAAATATGGACTAGGCTATCTTGAGCAAGCAAAAGGCCTGATTCCTTCATGTAGATTTGGTCCTATTCCAGATGACTGTAAAAAGCCTGCAGTCATGGAAATGCACAAGTTCTTTACTCTGATGAATGGCTTCTTGAAATCAGAAATAAGTTCTAAATGGATGAAAGCCATGTTGAACTGGGACTTATTTACCAATCCAGAAGCAGAGCAGTTTGGCCTTAGTCATACTATTGAGGAGAAGATTAAATTATCTAAAGATTGGAAACATTATATGGAAGTCACAAATTCTTGGATTTCCTTTTATGAATGGAAGAAAAATGTTTCCCCTGAAGTTGTGTTGACAGGATCATCCTCTTCATCATCCACCAAACATGCTTGGACTGCTTTAGATGGCAGTAGAGTAGAGACTCCATCTACTTTTCCTCCATACAGAGGAATTATCATCGGAGAAAATCAAAATGCAGCAAAGGCAATTCCTTTGGTTCAAAAAGATGATAATGCATTGGGGATAGATGGAAGGATTCAAAAGGCCAGTGAACAAATCAACTGGACTAATACAACAATAAAGGGTCTGGAGATAAATACAGCAAAGGCTGTAGAAATAAAGGAACAGTTTGATACTGTTCAAGTCTCACTGAATGAGGTTAACAAAAACCTCAACGATGTACAATATACTTCATCTATTGTTAGATCTTATGCCAAAGAATCTTTAAATAAAATAGAGGAAGTTGAAGAGAAAATAGTAGACCATATGGATACTACTAAAAATTTGATATCTGGTTTAACTGAGAAGGTTGAAAAAATAAATCTGTCAAAAACTGATAATCTAGTTCCTACCTCTTTTCTCTACAAAAGAAATATAAAGATTCAAGATTCTGTTAAACCAATCAACAGGTTCCCGGCTCTATTTCCCAAAAAAGTAGCCACATCTTCAGCAGAAAAACCAGAGGCTACATAAAAAGTCACCATTGTTGAGGATGTTGCATCTGAGGTATCTTTAATTGCTTTTTAAGTGCAGCAATATCATCGTTCTTCTTCTTTATGAGTTGCTCGGTAGCCTTTATATCTTTGGGATCATGACCCAACTCAATAACTAAGTATTCCAAAGACTTAATCCTTGTATCTTTGTAGTTTTGTAGCTGATGGGCAGCTATGGCTTTACTTGTAAGGGTGGAGTATATCATCTCTCTAGCCTGTTTATGCAGTTCTATCTGGTCTATGGGATGAATATCCCTTGCCAATACTTAAAAGTCAACCCTTTTGAGATCTAAAGATGTCTCGGTAGCCTTTATATCTTTGGGATCATGACCCAACTCAATAACTAAGTATTCCAAAGACTTAATCCTTGTATCTTTGTAGTTTTGTAGCTGATGGGCAGCTATGGCTTTACTTGTAAGGGTGGAGTATATCATCTCTCTAGCCTGTTTATGCAGTTCTATCTGGTCTATGGGATGAATATCCCTTGCCAATACTTAAAAGTCAACCCTTTTGAGATCTAAAGATGTCTTGGGCTGCTGTGCTATAGGTTTGATAAAGGACATTTGAAGTTTTCCTTCCTTGATGTCAAAAGCTGACATCAGTCTCATTTGATTTGTGGGAGTGAGTTTCAGATATTGTGCATAAGTATGAGCTTTGAGCTTCTCATTCCTCATTTTGATTTCTTTATATCTGTCCTTTATGTCTTGGTCTTTGTCAACAACCCTACTGAATGAAGAAACTTCCACACTTAGCTGCCTCTCCAACACTGAGTCTGTGATGCAGATGGCTCTTGTATGTCTCTAGATGGGGTTGTGGGCTCGCTTCTGTCTACCTCTGCGTTGGTCACCTGTGCTGATTCTTTTGTATCTTCCTGTTCAGAAACAACATTGAGCCTTTGCCTTTTGCTGTGACTGGTTTCAAACTGTACATTAGATGTTTCCATGCCTGAAGTAGAAGCTCCTTCTCTGTTTCTCTTCGGATTTTTCTCCTCATTCTGAGGAGTCTGCATGATAAGAGGGGTGCTCATGGCTGGCTCTTGTTGTTCAGGTACCTACAGAAACGAGCTTTCATCAAACTGCCTTTCCAAGTCACATAAGGCATTTTCTACATCTACCTTTGTACTGTCTCTGTCTACCAGAGTGTTTTCCACCCATTCAGATTGATTTGCATATCTTTCTATCTCTGGTATGGGGTGGTGGATATAAGGTCCCAACTTGGCCTTTTTTCTCAATCTGGTCATGAATTCTTGAGGATCATACCTCCACATGAAACTCTGTTGGAACTTCATTTGCTGCAAAATTTGGTCTGCTTCCTTCCCTGCCTCTCTAGAATTGCAGATGAAGGGGCCTAATTGATCTTTGATTCTGAACTGGGTTTTCTTCTTGGCTGAAACAAAATTTACTTCATCTGAGTTCATTATTTGCCTATAATACTCCAAAGCAAATAACCTCATGGGGAGGTATTTGGGTAGTTTATATGGTGCAAGCTGGCACCCATAAATCCTTATCTTTGTATGGTTTTGGTTCAGGTGCCAATCTCCCACTTTGGTTTGTTTGGATAGCTAGAAGGCTCTTTTTATATCTAGACTTATCCTAGGTGGAGGATTTCTTGAAAGCATGGTCATGACTGGATGTACAAAAGAGTCTATAAAATCTGAATAAGTGTATGGTGAGCTATACTTATGGAACAGTGGGGTCCAAAAAATGATAGACCTGGGCTAGCCTTTGGTATCCAGCTTCTGGAGGGGAAAAGGAAATCTGTCTGGCTGATAATCGAAGAACATATGGTAGAGTATTTGAATACTCTTTCATTGTTCATCTTGGTGAACTGTTCATGCATTCTCTGAGCTATGAACTCAACATAATTGTACATAACAGCAGGAGGCTGTCTTGGGGTATAGATTGACATGACAACAAGGACAAGTTCATCAACAAATTCATCAGCAGAGCAGCCTAGGACACATGATATCATGGTGATGATTTGTTTGCCCCTTTTAGAGAACATGGCATAAAGATATGGGGGGGGGGATTTTTAGGAATGTGCTTCTCTTCAACAATGAAATCTTGGAACAATTGAGCCAGTCTGGAGGGACTTAGTTTGGAATATTGTTCTAACAAATCTCCAATTGAGAGTGGAGTTAGGTTTGGGCTTGGTTGGAGTTGCAACATTTCATTTATCGATTCGACTGTGATAGTAAACAACACCTTCTGGTCATGAGACATTATGGTTCTATGGCTAGGGATGTAGCATGCATGGCACATATGAACAATTTCTGGGAAGATATGTACTTGGGGGAATTGATATTTGGGCAAATTTGACTCCCAAAGGCCAATATCATCAGCATGGTTGAGGTATCTGTCCCTACTTTGACAATGGATTCTAAGCAAGTTACCCTGGGTAGATGTATCTTTGATTTGGAAATCCTTGTCAGCCAAGGGAAGGTGGTCGAGGTCCAAATGGGAGTTGTAATTGGTCTAACGTCCAAGGCAAGAGGGGTAGCCATAACTTAGTTCCTGTGGATTTAAATTAGGCGCTGGGGGCTTGTTCGGAGGTTTAAAACGGAAATCGGAACTTCTTAAAGGGTTTTTGGCCCCAGGTGTTCTTAAATTTAAGCTAATTTTCAATTGATTTGACTTAATGAGAATGCTTGACAGGCTGAATTTTTCCAATTTAGAACAAGGAGTGGTATTCTATGGTGAAATACCTAGAAGTGGGCGAATTGGCTTCAAATTGGTGGTTTGTGGTAGCTGCAGTGGTTGGTACGGTTTTGGTACTGACTGGGAGGTCAGTTGGGCTATCTGCAGTGCCTTCTAGAGCGAATTTGGAGGTCTGTTGGTCAATTCAACATTGGCAGGAGTCGCACAGGTTTTCTCAGTTTTACAGGGAAAATGAGTGAAAGGGGTGAAAAGAGGGATTTTTGGCCTTTTATAGAAAAACAATGGTTTTTTGGTAGGTTCATTTACAAATGGATAGTTGGCGGTTATTCAGTTAAGCGGGGAGGCAGTATTGGAGGGCCGTCTTACCACTTTTGTGGCGAGGGTGGTTTTTAGGAGGGGTCGCCCAATGTGCTTTAGAGCACGACATTTAACATTTGGGGGGTCGGGGAAAACTGCCTTATCGGGCGGGTAAAGGTCGGCGATCGGGTTTGGCCGATATGGAAGTAGGCCGTCGGATGAGAGGGGCAATGATCAAATGGTAGTCGGGTGGAGAAGATGCATGGAGGAAATGAATGGGAGTTGAGGGGGGGCCCATAGGTTTAATCTTTGGCGGTATGGGATTAGTTTAGGAATTAATCCTGGGTTAAGTGATCGGGCGGGGCTTAATCCCAGGATTAATAACTTTTGTCGGGATAGGGGTGATTTATATAGTTTTTATAAAAACTAAGGGATTGGGTTATTTATATAAAGAAATTAATTAATATGGGATAATGGAATTTTGGGGATTATATAATAAAATTAGAAATTAATATGAAATGTGATGGGCAGAGTGAATATTCCTTAAATAAAAGGGTAAAGTGTATTATTTTCGTACTTCGCTTTACACTTAGGATAAAGTGTTTTTGTGGGTTTTGTAGTGAAATAGGATTTACATGGGGGTGGTTCACTTTTCATAGGTAGATAAAGTTTAACCTTAGAAAAAGGGGGTTTTATTAGGGAAATGAGGGAAAATGAAGGGGGATGAATTTTTATAAAGGGGACTCTAGCACTTGTTGTCCATAAGTCATTAAGCCGAGGGTCTAGTCCCTCCAAAAGTCAGAGAAATGCTCTGAGCTTTTTTGACTGGTAGGATTTAAAGTACTAGAACTTATTTATGGGAAATTAGTAAGTAGTGACTAAGGGGATATTAAATAAACCAAGTTTTAAACCATCGTCCTTGTTTTGCTCATTGCTTATGCACATTTGAAAAATGCTTTTAAAACATGACATAAGTGCTTTTTTGTATTCACTTGATATTTCTACAACCTTTCTTCTACTTACCCATTTACTCACTCTACCATTTTTCTTCATTTTATTTGGGTGCATTTATGCTGGCAAACCCTTATCAATAATTTTCTTTTACAAAGTAATCTATCTAATTCTAATCTTATATCATCCAAGGGATCAAATTAAACTGATGAGCTCCTTTTATTTACTCTACCTATTTAATGATCTGCCAAGGTTAAACTGTTTGGTCACATTTTATTCTCTAACTATAAACATAAAATTCAAAACATGGTATAATCAAGATTAAACAGTTAGATTACCATGGATTGTGGCATGAATAACAAGCTGCACACAATCATTATTATGCATAAAAGTAAATAGTAGTGGCATTTTGACTTGCACACTTTCATGGTCTCTTTTGTTTTTTAGGGTTCATATATTTTCATTTTTTTGACTTTTTCTTATTCTTTTTGTCCTTCGATTATTCTTTTAGGACATATCCTCTTTACATTTTTTAATTTTTTAATATGGAAAACATTTGTAGAAAGCAAAGGTATGTACAATATTACAAGGCTTAACCTTAGTCATTCAAAATTATGACTTCTATTGGTATAGGAACCTAACAGTTTCATTGTGCATGAGGAGGATTGGTTATGCGGAGGCAACTCCCACTGATCTCTCACCAAAAATTGCATGTATGACACCTATGATCATGTGTCAGTGTACTCCCATTGAACTATTATACACAGGTCTGCGTATTGGTTAAAATATGCTAGTGTGGTCCTTCCTTTAACTGCCTGTGTACATTCCTTATAAACTGGCTGCTTACATTAATCAACATAAATTTAAGTGGGGAGACAAGATTTGTCCTATGTGGCAGTCATGTCCCCCGTTGAAATTTAACTACGAGATCTGTGGAGAGGGAAATATATGGTAGGCAATTCGATTTCCTTCGACTGAGTGCAACTGTGACTTGTCTAGGTGGCTGCTATGTCACTCGGCTTGTCCCCCACTCAAATATTTTTATATTGATTTCTTTTGTCTTATATGCCAAGTCACTTTATTATCTTCCATGTTTAAATTAAATCAACTTTGGAACCTCAAACATTTTGTTGTACCGCATGAACTTCAACGTGATGCTTGTTGACTGCTTTTTGACCACCCTTTGACTTGCTTTGACTTTGAGTTGTGTTTCATGTGGTGGGCCCCACATGGCTGCCACATCACCCTTGATATTCCTTTATATTTCCATGTCAAAATTTGACTTTGGAAAAATTCTAAATTTTTCCAATTATTCATTTTTTTTTGAAAATTTTCTTCATTTTTTGCCACTGACATTAGGAAAATTGACTTTTGAGGGACTATAAGTCAATTTTTGACCCCCAAAGTGGGTCCTAGGATAATGCTGGGTCTTTGAGGATGAATTTCGAGTAGTCACACACCCTAGACATTTCCTAAGGCCACTTATTTACATCATTACATAGAAAATAATTTAAAAATCCCGTTTTGCGGGAAATTTTTAATTATTAAAAAATCTTACTTAGACCTAGCCAAATTCCACGAATTTTTTTGTGTGATCTAGTATGGTAATATACATCGACTCTAGACACTAAGATGTGTTAGGGGCTCAACTTTCAAAACGTCACCTCGGTTTTGGGGTAAAAAATGAGTGAAAAACCCAGAAAATTATCCGTCTCTGAAAAAGAAGGGATAATTAACCAGATAAAAAAAATACTCCAAGGTGTACTCGTTTCCTGATCGAGTCCCAACACCCTAGGCCTGTTACAGACTCAAAAACTCATCATTACTAGTATCACTTATTACAATTTCCCGCAAGGTGTGGAATCTGGGTACAAGAAAGATGCTGAGAAGATAGAAGTGGAGTTAAAAAACTCTGTTGAATGATGATATCTGATGGTACAAGTGTCCTCTGGATCATCCTTAGGCATGGAGTCTTCATATAATCATCAGGTGCCACTCCTGTGGTCAACAGGAACATTTTTGAAGAAATCAACCCACTCTTGAGCACGGCATGGAAGAACCTACATTTTGACATTTCAAAGTTTCATCATTTGATTTGTGTTTGCAGGGATCCTTGGCTTTGACATGTAGTCAAGACTACTTCATTTAAATCATTTACCTTAAACATTTGTGCTTACTTTGATTATATTTTCTAATAAGAGCATGTTGGTGACTAGGCTAGGAGAGGAGTTCTAATCTAATCCTTGATCTAGTATTCTTGTATATTATTTGTAATTTTTTTGCATATTTCCCTCACTATTCTCCACTCACTTTTGGGTTTGTTTTGCGGAGGTTTTGACAACCTTTTCAAGAAGTATTTTATTACTGACCTCGGCAGGGACTTAGGCTCGCAAAGCTGTAAACCATATCGAAATTCCTTGCACACTGTCATCACCTTTTGGAGCAGATTTTTCCCAAGGCTGTGAGCCTTTGGAGGCATGCTTTCTCTGCTAGACTGTGACCTCTCGAAGACTGTCCCTTACCCCTTACCCCTGCTAAGCTGTGAGAATTTGTGTGAAAATTCGAGAATCCCACCCGAATCTGCTACTGCAACAACTGATTAAACTTCTCCTATCTGTTAAGCACTGAAACAAATTATTTACTGTTTCCTACAACAAATATTGAAGCTAATACAACTGCAACCTTCTCTTAATTAATTAATTTACCCAAAACAAGGACGCAACAATGGAGAAAAATTCACACAAGTGACAGTATTTTTTGGACAAGTGTCCCCGAAGAAACCCAATGCGGGAAAATTGGTGCAACAAATCTGAGGGTTTTATATTATTAAGCAGTAGTTTTTGAATACAACTCTGGGTGCTCTTCCAGTAATCCTGTTACAGAGAAAATAAACTAGCAAAAAAACTTAGTAGATTACCTCACACTACTCGGCAAGTCGTGGCTGTTCTGGCAGCTGAACCAACTGTCCCCAACTATCTCTGTGTTGCCCTTGCGTGGGCCTTGCGTCAGCCTCTAAGGCTATGTGTCAGCTCTGCGTTGGGTCGATTTGCTCTCTCGGAGCTCTGACGTCAACCCTCCCGGCTCAGACGTCAAACCCCAACAAATTTTCAGACTTTTGCTGGGAGGACTGTGCTGCCTCTGCATGAGCCCTTCTGGCTTAGTGTCAACCCCTCCTGGGTACTGCACTGCCTCCTTTTGGTGTCTCTCTGCCTCTCTGTTGTGTATCGCCTCTCTGTTGTGTATCCTGGCTCAGGAGAAGATTCTCCAACCAAACTATCCCTGCCACTCATTGCAACAACTCACTATCGAAATTCACCCGACAGCTGCTCTGCTTCAGAAAATCGAACTTTTGAACTCTCTGTGTCTTTCCAAGTGACCCTCAAGCCTCCTTAAACAATCTCCTCGTTGACATTTAACGACCTAGATTAGAAGCTAATCAATGGCTAAGATCATTTCTACTTGATCCTCGTCTCCTTCTAGAAGTTACACCCACAGTTAGATTAATACCTTTTAATTATTTTATTTTGTATTAATTATTTTATTTTCCCAAGTTTAGACTTAGGGTCCCATTAAAAATAATTAATTATTTTAATAAAACTGTTTCTGGGTGGAATTTTCCAAAATGCTTTCTGGGTTCTTTGGAATACATGTGCCCAAGCCTACCAGAAATCAACAATTTGGAGGAATATCACCCTTCTTTTTTGCACAAAAAAGGCTGCTATCAAGCTCTGTCATAACAATGATTAAAACAGTTCTTTCCTCTCCCTTGGTTGACAGATTTCATCATCTCAAGAGGCTAGAGTTTCAAGATATTATTTGAGGATTCTCTTGTATTCCATTGCCAAATTTTTGTGAAATTTTGTCACTGTTTTCTCAAGAAGGGATTCTAGTGTTGCAAAGTAAAGTATTTATTGTAAAAACCTTCTTGAAATTGGAGCCTTTCCTCACTATAAAGAAGGGCTTTCATCATTCTAACATCGAGTTAATAAAAGGCTGATTTTTCTCAAGGGAGCTTGAGAAGTTTTTTCCCATGGTATCCCACCTCCTCATTTAGAGGGAGGAAACCCTCTTGGGTGGTTGACTTTCTTTTGTCTAGTTTCTAATTTGCTCAGCTAATTTGCCTATATGCATCATTTCATTTGCTAATCTAATCTAGTTGCGCATGTTTAGCTCCTAACCTCAACACATAACACTCACATTTTCCTATTTTGCAATCAAACTTGCTATTCTGTTTTTACCTTGTATTGTGCAATTCATTTGTCTAAGGCTTAAGCTACAACACACGACAAGCAAGGCATAGCATTTTCATTTTATTTAGCTAATGTTTTCTTGGATTCATGCTAATCACTAATTTTTATCTCAAGTAATCTAGTTGCAAACTTATTTTGAAGTTTCATGCTCATCTTGGTTTATTGGCAAACTTTGTATCTCACTTTTGAGCACATTTTTTGGGCATATCTTTACAAGTCCATTTATTTGCAACTTATCTTGAGCAAATTTAATTGTGTACTTTTATTTAGCTCATTCTATTTACAAGCTACTTGTTAGCGTACGATTTCATGCAATAATTGCCATTTTCATTTCAAAGCTTGTGAGTTGATATCTTAAAGCATTGAGCTAATCTGCATTTCCAATGAGTTGTTGGTACATGTTCTTTTGAGCACCATTTCAAAATTAATATCATTGTTGTATCTCTATTGGAAGCACGTTATCATCAACATACCTCATTGGAAGCATTTCACTCATATTTAAGCATTTCATTTGCATGCTAAGTTAGACTTGCATCTGTAAAAACTACCTCCAAGCATAAGCTTGGTTGAATAGACATGTTAAGACAAATTTTTCTGATTTTTCTTTCACCTGGTACAGAGTAAGGTTAAAATGTGTGACCTCACAGTTCTCTTGTGGTTGAGCCTTTATAGGGACGAAGACACATGCATTGCAAGTATCCTAGGAAGGGTATCGTTAACGAAGCACTAGTGCCTCCTCAACCCATCTTCCTTGCAACTCATCCCAATCTTTGCCTTGTGGTTATAATTTGAAAGGAAGATTTCTCACCATCGGCTAGGCATTTAGATTTAAAATTAACCAAGATAATTGCATCACATAGTCTAGTTTTTTAGCATCATCCCATCAATACCATTTTATGTACTTGTCATCTTGAAATTTATTTGCTCATGGTTATTTGATGTTTTATCATTCTATTTGAGCATTTCCCTTATAAGTGTGAGCTCCATTTAATTTTTGCAAGTTATATTTTTGTTGCTCATATTTCATATCTTGAACTAACATTTGCTTGACAATTTTCCCATTCTAGCAATTTATTATATCTTGAAAGACACATTCTATATGCAAGTATTGTGATTTTACTTTGAGCATATTATTTCTTGCAAGTATATTGACACTGGTCTAACTATAATTTTCTTGTAGGATTTATCTTTGTTGAAATTTATTTGCTTCATCTACATTGTTGATACTTAAATGCTCATGGTTATTTGAAACTTGCTTATCATTTTGATTTCAAGTTATCTTTCAAATTGTTGAATGGTGAATGTTCTAATATACTAACTATCTCCTAAAACTTGTTACCTTAACAAGCCTTCCTTTAGAATCCATCCTTAGGGTCCACCCCCCTTGGCTTTAGCTAGGAGAGAGCCTAAGCGGAGAGAGTTGGGATTAGGTGACAGCCCCTTCTCTGAGCTTTGCCACCAAGGCCACACCTAGTGGGGTTGAGGATTTTTCCCACATTAATTTAGGTGTGTAAGCAAGATGACAACAGGAAGCACAAGGCTAACCAATATCATAATGCAACCAGATCATATAGGAGGGCTATGCCAGACTGCAAACTGCTCTATTCATCAAAATTTTTACTATGGTTACCCCTGCTGGAAGGAAGGGTCACAAACCCCATTACCAATTTCTTGTCTACTGTTATATTTCATTCTCAACAGTGTATGAAACAAAAGTTCCAAATTATTTGGATGTAGGTTTTTTTGTCTACTTCCTCTTCCTTCCAAAGTGGCTTGACCTGAATATACTTTTCTGGCCAGGCCTTCTTCTTTGTCAATCTGTTGCTCCTTTGTTTACATTTCAAAATTTAAAACTCTCTACCCGGCTTAATATATGCCAATCTGAATAGAATGGTCTGCTATAATGGGTAAAAAATCATGCTCTCAAAACAATGGATGAGATAAGGAGGCAGATTCATAGTTGTGTTTCCCACGAACTAAGACTGCAGCTACACTGTGGTTGGAAGGCACCTACTGTTGAGGTCTTCATTTCGTTAAATTGTCTGTGTTTTTACACAGTTTTCCCTGAAAAATCGATTTGTCATTCAATGCAAATTTTCAATTCCATGTAGGTTGAATTTCCAGATGATCAAAAAATTTACTATGCAAATAACCTTTCTTGGCTCGAATCCTGGTTTTTCTTACTCTTTGCAAAGTCACAAGGTTGTCTCATCAACTACTTAATAAGCTAAATTGTAAGAGGTAACTTGCTGCCTGGCAAACAAAAAATATTTAAGATATTCAATATTTGACACCATTCATTCCATGTCAAGTCCTTTATTTAGACTTAGAAAAAGGCATACGGTATACCCAGTTGTAAAGGAAGAAATGAAACTAAGTCTAGGGTAAACATACATGATAGTTCATAAGCTGCAGATGTAAAGGATCATAGAATATAGTTTGTAAATTGCAATTTCACAACTGGAAATGCTATGTAGTATGTACATACTAGATAGTCCCAAAGTACATATGACATGTTACATAGTGTCATAAGTACATGTTACATGTTACACAATGGATAATTTTCACAAGATAGTCCCAAAATACATGTTACATGTTGGATAATGTTCACAAGATAGTCCCAAAGTACATGTTACATGTTACATAGTGGATAATGTTCACGATATTTGTTGCTATTTTTGTTCCGTAGGTTAATATGGCAATTTTGTGCTTGTCCCTTGTTGAGATTGTCCTCACTTTAATGATTTGAGGAGGAGAGTAGGTTACTTCTCCTTCCTTGAAATTCTTGAGAATTGAGAGACCTAATTTAAACCCTATTGCAAGTAAGCTAATATGCCCTAGTGTGTTGGAATTAGATTTTGCCCTTTAGAAAACCCTAGGTTTGGTTTGTATCCTAGACTTGATTACCCTAGGTGGAGAAGGCTCTAGTCTTCATCCATCTTGTAGCTAGAATTTAATTTTTATTTTAAATTGCAAAATCCTAGTTTAATTAAAACTATATTTGAGACCCCCAAGGTCCAGGAAGCCTTAGGATTGACCCATAGATCCTGTGAACCCCATTGCTTACATTACACTCATCTCCATTTAACCTTTGCTTTTACAAGAATAGGATTTGGTGGATTAGTTTGTAGTAGCCTTGGGGGGCACTTAGCTTTAGCCTTCCAAGGGTTATTTAATCCCCAAGTCTGAACAGAAAGCCTCACTTGGGGTGGCTGGTTGTCATCACTAAAATAGAAGAGGGGCTGCTGCTGAGGTGACAGTGGTGACACCCTTGGTTTGTTGCACATTTTCCTTGCTTGGTCAGGCTTTGAACTAAGGTGTGAGATTTTGTGGTGACAAGCCCCATTGTTAGACTTGATACGGGTTGCTTAGTGAGGCTTTGCACTAAGGTGCTGAATATTGTTGCAATAGGTCCAATTTTGACCACTGTTAAATTTATTATTGCTGTTGATTTCTTATTGGTAGATCAAGAGTGTGTTTTTGGTGTGCAAGTCAAATTGAAGTTTACACAGATTTATTTTATTTGATAACAATATACAACCCCTAGGAACACTCCCCTAAGGCTAGAAAAACACCAATCCAAACAAAGAGACATCTAGCAGTGACAGGGATTGATGGCGTATTATTATAAGGCAGGTCTGCTGGTGGAGTTTTGCTTGCTAATAGGAATGGAAGCAGTGATAATATAAAGTACTCCATATTTAGTATCTCAATATTTATCATTTCTTGAGATGATCTTATGAGGATCTTAACCAAGGTTAGATTTATATGTAGTTAACCATTTCCAGTTAAAAATATGACATAATCGTCTTTGGCTTCCATAGATCCATCTCTATGATTATTGTTGATCCAGTTTGTTGAAATTTTTTTGTCTTTTGGATTCCAACTCATCAATGAGGATTTTTCTTATGATGCCTGTTTTAGATCCCAGATCTACTCTACTGTTGTGAAAGTATCAGCCTACCAATGTACACAACACAAGTGTACATAAGGCACATGTACAGTGTACACTAATGCCCTGTTCATGATCTTTCCCTCATTATTATTACATGACCTGCTAATTACTTCGTCACTCTTGTTATATGTATGCAGCTACATGCTTCCAAGTAATGTCCATCTCGAGGCTAGCAAAATTCCTCTTATCATGAACCTTGTATACTATAAAAATTAATATTTAAAACCAATGATACTTGGGAAGAAATAAATCGACATTGAAGAGTAAGAAGGAAATAATATTATAGGGCAAAGAAAGCTACCTATCAAGACATTTCATCAGGGTTGGATTACTATATCATAACCAAATAAATGATCAACAATCATTTACTTTTGGAGTAGCTAATGCACAGAGTTATTTACGCTTCTGTTTGGGAGCATTCTCTCAATGCAGTGGAAGAGGTCTTCCATAACTTTTGATTTAACATGGAGGGATTTACCATAGAAAAAATGGGTGAAGATATAACTCAACCAGATGCAAAGGATTGTATGAGGTTTCCACTTGTATTCAATGATCTCCCAAATATGGCCTGCCAATATGGAGATCTACAAACAAGAAAAAGAAGTGTGAGTAATTATAATGTTACTTTCAAGGATGGGGAAAACATCATTTTTGGTGGAGATTTGTTGGGAAAACATCACATGTTTTGAGATTTGGCCTTAGGTGCTGTTTCTTGTAATTTTACGTGTTGTTCCTTGTTATTGTTAGTGTTATTCATGTAGATTCCTTATCTGAAATGTCTGCTTACTTTTCAATAGTCTTTTTTGGTTAGGGTATCTTTAATAATTGCTGAGCAATTGTCATAACACAATGTTTGATATCCTACTTTTTAATCCGAGAACCAGAAGTTTTTGCCAAATGAACATTGTTTGGAATCAATTGCAAGAGTGCATGTAGTTTGTACCAACTGCATTTAATAATAACTTTTATCTTTGCTTTTAAAGATTTTGTGTCACCTTTAATTTTACAGGGTTCTCCTTGCCATCTATATTTTGATTTGGAATTTAATCGCACTCTAAACGTGGAGGCAAATGGAGTGGCAATGGTAGATCTATTGTTATCCGTCATCTCTGACAGCATGCTTGACATATATGGTCTTCAATTTGAAACTGACTGGACAATAGAGCTTGATTCCTCAACGACAGGTTTGTCTATAATGTTGCTGTTTTGAAGATTTACGTTTTCAGATCCATAGCATAGATAAAATATTATTTAATTTCAATTTTTTTATAAACAGGTAGAGATATCCAAGTATTTTAAACACAACATTTTTCATATCCTCCTAAACACAATCACGCTTGAGTTGAACAGCATTTCAGATGTAAAAATACTTATGAAGTTCATTTTCACCTGTAATTGATTCGTTTTTGGGGACATTCTACTGTGTATAGCATCTTCCTTCTGTGTGATCTAGAATATAATCTATTCACCAATTTAGTAGTCATTAGGTTTGCTAGATTTCAAGATTGGGCATTGCATCTAGAGAGGCTACAGATTATTTCTAATATCATCAGAAAACTTATTTAGATAACAGAGGGGAATGTATTTGTGTTGCATAAGGATACATGGTCTGATGATGAAGCTGCAATGGAATACAGGCTAATGTGGAACACTAGTTTTGCGTGTTTGAACCTTGCATTTCACCAACTCAAAATTCAAAATCTATTGAGCTTCATGCCTTGTTTCGAGGTCCAGAGCATTACTACTTGTGGGGCTGGAAATGCAGCTGCAGTTGGTCGACTGTTGATTCAATTTCATTAATGCAGAGGGCATTTTAGTGTGGCTGGCTTAAAATGGTGGGAACCTGTGTTCGGAATGACATTTAGAACAAGGCTTTCTTATCTCAACATATTTGAGGTTAGCCACTTCTCTTACTATCACATTTCTTGCCAAAGTAACAGATCGAGGGTTGAATTTTAGTGACAACAGTAATAAGTCTGCTTATGCTTGAGTTGTGAGTATGGATTAAACCATTGGTACAAATGGAGTTACTGGATAACTTGGGAGTTTCAAGAAGACAATTAGAAATCAATATTAATTTTCATTTGTTCTGTAATATATCTGAAGCCATCATAATCTTCACTATGTTCCACCTCCAGAATGGTTATAATTTAACGGCGTAGTTGATCTATCTTATATTATGGAAGAATGTGAGGCTAAATTATAATAAGTAAAAGCAAGGTTGATCATGGACATAATTTTATCAAGCACTCAAGTGCTTTATGGGGTTAAAGAGACCTTGCTTTTGTGATAACAACAAAGAATTGAAATGACATTGACAAGATTGGAGCTTATGTTTCAACGTTGGTGCAGAGTTTACAGTGCCATTAGTTGAAAAAAATTTCAGGAACTTTAGTTTTGACCAATTCTGGATGTTACTCTTCAAGATGCATGAGTGCTTGAAGCATCATTTCCAGCAGTTCTAATGGATTGTTTAAATCCACCTGTAAAGAGATTAGATTTGCAAATAGAACAGGGATATGATGGATTTAGGACCACTGCAAAAGAGTGCATTTTCAGATTTCAGAAGGAAATCTTCAAGTTATGTCTCAAACCATGATAGGTTATCAAATGAGAATATGTGCAGCAAGGAGGGTTATAAATAAAAAATTATTTGCACAGTCTTCCTGACTGTAGGATGTTCACTTTATCATTTTGTGACTAAGACAGAGAGGGTACAATTATTGATGGGATATTGGAAGACAGTGGTTATTCTCACATGTAATTCTTTGTTCATGCAACCTGACCTGATAACAGAAAATGTTTGTAATCTCGTTGTGCACAGTCTTGGGGGAAATGCATATAATTTGTAAAGAGGTCTTCAATTAGTGTGTAATATCCTCTCCCAATTGATTGACTAAGGGAGGACGAAATATCTTATCCAATCCCGTAGGATATAGTCTTGATAAAGGGGGAAAACTCAATTTTTCCAATGTTTGGGGCAACATTTGGAAAATATTGGGTTGGCTGGGGCAAAAAAGCCCAATTTGGGGTTGCAATGCAACCCTCACATTTGAGAAACTCCTTGAGGGAATCTATAAATAGATGAAAGCTGGAACAATTTGGATCAAAATATATTGTTTCTTGAGCTGTGGCTCTGAGGGTTTTGATACCCCTTTCTCTTTACCAATTTCGGTGGTGAAAGATTCCACCCTAGTTAGTCTTTATTCTCCATTCATCTTCTGTTATTAATTGTTAGGCAGATCCATGGAAATTGGTATCTGTCTAGTCAAGTAGAACTCGGTGGCACCTTCAGTCAAAGGTGTTAATTGTTGTGAGATGTTTTGAGGGTTTCTGAGCAGCTAGGGCAAAGATTGGGAATCTGCATTGTTACAGGAACAATTCTCGGCAGCAAAGCAGAAGAACACCATCTGAGCAGTGAAGGGTAAAAAGGTGAAAATCGGACTGTGTGAGGACAATGGCTATGTATTTTGAGACTGATGACCGCAGAGGCTGCCAGTGTCACAGGGCCACAACTCTGTCCCAGGCAACGAGTTGAGTACCCTCTTCGACCAACAAATTGAGAAAGACAGTCCAGGTTCTGTAGGAAAGTAGGTTAAATTAGCTGTTACAACACCCAGTTAAATTGAATCTGATTTGTTTACATTTGTAACAGTATTATTGGCTGTGTACAACCTGGGTTTATTGGACAGTCAGTCCAACTACTGTGGATTTAAGGACATACATCAATGAGCAAAATTAAGCCAATTAAAGAGGATTTTGCTGAATTTATCCACAATACTCATGCAATGAAATAAAAAAGCTTTTATTAATGAGGGTTGTATAAATTCAAAAGAAAAAATAAAATTTTGATGCCTTCTCATCCTAGGGTATGAAGGTTAGTGCCTTATCAAACCTAGGGTATGCAGAGTCTAGGATATAAACCTAGCTAGGGTTTCCTTTAGAGAAAATCCTAATTCAAACAAAACTAGGGCAAATTAACCTGGAGTTGTCTATAATGCGACTTTTTGGAGATTCCGGTGACGGAATCCGGCGGAAGAAATTGAGGTTAAATCTTGATTTGTTGTAGTTAAAATGGTTTTTTAACTGCATATTTGGATTCAGCACCCTGAAAAACCCCTGGGACGCCTTGATTGTGCAGAAACTAGCTATCAAACTTGCGATTCCAATAAATTGCTGCCGGATTTTGACCAGAAAAACCCACCGGAAAGGCTTTCAAAAAGTCTCATTATAGACAACTGCAATTAACCTACTTGTGCTAGGGTTTGAAATTAGAGTTCTCAATTTTCAAAGTAATTTGAGGGAGGTAATAAATGAACTCCACTCTTTAAACTCTTGGAAGATGGGATATCTCAAGAAGGGAAAATGCAACAATATTGCCAAATAAACCATCCTAACAATGAGAATAATAATCCTATGAAGATAAACCA
Source organism: Pinus tabuliformis (assembly GCA_031772625.1). NCBI lineage: Eukaryota > Viridiplantae > Streptophyta > Pinopsida > Pinales > Pinaceae > Pinus > Pinus tabuliformis. The sequence continues at coordinate 612,725,727 of CM062806.1, read as the reverse complement.
AGTCAAACAAATAAACCAACTTACTTCACCATGCATCAACAAAAACTCAACATCAAAAACTTGAAAAGAGACCACTTCACCACAAAATTCCACCTTTGGGCAAGTCACTCAACTAAGCCAACATTGAACATTAGAGAAAAGAGCTGGTAATTGAGTTATAATTGAAATTTTCACAATTAGAGATGGGAATCAACCTCTCTATTCATACAAGGTTAGATAGGTCGATTTCCCTCCAGAAGGCTTTAAGAGCTCCAACAACTAACATTGTTATGTCCCTATAATAGTAGTGTATTTCCTCATTGTTATTGTCAGTGTAGCCCTCTTATTGTTATTGTTGTGCCCATGTAATCCCCATATTGTTATTATTGTGCCCCATAGAAGCCCAATATTGTTATTGTTGTGCCCTTACATTATTATTGTTATGTCGGCTCTGATTATATTGTGACCCCTTAGACTCCTATATATAGAAACAAGGTTTTGTCATTTGAATCATCCAATAATTGTTCATTTGTGTAATGTAAAAGAGATTGTCGATCCTAGAAGAGGCTAATTTTGAAGTCGTTGATCTATCTCTTCTTCTATTTTGTGAGTTGGTTGCATAACATTTAGTATCGGAGCTTGGGATTCGGGGTTTCACTTTTTCAAACAAGCCATCTTGGTATTTTCTCCATAATTTTTTTTCTACGAGGCTTCTGAAGCTAGAATTTTTACCATGTGGAGCCAAAATCTTGATGAACGACGTGTAAAAAATCAGATCTTGGTTAGCTATATTTTCGGAGATATGATCCGGGGAAGTTAGGGTTTTTGTAGGCTCCAAAATTCCGTCATAAACAGGTGACCTAGGGAAAATTGTCATAACTTTCGTTTCAGGCATCGGATTTGAATTCTGTAAAAAGTGGATGAAAGTGCACAGACTGTAGTTTGTCGTGTAGCAATTTTAAGGCTGAAAGTCGAAGCAATGACAAGTGGTACTCCGTACAAGTTCGCTCTATTGAACTAGTCTATTATCATCTCATCGTGGGTGATCGTACATAACTCTTCCTTGAAGACTCCAATCTTGGTTTGACTTGTGGGTTTGGAAAGAAGACTCAGAGGGCTACCATAGGACGAAATTTCAGACATTGGAGATAAGAAATTACAGAGATACAATAGATTCAATATCGGCTTCCTACAAGTGAGAAAAAGGTGCGTAGTTTTTAAAATTTGCATAAGTTTTGTTTGAAAAATTAGTTTGAAGTGATTCAAAGGGCATAGTGAAGCATAATTATCATTAATTGATGCCTCGAAGAAAGAAAATGGAAACACCTAGTAAGCAACCCGAAAGCTCTACTATGACACATGAAGAAGAGGAAGAAATGAAACATGATATATCAAAATTACGAGACCAAGTGCAACAAATTTTGTTCTTACACAAAGTAACAGAAGCTAAGTGGATGGTTTGAAGAATGACATGGAAGCTAAGATTGATGGTATAGAATCAAAAATGAAAGGCAACATGGAAGATTTGAAGAAAGACATGGAAGGTTTGAAGGAAGTTTTGACAAAGTTGCTACAAGAAATGCTTCCTAATGACGAAAAGTTAGTAGAGGAAACTCATGATGAGAACAAAAGAAATGTTAATCATGATTTCATAGACTCTAATGTTGGATTGAAGATCCACCATATTCCAAAGATCGATATGAGGAAGTTTGATGGCAAGGATCCCGTAACATGGATACTACAGATGGAGCGATATTTCGATCTCCGTAATGTGTAAAACACACAAAAGGTACGCATTGCAACTTTATATTTAGAACCCAATCAGTTTGCATGGTATCAATGACTTTGCTCTCGTAAACAAATTGTCACTTGGTCAATTTTTACGGAGGAAATGATATCACATTATGAGGATACAAAGAGCAACACCTTTAGCCAATTGATAAATCTCAAACAAAAGGGTTCAATGGTAGAGCACATTGAGGACTTCCAAAAATTGAATATAAGGGTGAATGATATTCTAGAGGAGCATATGATTGATGCCTTCATAGGGACTTTAAAGGATAACATCCAACATAAGGTTCGCCTTTGGGAACATGATTCATTGGAGAAGGCATTCAGGTTGGCAAGAAAAATTGAAAGAAAAATTATGGCAATAAGGAATCCCACCACTTACAACTATAAAGATGGAAGTGTTGTTGCTCCACCACTCACAACTATAAAGATGGAAGTTATGTTGCTCCTAGCCTTCTACAACCTACAAGGTTGACACCACAACAATTGGAAGAAACAAGAGAAAAAGGGCTTTGTTACAGTTGTGATAAAAAATACACTAAAGGTCATAAGTGTGCTGAGAAGAAATTATTTTACATAGATTGTGAAGAGGAGGAAGAAAAGGAACAATAAAAGTCAAAAGAAGAGGATATACACTAGGAGCTAACCCCAGAGAAAGAAGAAATGAATCTGACCACATCTTGTAACGCATTGGCAGGAATTACCACTCCTGAAACTCTCAAGATAGAAGGACATATCAAGAAGAAAAAGGTAATAGTGTTGATTGATTCAGGTAGTACCCATAATTTTATTCATTGTAAGATAACCAAGGAATTGAATTGCTTCCTATATCCAGCACTAGAGTGTCAAGTGATGGTTGCAAATGGAGGAACTATAAATTGCTCTAGAAAGTGCCATAATATCAAGCTATCCATGGGAGAATATGTGTTGAATAGTCCAATGCTTTCCATTCCAATGGGTGGTGCTGATGTTGTACTAGTTGTCCAATGGTTACAATCTTTGGGTATGATAGCTTTTAATTTTCAAGAACTTTTCCTGATTTTTTTTTGGAAGGAAAGGAAGTTGAATTAAGGGGTATCACAGGGAAACCAGGAAATATAATCAATTCTAATGGCATGACAAAGCTTCTAAAGAAAGAACAATGGGGCGTAATTGCGCAATTATGTTTACTAGAGGTTCAAACATTGAAATCATCTATTTCTCCAGATCTCCAAAAAGTCTTGGACAATCATTCCAAGGTATTTGAGACTTCTAAAGGCCTCCCACCTAGTCATTATCATGATCATGCTATTCATTTGATTCTAGGAAGTGTTCCTCCAAACATCAGGCCTTACAGATATCCCTATGCCCAAAAGAGTGAAATTGAACGTATGGTTGCAGAAATGCTAGAGGCTGGTATAATTCAACCTAGTCAAAGTTCTTTCTCTATGCCAGTAGTATTGGTGCACAAGAAGGATGGATCATGGTGCATGTGTCCGAATTATAGGGAGCTCAACAGGCTCACTATTAAAGATAAATTTTCCATTTCTGTCATTGATGAATTATTGGAGGAATTACATGGAGAAATTTGCTTCTCCAAGTTGAATCTTCATTCAGGATATCATCAAATAAGAATTAAGACTGAAGACATTCCGAAAACAACATTTAGAGCTCATGAGAGTCATTATGAATTTTTGGTCATGCCTTTTGGCCTTACCAATGTACCTTCTACATTTCAAGGTTTGATGAATTCCATTTTCAAACCCTTCCTTAGAAAATTTGTGTTAATATTTTTGGTGTTATACTAATCTATAGCAAGTCTTGGAAGGATCATGTTCAACATGTTGATAGGGTGCTCAAGCTATTGGAGGAGAAACAATTATATGCAAAAACCTCCAAATGTTTCTTTGGAGTACAGGAGGTGGAAAATTTGGGTTATATTGTATCTCATGAGGGTGTTAAGGTAGACCCTAACAAAATTAATGCTATTAAAGCATGGAAAATCCCTACATCCATAAAGCATCTGCGAGGATTTTTCGCAAGTTTGTTAAGAATTATGGGAGAATAGCAACACCTCTAACAACATTACTGAAGAAAGATGAATTTTCTTGGACTCTAGAAGCAACTATGGTCTTTGAACATCTTAAAGAGGCAATGTGCGAAGCACCGGTCTTAGCTACACTAGATATCACAAAAACCTTTATTGTGGAATATGATGCCTCAGGAAATGGAATTGGTGTTCTTTTAATGCAAGAAGGAAGACCAATTACTTTTGAAAGTTGTCAAATCAAAGGAAAGTATTTACACCAAACTATTTATGAGAAGGAAATGTTGGCAATACTACATGCACTTAAGAAATGGTGACCTTACTTAATGGGAAGACACTTCAAGGTAAAAACGGATCATGATAGTCTTAAATACTTTTTAGAACAAAGATTATCTTCAGAAGTGCAACAAATATGGGTCACAAAGATGTTGGGTTATGACATTGAAATCATCTATAAAAAAGGGAAGCAAAATGTTGTTGCAGATGGACTCTCAAAAAAGGATGAGGATGTGGAAGCATTGCTTTGCCATTACTATTATCCAACTAGATTGGATAACCGAAGCAAGGGATGCATGGAAGAATGACGAAGAAGTATGGACACTCATTCAAAAGTTGCAGCAAGATCCCAGTACATTTGATACATGAAAAATGATTCATTATGGTACAAAGATCACTTATACCTTTGTAAGAATTCCCATCTCGAACAAAAGATTCTTCTGGAATTGCACACCTCTCCCTTAGGAGGGCACTTAGGATTTTTAAAAACTTACCACAGGGTTAAGAAGGAATTCTTTTGGGATGGCCTTAAATCTGATATTCAAAAGGTTGTAGCGGAATGTTTGGTTTGCCAACAAAATAAATTTGAGACAATTAAGACCCCGGGTCTGTTGCAACCTTTATCCATTCCAAGTCAACGTTGGGAGGAGGTTTCAATGGATTTTATCACAGGTTTACCCAAGTTCGAAGGAAGGAGTGTCATCATGGTGGTAGTTGATGGACTTACCAAGTATGCACATTTTTGTGCATTATCTCATCCATTTAAAGCTAGTACAATTGCTACTGCATTTATGGAAACAATTCAAAAGCTACATGGGAACCCAAAGATTATTGTAAGCGACAGAGATCCCATTTTCACTGGAAATTTTTAGACAAAATTATTTTCTTGTCTGGGTACTCAATTAGCTCATAGCTCATCTTATCATTCTCAATCTGATGGGCAAACTGAGATAATGAACAAATGTTTGAAGGATATCTTCGTTGCTTTGTATCTGATAAACAAACACAATGGGTCAAGTGGTTACCTTTGGCTGAATGGTGGTATAACACTTCTTTCCATACTGCAACAAAAATGTCCCCATTTATGACACTTTATGGATATCATTCACCATCCATCACATCATCTTTAAGGGAAACTTCTAAGGTTCAAGCAGTGGAAGATCACATCAAACATCAACAACAAATTCTCCAACTCTTAAAGGATAACCTCACTTTGGCACAAAAAAGAATGAAACAACAAGCATATCAACATCGTAGTGAAATAAGTTTTGATGTAGGCGACTGAGTATTTTTACAGCTACAACCATACAAACAAATGTCCCTTAAGCAAGCTAAGAAGGATAAAAATTATCACCACAGTATTATGGTCCTTACAAGGCGTTGCAAAAGATTGGTACTATGACATACAAATTGGAGCTTCCCAGATTTTCTTGAGTGCACCTAGTTTTCCATGTTTCATGCTTAAAGAAAGTTATAGGTGATAAGCTCCCAGTTCAAACGATATTTCTAGAGCTTGACGAGGAAGGAAAAATCAATTTCATACCTGAAGCAGTCACAGAAACAAGAACTTGACAACTACGAAATTGATCAATTTCAGAGTATCTCATCAAGTGGAAGAACTTACCCGCTGAAGGTTCCACATGGGAGGATGAGAATTTTATACAGAAACATCCAAAACAAATGAAGCATTGAGGATAACACTTTTTTGAAGGAGAGGGGCATGTTAGGTCCCTATAATACTAGTGTATTCCCTCATTGTTATTGTCAGTGTAGCCCCCTTATTGTTATTTGTTAATTTTAGGTATGTTCTATGCTTAGAGCAATTTTTTCAATTTTCACAGTTAGCTCAATATCTTTTCCAGATTAGCAATCACATCAACATTAGAGTAAACTGCGGATAGAACATAAACATAAATCGCAGAAGACAAGCCAAGACAAGAGGACACAAGATGTGGCGCTAGCCAGGGACAAACCCTAATGTGGGGAAACCCTTGATCAATTCTTCTTCTATGTTCTTCAATAGTTCAACAGAGAGAGAGTGAGAGAGATAGTACATTTACAATAGAAGTCAACATTTCGACTTGACAAGATAAGAACATAGATCTTCTCTAAGAAGATGTCTAATGAGGTAACCGATATGGACTCATGTGATTCCATCACCCTATCATAGTGCTGCATCATGCTGCACCATCATACTATGTCCATCGTCATAGAGCTGCACCATGTTGCATTACTACTGAGCTGTACCTCATCATGTTGTACCCATCTTGCTGTTCTTCATCATCATGCTGCACACATCATGCTGCTGCACCATATCATCATGCTGCACCTCCTTGTGCTGCATCTTCAAACTGTACCTTACTATGCCCATCATGCTACATCCCCTTGTGTTGCATCTTGATACACTTATGCTACACCTTGGTACACTTATGCTGCACCTTGATACACTTGTGCTGCACACCCTGATACACTGCCCATAACAACTCTTGCTATGGTGCTATGGCCTGCGGCCTAGCACATAGCAACAAACGTATCCCAGATAGTGTCCAATCATTATTAACGCAACAACATTTAGTCTATAGAAATGTCAACTCTTGAACATGCTGTAATGCTGCAATTTAGGGTCTAGTTAGGGTACTAACCACAATCCCTAACAACCCATCTTAGCTGGCCAAGAATTCCTCCTAATGACCGTCGTTGTCCTCCAATGAGATGCTGCCCTCCACGCTTCATCATTACAGTCCTCCTTGATATAGTAGACCTCCCAAATAGTCCCACTAATGAACTGCTGTAACCTTCTCTTTTCCTGTGGCTAGGGCAGTCATGAGACTGCATATAAGGAACCATTCAGATCCCTTCTCACAGCAGTCTAAGGGCACATGAAACCCTCCACAAATGCGGCCTAGAATAGTGTTAATGTGACTGCATTTAGGCTTGCGTTCAGCCATGTATAGACTACGTTTAGGGCACGTTTAACCCTTCCTTAGATATGTAGTTAAGGCTCCTTTAAGGCCTCCTCTTGTCTGCGGATTAGGGTTGCCTTGCTGCATGTAGAAGTTCCCCTAAAGAGTGGGTAGATCTCCCTTCTTTGCTGCGACTAAGAAGCCTCTTTTGATTGTGGTTTAGGGCATCCTTTAGTTGCGGATTAGGGCTCACTTTAGCTGCGGATTAGGGCTCTCTTTAGCTACAGATTAGGGCTCTTCTAGCTGCGGATTAGGGCCTCTTCTAGCTGCAAATTAGGTGTTGAAGTTTCTAAGTTTACTTAATTTAGAAACCCTTCATGCACTTTTCCTGATTTATTCCTACCTACTTGTTAATTTTTATTTAACAAGTTATTTACAAAGCAAATACTGAAAATAAACACCAGTGCATGCTCAACATATCACAGATCAAAAACTAAAAGAAACAAGAACAAACACACCACATGACACCATTATTTTTTCGACCAATGTCCCCGGAAAAACCCAATGCGGGAAAACCAGTGCAGCTAACTGAGGGTTTTCTTATTAAGCAATATCAGAGTATAATCTGGGTGCTGTAACTGGCCTACCCAACAGAGAATTTCCTTAGCAGCTATACCCCACAGTTTTAGAGAAATCACTTGGTTGAAACCCCAGAAAACCCTTCCGGTAGCTCCTCAGCACAAAACTACTCCTGCGACCCCAGTGTCTGCCCAATCTGGACTGCGTCAACCCCTCTCTGTCTCACGCTGGCCCTGCGTCAGCCTTTCTTGGCCTGTGTCAGCCCCAGGAGGCCTTGCGTCAGCTACGTTGGCCCCTCTGGTGCTCTGTGCAACACTTGGCTGCCTCTACGTGGCCCTGCGTGAGCCCTTGCAGGCTCTGCGTCACCCTCCTTGGCTGCTGTGCTGCTCTCCCAGCATAATCTCTGCCTTCTCTGTTCCTCTGTACTCAATGCCTCTCAGCTGCTCTCCCGATCACTGATTCTATCTCTCTTAGCAAACCCTGCTCTGGAGAATAGAATGATTGATCATTTGGTGTACTCTCCAAGTGACCCCCAAGCCTCCTCTTATACTTTTCCTATTGACATTTCAACGGTCGATATTAAGTCCCTAATCAACGGCTAAGATTAGATCTGACTTGATCCATGTCTTTTGGACCACTCTAACACAGATTCATATTAATACACATTAATAATTTATTTTCCCTAAGTTTAGACTTAGGGACTCCATTAAAAATATTAATTATTTTAATATCTCCTAATCTGTTTAGAATCTGCCCAAACCCTTTCTAAGTATTGGAGATCTCATGTGCCCCAACCTCTCCACCAAATTCATGGCTAGAGCACATTCGATGCTACCCCAAATCAACATTAGGGTCTCTTAGATCTGTGGCCAGATCTCCTACAAGTTTGCGGCCAGGGTTGTCCTAGATGACCCTTCTTTAGGGCTGCATAGGAAGCATCTCCTCTAGACCTCCTCTTCCACTAAAAACCCAAACAAGTGGGGAGTGAGATCACAAGAGATGATTATCAAATGACTTGAAGTCCTCCTTTATTTATACTAAAACGTTGAGCACAAGTGGCGTATATTTGGTTGTTGGCCGACCTTGACAAATTGTCCCATAACACAAATAAATTCATATCTCCATGAATACTTATCGGAATTGGATGATCTTTAGATCAATCCTACACCTCTTGATGAGAGGGATCCAAGAAAAATATCAGTTGCCATAAATAAGATGACCCACATGGAGTTTGGCCCTAGTTGCCAATTTTAACATTATTGTTGTGCCCATATAGGCCCCATATTGTTATTATTGTGCCCCATAGAAACGCACTATTGTTATTTTTGTGCCCTTACATTATTATTGTTATGTCAGCTCTGATTATATTGTGACCCCTTAGACTCCTATATATAGAAAGGAGGTTTTGTAATTTGAATCATCCAAGAATTGTTCATTTTTCTAATGTAAAGGAGGTTGCCCCTCGAAGAGGCTAATTTTGAAGTTGTTGATCAATCTCTTCTATTTTGTGAGCTGGTTGCATAACAAATACATCCATGATACAAGTGGGAAAGGTCACAAGCAAGCCGCAAAATAAGCCATCTCAAAGCTAAAACATAGAAATGTGCCTCAAATAACCCACACATGTGAGCTAGAAACTCTCCAATAGGTGTCATTACTCTCCATAAAGCATCTTTCTCCTCATAAAGGTGTGAAAGACACTCCTCAAGGGTGTACATAATCAACAAGTCATCTCTTCGTCCAATGGGTGCTCCATCGTTAAGCAAACCTTGCTCATTAAGCCATCATCATCAATAGGTGCCTACATCATCACTGAACTACACATGGAAGATGCCCTAGAGCTAGGGTGTGACATCATCATCAAAAGAGGTGTACCAGCCCCTCTGAAGGGGTCCTAGTCTATTGTCATCATGAAATCATCTCACCAGTAAGGCAATGTCCATCAAGAAAGTGCAATGACAACTTAGGAGCGTCCTGTTGGGTCCGGGTCACATGATCTCTCTAGGAAACTTACTAGCTCAGGAGCACAGGTCCAAGGTGCTAGAAGGAGAGGAGGTCATAATTGTCATTGCTCAATCATCCTAAGGCTCAACACTCCTCTAAAAGTGGCCAAGATCTTGGGTCTAAATGCTCTAGTGGAGTCTCCAAGTGGGTTGGACATCCTCTTTGAATTGTTGGAGAAGCATGATATAATCCCTCAAGGGATAACTATTTTGAACCTGGAGCGAGCACCTAACACAACTGATGGAGTCAAGTGAGATCAACATCAAAGGTACTAGAAACCATACGAGTATCAGAGTGGGCTATATTTAATAGAAGAAGGCATCAAAGTACATCATTCAAGGCTTATCCTCAAATGTCTTTTTAGCTAATGATTTGTAAACAAGTTACCTTGCCCAGGTATGGGAGGGCTATCACAGAGATCTATTAGGTGCTTCCAACTTCAAGGGGAGGAACAATTCCTAGGCCGACCCATCAATCAACAGGTGCAAGTAAAAGTTGGTATGGTTTGGGGTTTACTTCATGGAAGATGCCATGGTGGTGTACCAACTTGAGCGCTCTGGTGTGAAGTAGGAGCAGTCATGGGACTTGAGTTACCCCTCTCCTCCGCATATTTTTACCAACCCTCTTGTGTGTCTTCATTAATTTTTCTTCTTCTTTTCATAGTAATAGCTTGGGTTTCAAGCTTTACTTTTGTATCATACCCATTGAAAGATGAAGTGGTTCATTGCTCATTGGGCTTGGGATGTTAAAGTTCCTTTCATTTAGATAGATCAATGTAACTCCCTTTCTGAGTTTGAGATTGGTTCCTAGCAGCAACCAACCAACACATGATCAGATTAATGATGCCATTTCCCAGTAGAATTTACATGAAGATGTCGAAGTTCAGCTTGCACTTCCATAGATGGTCATTAGACCTTGGGAATAAGTTATTAACAATAGGCATGAAACTAGTCTTGGATATTAAAGGATATGTTTCAGAGTGTTGGGTTCCTTTAGTACAGTTCATGTTCACTTGTTCCACATCTTGCTTCTCTTCCACAACCACTTCATATTGTCAAGTGCCAACATTATTATCGGGTTGGCCATGTGAAAGACCAATGTTTTGATCTTCACACTTGTGAGCATTGTGGAAAACATACTCATCATTGAGATAGATATTCAGACGCAAGACTCCTGCAAGAGCAAAGATTCACCTTGGATGGATTGCTTTTGGGCAGTGGTCTTCAATGACCAAGAATATATATTGATCATACCTCAGAGGTCATTCTCAAGTATTGACACATCTTGCAGTGGAGATATCTTCATCTTCTCACCTTGTATTTGACAGGGGGAATTGATGGTCAACTACAAGTTTTAAGGATATACCAACCAAGCTTGAGCCACAACCTGTAGCAAAGCATATAGCTTGAGCGTATATCTAGTGTCAGCCAATGCCAGTGTGTTTTTAAACCCAGCCGGCTTGGAACCGACTCGACCGAGTTGGTCCGAGTCGGCCAAAAAAATTTCAACTCGATGGTTGAACTGGTTCGGTCGGCCGAGTCCATATCAACTCGGCCAGGTCAAGGAAAGCGGCTAGTGAACCCCCAAAAACACAATTTTTTTGATTTTTTAATGTTTTTTCTGAGTATGGGGGACTTCAAATGGTTTTATTAATTGGTTTGTTGGTCTTTGGGGTCCATTCCCCTCTCCTAGTATTGATATGCTATTCATGGTAATGTTAAATTCTTAAAGTAAAAGTGACATTTCCCTTAATCTTCATTTTCATCCTTTTACTTAAATTTTTAGCATTACCATGAAATGACTCAGGATGTTTGAGAGTGGTTTCGGCCTTATTGGATTTCATATGGAGAAAGTAGAATTTTAGATTTCATTCAAAATCCAGCAGACTTATCAGTTTTTCAGGATTTCAGGATTGGGGGATTGCAATGTTTCCATTGAATTTTGTCATGTATTAGGGTATGGAATTCGTATTTAATCAAGAGCACCAATCCCTCTATGTACCTTGATGTTAGTGACATTGGTTGTTGAACTCCTCCGAGATTCGCTCCCAAAGCGGGAGCTTCTAAAAATGTCGCTCCCGCTCCCGTTTTCGCTCTCGCTCCCCACTTTCGCTCCTGCTCCCAAGTAACACTGACCCAGATGATGTTGGCAACTCTAGCAGTAGCTAGTAGTACTAGTCACAGACTTTTGTTGTAGAGGCCATTTATAGCCTCCTTGGTTATGTGTTTTTGTTTTGATCTCTATATCATCATCGTGTATGTATTGGACAGTGCACTGGGTGCCATTTTGATATAACGGACATATTTATGAGCCTACTTTGATCATATGTTGTCTTCTATCTATATTCTAATGCTGTGTGTTTGGAAACATGAATGAAAATCATTAAAATTATGTGTTTTTATAAAAAATAAATATTTAATGTATTTTTTACAACGACCGAGTCATTGAAGTCGAGCCGGCCGAGTCGATACCGAGTCGGAGTTGACCCTCAGCCGAGTCGGAGTTTTAAAACATGAGTTGTAGCCAAAGAAAAATTGATTTTCCATGAGCATGATTTGGTTAGTGGCTTGCCTTAAACCACCACCCGCAGAAGACTTCGGCTTTTGCTACCCATCTCATCAATTTGTAGTCATCGTTAAACCATCATCATGGAGCACTTCCACTTCGCAGAAGAATTCAACTTGTAGCCATATTCAAAATTGTTCCACAAACTACTTTGAGCCAAGTTCTAGAGTTGGTGGTTAGCCTTAAACCACCACCAGTAGAGGACTTCTACCTCATTTAGTTTATGCTCATCCTTAAACCACCATTTTAGAGAGGACATCCAACCATTGGCTGCCATTCACTTCTACATTTCAACTCTCTTCTTGGACTCATATACACCCCTTCGAATTAAGGGGGGGAATGTTGGAAGCATAATCCTCTTGGGTTATGCAAACTTGGCTTATTCACTTGAGAGGAAGGTGAAAATCTTTAAGTCAATGCCAATAGTTATGGGAAGTACAGGAGACCTCTTGGAAGATGAAAACCAACAATCAATGTAATTGTATTAATATGTATATCTTGTGAATAGAATGAATCACGCATTTTATGAAAATCTTGTCTATTATTTGTGAGTGTGTTCTACAAGAATTTTGGCCTAATAGTCCATAATAATTAATTAAATTGCTTATTGTACATACTCCACCAAGAAAGCACCTAAAGAGGCAATCAAATAACTTCTACATGCAAAGTCGCCAAGCCAATGTAAAAGACCTTATGAGGCTACAAAATCAACATAACTACATCTATAAGGAGATAAACTTAAATTACGTAAAAAATATTTTTTTATTTCTTTCTAGTGTTCCATAGGGATGCATCCTGCAGGGTGGGGTGCACACACCTCATGCTTTCCATGCAACTGGGACAGGGGATGCTTGCGGAAACATTTCGCCACGTCCCCTTTTTTGATGATGTAGGGAGACGCAAGGGGGAACTTTTCACTAGTGTGGGGGACGCATTTCTCCAAAATGGGTGCTTGTGGGTCTCCCCCCTCAAAAAGGGTTAGGCGTCCCCCCTTTAGTTAGCTTGAAAACAATGATTTATGAGTGGGAGGCTTAATATTCAACCCTAGGGCCCTATTAATGCTATATAATTATTGGTAATGTTAAATTCTTCAAGTAAAAGTGACATTCTCCTTTATCATTCTTTTTTTTTTGTTAATAGAGGAATCAACAACTGGAGCAGCCTCGCAACTTGCGTTACACGTGGTCGATTTTGACCGCTACCACTATAACCCCTGGGAAACTGCGCCCGCCCCTCTCCATAGCTCCGGGTTAGTCCGGGGGAATTGAACTCGTGACCTTCAGTACGGAGCCTGCCTTTCTAACGAACTTCATCGCATTGTGATTACCATCTCGCCTACCCCCATGGGGCTATAAAAACTACATTCTCCTTTATCATTCATTTTCATCCTGTTACTTAAGTTTTTAACATTACCATGAAATGGCTTTGAATGTTTGAGAGTGGTTCCAACCTCATTGGATTTCATATGGCGAAAGTAGAATTTTAGATTTCGCTCAAAATCAAACAGAGTTAACAATTTTTTTCAGGATTAAGAATGGGGGGATTGCAACGTTTCCATTGGATTTTCTAATGTATGGGGTATGAAATTAGTATTTAATCAAGAACACCAATTCCTCTATGTACCTTAGATTGACTCTTTGTCTTGTCACTCTTTACTATTTTTGAGTTTTAGTTATATCAATTTATTATTCCAGTCTTTAGATTTTAGTATCTACTATAGTCTATTTTGCTTAGTATTAATTAGATTCTAGAATGATGAATGATGAATTTTAATTTTAAATCAATTTAGAATCTAGAATGATGATTGATGAATTTAATTTTTAAATCAATGTAGATTCTAGAATGTTGAATAATGAATGATGAATATGGATCAATTTATTTCGTTATTGTATTTCGTGGTGTTAAAATTGGCAACTAGGGCCAAACTCCATGTGGGTCAGCTTATTTATGGCAGCTGATATTTTTATTGGATCCCTCTTGTCGAGAGGTGTCGGATTGATCTAAAGATCATCCAATTCCGATAAGTATATATGGAGATATGAATTTATTTTGATTATGGAATTATTATCAAGCCGACCAGCAATTTGAGTAGGCTCAGAAGCCCAATAGACATGCCTATTCATCATCTACGTTTTAGTATAAATTGGCAAGGACTTGAAGTCATTTTAACACACTCTTTAGGTGATCTCCTCCCCATGTCTTGGGTTTTTGGAGAAGGAGAGATACTAAAGAGTATGATGCCCTAGCTACCATACGATGCCCTAATCCGTTAGCAATGGGAAGCAACTATACACACAACAATGTGATGCCCTAGATGCAGTTATACGTAGTCATGAAAAGGAACCGCTGTCAAGGCATGGAGCCATAGTTAAAGGAGATCTGGCCGCAATAATGGAGCTGCGCTAAAACACAGTCACGGGAGAGATTGATACGCTGTCCTAGAAGCCTTCATACGCTGCTTGTAGCAGCCTAAACACAGACCTGTTCACGCAGTCAATGGAGGAAGAAGAAGCCGCAGTCATGTCAAGGAGATTTGGCTGCAGTTAAAAGGAGACCTGTCGTTGCCAAGCCAATACGTAGTGTGAAGGTTTACGTAGACCTATACGCTGTCATAAATAAGTTCTAATCACTGTACAAAACAACCCTAATCTAATGCTGTCATGAAACAAGGGTTTGAATATTGTGCAACCTAACGTTGTCATAGTGAGGACCTATGGAACCACTATACATGAGAATATATACGCAGCAACAAGGATAGGTCTGAGGATAAAGCTGCTGTCATAATATTGGATTGCTATAGGTGACAACAAGAAAATAGAAGGATAATTTAAGATGGGTCTGCTGGAAGGTATCTGGAACTATAGCCTAGCTTCTTTTCTAGGCTGCAAGCCATAGCAAGCAGCTAAGGCTGATCTACTTATTGCTACATAAATAAGGATGCATGATAGAAGATGCAGCATAATGAATGGGTAGCATGATGCAAGAGATCATGGGTAGCATGATGAATGGGAAGCATGATAGATGAGATCATGGGCAGCATGATGCAAGAGATCATGGGCAACATGATAGATGAGATCATGGGCAGCATGATGCAAGAGATCATGGGCATCATGATGAATGGGCAGCATGATGCAAGAGATCATGGGTAGCATGATGAATGGGCAACATGATAGATGAGATCATGGGCAGCATGATGCATGGACAACATGATGTATGGGTAGCATAGTAATCATGAGCAGCATGATGATGCATGATGGTGCTACACGGTAAGGTGCAACAAATGGACGAGACGCAACACTATGATAGGTGAAGAAGTCACCTTAGAGAATTAGTTGAAGCAACATGTCTTCAACTGATCTCTGTAGATATCAAAAGTTAAAGTGTTGACTTCTATTGTAAATATACTATCTCTCTCACTTTCTCTACTGAACTTTGAAGAACATAAAAGAAGAATTGATCAAGGGTTTCTCCACATTGTGGGGTTTGTCCCTGGCTAGCGCCACATCTTGTGTCCTCTTGTCTTGGCTTGTCTTCTACAATTTATATTTATGTTCTATCTGCAGTTTACTTTAATGCTGATGTGATTGCTATCTATGAAAATTTAAATAAATTGCTCTAGCATAGAACATACCTAAAATTAACATGGTATCAGAGCTGAGGTGAAGACAATGCCTAAGCAAGAGTGAAAGAGCAATCATCGAAGACAGTTGGGACAAGACAAAAGGATCAATGGGTTCCTCATCCCTCTTCTAATTCACCTAGGGTGAAGTCGAAGCAGAGAATATTATCAGAATGGCGCAACAGAAAGTTTCTGATGTCCTACCTAAAGATCACTTCATTGGGAAGTTCGGATCAAAGGGTGGAAGGAAAGGCGAATGCCTTGAAATAAGTTAGGCCATTATGCAAAGGAGTGTCCAAAGGACAGGGACACATCTCTTGATGAAGATAATAATCATTCCAGGGACATCTTCAATGATCGGAGGAATGACAAGTAATGCAGGTCATCAAGGGAATGGTCGACTCTTCAAAGAAAGCAAGGAACCCCAAAATCTCTCTTTTATGTACTTGATCGCTAGAAGAACGTGGTGTCCATCTCGGAAATGGAAGTCAAAGGTTTCAGCATGGCACTCGTCGATAGAAAGGTACGTATTTGAAAATAGAATTTTCAAAGATGTTTTTGAGTGCAGGGTTGTATTAAGTTACAGGAAGTCCACTGGGGACCATGTCCATTGACATAGCACCAGAGGTTTGTGAGTCAGATGGTGATAGGGAAGCCTGAATTCAAAAGGAGCATGAAAGTACATGTCTAAGATGGACCGAAGGAAAATCTTACAAGGGGACCATTCCCTTCATGTAGCAAGTCCACAGGTTTGGAGCAACCCGTGGAGTTTGAGATTCATGAACGGGAATCTCATGTATAAAGGTGGAAGAAAGCCCTCTATGGCTTGAAGCAAAACACCCCGGGCGTAATATGAGAGGATTGATAGCTGTTTGATGACGCTGAGATTCACTAGGAGTGAAACCGATCCAAACCATTACCCGAAGGTTGTGGATGATAGACCTCTCATATCGGCACCTTATACGGACGAACTATTTCTGATAGGTGCAGATCCTCTCATTTGCAGAAGTAAGAGGGAGTTGGATTCTAGACATATGTTTTAGCATGATAAGCTCATATTTGGTTGAGCCTCACTAGATTGGTGCCAAGAATCTTCTGAGATATCTTCGGGGCCCAAAACACAGCTGGAAATATGAAAACTGCATGAGTATTCTAATGCTGACTGGGCAGGCAGTGTGGAGGATCAGTAGAGCACTTTTAAGTGCTGGTTCTCTTTGGATTTTGCTTCGATATCATGGATGAGCAGGAAGCAGAAGTCGATTGTTATAAGTACCACCGAGACTGGATACATAACTACGAGTATGAGCTCCTATGAGGTTGCCTGGTTGTGGAAACTCTTCAGTGAGTACACATGATGAATACCACTATGATTCTTTGTGACAACTAGAGGTGGGATTCGATTATTGAGGAATCCCGTATTCAATGATTGCTCCAGCAGATAGACATCAGATACTGCCTTATCTGGGATATGGTAAGTCGATGAGCAAGGAGGCTCCATCGCACTGAGATGATGTACAGGTCGCTACACTTTGTTAGAGCCCCGGGGAAAGATCAAATTTGTGATTTTCCCGAACGACTTGGAGTCGTCGAGAGACCCTTGTAAAAGGGTCCTGCATGTTGCATACATTGAGCTCTGGGAGCTCTGGGGGCTTGCGGTTCTTACTGGAGCAACATACGACCACAGGGTGACTCACCCTCCCCTGGTGGTGCGCACTGTGAACAAGATGATTCGCTCTCTTGTGGAACAAGATGATTCACTCTCTTGTGGGACAGGATGATTCGCTCTCCTGTGTAGCAGGATGATTAGTTCTCTTGTGAGGTCTGGATGATGTGTTCTCCATGACGATTGTGTAGCAGGATGATTAGTTCTCCTGTGAGGTCTGGATGATGTGTTCTCCATGACTATGTAGCAGGATGATTAGCTCTCCTGTGAGGCCTGGATGATGTGTTCTCCATGGCGATTGTGTAGCAGGATGATTAGTTCTCCTGTGAGGACAGGATTGATTAAGTTCTTCTGTCGAGGCATCCTACCCATGCAGTCTGGGACTCATGGGAAGTACCTCTCATATGATCAATGAGCAGGGAAATGAGGATAGGGACCATAGTAGTATCGATGGATGCATCGGTGTATCTACCGTACTCCCTATGCTAGGATGACCTTCATTGATCTGGGATCAATGATACTGGTCTGGGACCAGTGGTAGGAGTTGTACCTATTATGATGCTGACTTCGGGTCGGTTGAGACTGGTCTGGGACCAGTGGTACATACTCTGAGACTGACTTAGGGTCAGTGGAGGATTGGTCTGGGACCATTGGTAGGATTTGTACCTACTATGACGCTGACTTCGGGTCGGTTGAGACTGGTATGGGACCAGTGGTACATACTGTGAGACCAGTGGTACATACTCTGAGACTGACTTAGGGTCAGTGGAGGAATGGTCTGGGACCAGTGGTAGGAGTTGTACTTACTATGATGCTGACTTCAGGTCGGTTGAGACTGGTCTGGGACCAGTGGTACATACTCTGAGACTGAGCTAGGGTCAGTGGAAGACTGGTCTGGGACCAGTGAGAGTGGTACTTGCTATGACGCTGACTTTGGGTCAATTGAGACTGGTCTGGGACCAGTGGTACACTCCTTGAGACTGATGATACTGGTTTGGGACCAGTAGTAGCAGTGGTACCCACTATGACACTGACTTTGGGTTGGTTGAAACTGGTCTGGGACCAGTGGTACGCACTCTGAGACTGACTTCGGGTCAGTGGAGAAAGGTATGAGACATTCTCGATCAATTCATCTTCTTCATGGTTCAGTAGAGCTAACTTCAGCAGAGCAGAGCAGAGCCAATAGAGCTAGCAGAGCAGAGCAGAGTTGGGCAGAGCTGAGCAGAGCAGTGCAGGGCACTAACGGCAATGATAGTACAGTTGGACATATGGATCAGCGGATGGAGTTCTCCCTAATGAGAGGGAGTGTTAAAATTGGCAACTAGGGCCAAACTCCATGTGGGTCAGCTTATTTATGGCAGCTGATATTTTTATTGGATCCCTCTCGTCGAGAGGTGTAGGATTGATCTAAAGATCATCCGATTCCAATAAGTACTATGGAGATATGAATTTATTTTGATTATGGAATTATTATCAAGCCGACCAGCAATTTGAGTAGGCTCAGAAGCCCAATAGACATGCCTATTCATCATCTACGTTTTGGTATAAATTGGCAAGGACTTGAAGTCATTTTAACACACTCTTTAGGTGATCTCCTCTCCACACCTTGGGTTTTTGGAGGAGAGATACTAAAGAGTATGATGCCCTAGCTACCGTACGATGCACTAATCCGTTAGCAATGGGAAGCAACTATAAGCACAGCAATGTGATACCCTAGATGCAGTTATACGCAGTCATGAAAAGGAACCGCTGTCAAGGCATGGAGCCATAGTTAGAGGAGATCTGGCCACAGTAATGGAGCAGCCCTAAAATGCAGTCAAGGGAGACATTGATACACTATCCTAGAAGCCTTCATATGCTGCCTGTAGCATCCTAAACGCAGACCTGTTCACGCAGTCAATGGAGGAAGAAGAAGCCGTAGTCATGTCAAGGAGATCTGGCCGCAGTTAAAAGGAGACCTGTAGCTGCCAAGCCAATACGCAATGTGAAGGTTTACGCAGACCTATACGCTGTCATAAATAAGTTCTAATCACTGTACAGAACAGCCCTAATCTAATGCTGTCATGAAACAAGGGTTTGAATATTGTGCAGCCTAACATTGTCATAGTGAGGACCTATGGAACCACTATACATGAGAATATATACGCAGCAACAAGGATAGGTCTGAGGATAAAGCTGCTGTCATAATATCAGATTGCTGTAGGTGACAGCATGAAAATAGAAGGATAATTTAACATGGGTCTGCTGGAAGGTATCTAGAACTATAGCCTAGCTGCTTTGCTAGGCTGCAAGCCATAGCAAGCAGCTAAGGCTGATCTACTTATTGCTGCATAAATAAGGCTGCATGATAGAAGATGCAGCATAATGAATGGGCAGCATGATGCAAGAGATCGTGGGCAGCATAGTAATCATGAGCAGCATAATGATGCATGATGCAGCATGATGGTGCTACATGGTAAGGTGCAACAAATGGACGAGATGCAGCACTATGATAGGTGAAGAAGTCACCTTAGAGAATCAGTTGAAGCAACATGTGTTCAATTGATCTCTGTAGATATTGAAAGTCAAAGTGTTGACTTCTATTGTAAATGTACTATCTCTCTCACTTTCTCTGCTGAACTTTGAAGAACATAAAAGAAGAATTGATCAAGGGTTTCCCCACATTGTGGGGTTTGTCCCTGGCTAGCGCCACATCTTGTGTCCTCTTGTCTTGGCTTGTATTCTGCGATTTATATTTATGTTCTATCTGCAGTTTACTTTAATGCTGATGTGATTGCTATCTGTGAAAATTTAAATAAATTGCTCTAGCATAGAACATACCTAAAATTAACACATGGTCTATGGATGAATGTTGTATGTATCACTGTATTTTGTTACTTAATTCAATTATGTATGGGTCAATGAATTTATGCTTTCATTATTGAATATTAATTTGATATATATATATATGAAAAAAGAAAAAATTTATATACCTCGACATCCCCTCGTCCCCCCTAAATTTCCCTAAAATTTGAGGGTACTCCCACACGTCCTTGTTGTGCATCTCCCCGTACCTGCATCCACCTGTCCCAGAGTCTTGGTGGAACATTGATCCTAACCCATACATTATTTTCTTAGAAGGCCTATTTTAGACCCTAACTTTCCGCTAATGTAAAGTTGTATAAGCCACATCACTTTGAGGAATCTTTCCCAGTCACATGTCCATCAGTCATAATTGTGAAGTTTCAACTTCCCTTTCTTGAATATACATTTGTGATGTTTGCACCATACCCACTAGCCATCATCAAATCACCACTTACTTTGTGGGCCGCAAAGGGATTTTTTCCACACAACCAAAATTGCTGTCCTAGTGAGTGTTTAGTAGCAGTTTCACAGTCTCAGCTGAAACTGAGAACAGTGTTTTCTCAATAATGAGGAATTGATGAGACTTGGTCTAATGTACTTCTATATTTCTACATTCCTATTTTGTCCTTCACCCATATTTTTTATGGGTGACTTCGTCTAAATTGATAGCTCACCCTCTTTATTGTATTTTATGGAGACTTGGTCAACTTAGATCACATTCCCTGCAATTTTTTTACTTTATGTAAGAGTACAAATGAGTGTACAAGTCTGGTAATTCTTTTATATTTGCATGCTTGTCCTAGTTTATTCATTTGTACATGAGCTTCTTCTTTTGCTGGTATTATGTGCATATCATAATCCTTTTTGTTTTCCTATTCTCTTATTTGTTTTCTTGCTTTCTTGCAAGAAAAGTAAAAATGCTAATAGGTTGTCTTCAATGTTAACAAATTATATCATTTGCAAATAAAATTTGGAAGCAGCTCTACTACTATCATTGTTACTTTGTTTAATAATTTAATCATGCCTCTTACCTTATTTCATGTCTTATTCAACAGAAAAGTTTTCTCGTCATTTAATAATTCATGTACCAAATGCTGCTTTCAAGGACAATTCACATGTGGGTGCTTTTGTTGGAGAGGTAAGCATATATAAGTTATCAACATATGGACAAAAACATGGTGAACATAGTCTTATCATGTTGTTTTTGTTGGACAAATAAATACTTTTGTAAACTTCCATTAAACAAATAGTATACATGGCAAATACGACCTTATCATGTTTTTGTTGGGCAAATATATAGTTAGCTAAACTTCCAATCTTGGAGGAGGTATTGGATACATTTTTTATTTGTTTGATCATAGGCTGAAAACTAAAATGCTAAGTCGATAATAACAAATTACATACTAAATGAGAAACATTCATTACACATGTATAAGCTGGTGTTTTCATCTACCATTTGTAATGTACATAAATAACATTACATAATAATCCACAGTAATACTAATCATTGAATAACATGAAGGTCATAACCTTTCATGCTTGTGGCTAGGAAACGAGTGTTTATATTGTCTTTCATCTACCATTTGTAATGTACATAAAATAGCATTAGGTCATAATAATAATAATAATACCCAAGGGTCACAAACATTCATCTTGGTAACCAGTGAATGTGTATATGCATCATCGACAAAGCTCTTAAATATCATCCTATATCATGTATTTAGATGAAGTACTTATTTCGACAGATTTTTAAGGTATCTCTTTCATGGTTAAGTTGATAAAGGAACTATCATGTTTGCTTTAAGCGTTATCAAAGCAAGTTGGAGACTTCCTATCCTATGGTTAAATTCATTTCTGGTGGCCCAACCATCAAACAAATTCTGATGAAGGGATCCTGCCCACTGGTGAAGAAGTTTTGGATGTTGCCAGTGAATGAAAATAAAGAGTTAAGCCAAAAAAGCATTGCAATAAAAAGAAAAAAAGGAATAAAAAGAAAAGTAAGTTGAACACCATTTCCATAACCAGTGGTTGTTTAAACGAAGCAAAGAGACAATTTGTTACTTCAAAACACTAATATCATTGTTAGGAGTCATTGTTGGAAGCCCCTTGGTAGGACCTCAAAATTTTGTCTAGAGCCACCAAATTGTTTGTTGTGTCAAACCATACGTTGGAAGTTGCAAGATGCAATGATACAAAATTTTGCGCATATGTTTGATAGTGAAAATTGACATACATAGTTAAGCAATACATTGGCCCATGGCAAAACACAATAAGCATGCAATGACAATTCATCCATGGAATCACAAAAATAATAAATTTACCTTGGATCAATCAATTGTGTTTGTTGGGAGGATGGCAAGGTGCGATGTGAAGAAAATCTCTGGTTTATTATGTAATGTCCTTGGTTAATTTTATCCTTAGTGTTTCTATTCTAGCTAGAGCAATCAATTGTGTTTGTTGGGAGGATGGCAAGGTGCGATGTGAAGAAAATCTCTGGTTTGTTATGTAATGTCCTTGGTTAATTTTATCCTTAGTGTTTCTATGCTAGCTAGGGTTTCTTGAATCAATCAGACATATTATATGCCAATAGTGAAAATTTATTCATTTAAAAATAAGCATCATTGAGTAACATAAAGACATCCAATAGGAATAAATATCTCTTGTAATGATATGAGTTCTCAATACATGAGGAATTAGGGCTAGTTTCCCAAGAATAATATTCCACCAGTTTTACAATACCGATATTTAGTCAATCAATACTTCAAATAACATTACCCAATTACCACTACTCCAACTGTAACTCTACACTATTCCGTTTACTGTAGCTACACTAATTATGACTCATTGTCTAAGTTCCCAACCCAACTATGATAGTGTCCACTAAGGTTCGAGCCCTTTGTTCCTTCAACCTCCTGTAACTTGACTCACTCCCAAAATTAGGGCTTGAATATGATGTTACGCTGCCCAACAACTGGTAGAATCGAAATATGTAAGGTTCCTAATTAACAAAATTTAACGAAACTGTTGCTCAAGAAAAGCGCTAATTTTCAATTAACAAAATTTGACAAAGTTGTTATTCAGATTAACCAGAGAAATTCAAATCTAATCATTCATTTGATAATACTTGCTTGAAACTCTTGTCTAAAGGTGTTTTTGGCCATTGTTGCTCCCGCTTCTGTTACCAAGCCGACCTGTGCCCAAAGCTTCAAGAACAATCAAGGCTTAGTCTTCACTCTTTGTATGTGGCTCTCTCTCTGAAATTCCTCCTCTGTCTCTGTGTAAAAAAATGTACCCCCCCAGTCTGTGCGATATTCCTTCTCCCACACTACCGTCTCAGCCTCCTACAAGGCCTTTTGTCTCCCTTGCTTTTCGACATGTGGAAATCTAGATTAGTCATTTGGTTTCTCCCTGGTTCTGGAGAGGTGGTCAGATTTTATATGGGTTCTGAATAATATTCATGGGTTTCTCACTTTAATTTTAATTCATATGTACATTGGTCATTGCTATTTTGCTCTTTTAAATAATACAACATATGTACCTTTTAGTTAATATTTATCTCTTTTAATTCCTTTGTATTTGATTTAATATAAAATATATAATTTCATTAATATAATTAATAATTAACAATAATTAATACAATATTATGTTATAGTTCTTATTTAGTTAACATAATTAATAATATTATAATTACCCTTTTATTTTTTATAATACCTTGTATTAATATTAATATTATAATACCTTTTTATTTTTATATTAATATTATAATTACTTTTATTATGAATAATATGTTAATTATATATTATCATGGTGATGTATATAACAAGTAATCCACCTCAATATGTTCATTATATTATGGCGGGTTTCCCTAGTCTGTGCGATATTCCTTCTCGCACACCACTGTCTCAGCCTCCTACAAGGGCTTTTGTCTCCCTTGCTTTCTGACATGTGGAAATCTAGATTAGTCATTTGGTTTCTCCTCGGTTCTGAAGAGGTGGTCAGATTTTATATGGGTTCTGAATAATATTCATGGGTTTCTCACTTTAATTGGTCATTGCTATTTTGTTCTTTTAAATAATATAACATATGTACCTTTTAATTAATATTTATCTCTTTTAATTCCTTTGTATTTTATTTAATATTATAATTACCCTTTTATTTTTTATAATACCTTGTATTAAGATTAATATTATAATACCTTTTTATTTTTATATTAATATTATAATTACTTTTATTATGAATAATATGTTAATTATATATTATCATGGTGGTGTATATAGCAAGTAATCCACCTCAATATGTTCATTATATTATGGCGAGTTTCCCCAGTCTGTGCGATATTCCTTCTCCCACACCATCGTCTCAGCCTCCAACAAGGCCTTTTGTCTCCCTTGCTTTCCAACATGTGGAAATCTAGATTAGTCATTTGGTTTCTCCCCGGTTCTGAAGAGGTGGTCAGATATTATATGGGTTCTGAATAATATTCATGGGTTTCCCACTTTAATTTTAATTCACACGTACATTGGTCATTGCTATTTTGTTCTTTTAAATAATATAATATATGTACCTTTTATTTAATATTTATCTCTTTTAATTCCTTTGTATTTTATTTAATATAAAATATATAATTTCATTAATATAATTAATAATTAACAATAATTAATACAATACTATGTTAGTTCTTATTTAGTTAACATAATTAATAATATTATAATTCCCTTTTATTTTTTATAATACCTTGTATTAATATTAATATTATAATACCTTTTTATTTTTATTTTAATATTATAATTACTTTTATTATGAATAATATGTTAATTATATATTATCATGGTGGTGTATATAGCAAGTAATCCACCTCAATATGTTCATTATATTATGGCAAGTTTAGGTATTTACTCGGTATGTCAATAATTCATTCATTGGACTTTTCATAATTGGTTAGCACATATACTAGTGCAGTGTATGCGATACATGCATATGTAACTATCATATGCATGCTAATATTTCTATACTCCTTTTAGCTCGAGATGGGTCATTACATACACCCTTCCTTCAGAAAATTTCATCTGGAAGTTAAGGTTTATATAGTATATTAGTAATTATTTTAGCAATTTGTGTAATTATGTAAGGCTCCAAAGCTATTCTAGAATCATCCTATTCTTCCTAATCTCTTCTGCTCCCATCCTATCCGTCTCTACTGGAATATGCCATGTCGTCAGCTATACCAATCTAACCATTCATAAAACTCAAGGGTGACAACGTTGACTATATCGACCTGATTTCCCAATAGGCATCTGATAGTCATCATCACACATCCAGGGCAATGTGACTCGCATTGTTGTCCCATGACTCCAGGTTTGGGAGGATAAACAGTGGGAAACACCTCCACCCCTCCTAGTAGGACCATGGTCAACACCCGATCATGGATTCTCACTGAGCTTCAATTGTTCTTGGAGTTTTGTCATCACGTGGTCGGTTTGGTAACAATACTATCTGCAATGTAAACACTTGTCCACACTTTATAACATATGCATCAATATATTCAAAACCAATTGTATCAGACAACAGTTTCTGTGCATTTTAAATATGATATCGTCTATGATTATTGATCTTTGAATTCATATAACATATTTAACTATGTTTGGTTACTATATTTGTAAGTTCGCTTTTTCATTAAATAGCTAATTATAGTCATTCTTTTATTTCAGGCTCATCATTCATGTTGATACATAAAATAAAAATTATAAAAATCACATCATAACATATTTCATAATTCATATTAATATCCTTGTATCGGCAATGTTAAACAAATAACATACTTCAAAGTTCATAATGGTATCCATGTACCAACAACATTAAGTATAATAATTTATAATTATTCTTACATGTAACATTTCATAATTATAGAATAGTTCATAATGATAATCTCAAGTATCTAGCCAAATAAAGTTAAGATATACAAAATAAGGTTTAAGTGCTTCAGGGTTATGCTTGTCCCATTGGACCTTAACTTGGTCTACTAAGTGGTTCCCGAGCTGTCGAACCCTACATTCTAGTATACATAATGGTTCGACCGAAATGGTTCTCTTGTTCGATATCCGCAGTTTCTTCCATTGAAGTTTATGAGATTTGTCAGTTATGTAATGTCTTAGTACAACTACATGAAAACATTATGATTTTATGCAAGTGGGGTGGCATTGTAAGACGATAGGTGGCAGGTCCAACTTTTTCCGGAACTTTAGATGGCCCAATAAACCGATGTGACAACTTTGTTCCTTTTCCAAACTTGATCTGATGCAAATAAAAACTTGATCCCCTATTTCATAATTCCTATTTGTCTTGTGAGCATTGGCATAACTTTTTTGTCTATCTGTTTCTTCCTTTAACCATTGCTTAATTTGTTTTACCTGTTTATCCATCTCTTGAATTAATTATGGCCCCACTGTCGTTCAATCTTCTAACCTGTCCCAACTTAGCCGGTTTCCTGCAAGGTCTTCCATATAATGCTTCAAATGGAGGCATTCCGATTGAACTATGATAACTATTATTGTATGCAAATTCAACCAAGGGTAAGTACTTTTCCCAGTGTTTGTTGATCCTTAACGTACATTCTCAACATATTTTCTATTATTTAGTTCACCATTTCTGTCTGTCTATCAGTCTCAGGATGATAAATTGTACTTAAATTTAATTGAGTTCCTAAGGTTGACTGCATACAAGTCCAAAACCTTGAAGTGAACTAGGCATTCCTATTTGATATGATCTTCTTAGGAACTCCATGAAATCTAACGATTTCATTTATAAATAATTGAGCTATGTCAACAACCTCATAAGTATCTTTTACAGGAATAAAATGAGCGCTTTTGTTAGTTTATCCATCACAACTAGAATGACATTGTGCCTTTGTGGGGTAAGAGGTAGGTAGAAATCACCCCTCATTTAATCATAGGAATGTTGTGAGCTTGCAGGAGACTTGCTGGGTGACGATGATCAACCTTCACTTGTTGACATTTAAGATTTTTTACAACGAATTGGACAATATTGTGCTTCATTCCTGTCCAAAAGAAGAGTTTCCTTGTGTCAGTATACATTTTCTTTACACCAGGATGCGCATAATACAGTGCTCTATGGGCTTCCTTAACGATGGTGTTTTGGATCTTTACTATCAAGTCCAAATCTTAATTTTAGATACTGGCTATTTCTTCTGCCAGTTGTATACCTCACCCTTGCCCAAAGATATGGATCTCACAGTGAGGAGCCAATAGAGGAGAAGAGGGTCCCTAAGATGTCTATTTCAACCAACTTATGTAAGAGGTAAAATTTTAATGAGGCTCAGGGCTGAAGTGCAAATTGTGTTAATTCCCCAATTTAAAATAATGCTATATGCAAATGCTTCAAAGAAAAATAAGATAGTTGCAAAAGTTGAGAGACTAGAATGTAAATTAGCTCATATGTGTTTGCACTATTAAATGGAAAATATGCAAGTAAAATGTAATAGATTGTTTTAACTACTATTGTTTCAAATAAATGATTGTGCTCCAATAGTTTCCATGACATATAGCATAAATTGACCGAGTAGTGAAGCATATACTTGAAAAAATTATGAAACAATTAAAACTTGCCAAAGTATGAAGTGTTTACACATAAGATAAGATTTGTTCAATGTTAGAATTGGCAACTAGGATCAAACTCCATGTGGGTCATCTTATTTATGGCAGCTGATATTTTTCTTGGATCCCTCTCATCGAGAGGTGTAGGATTGATCTAAAGATCATCCGATTTCGATAAGTATTCGTGGAGTTATGAATTTATTTGCGTTATAAGACAATTCGTCAAGGTCGGCCAGTAGCCAAATAAACCCCACATGTGCTCAACATTTTAGTATAAATAGAGGTGGCCTTTAAGTCATTTCAACACACTTGGGATCTCTTCCTCTCTCTACTTGTTTTCCGCGATTTATGTTTATGTTCTATCTGCAGTTTACTTTAATGCTGATGTGATTGCTACTCTGGAAAAGATATTGGACTAACTGTGAAAATTGAAAGAAATTGCTCTAAGCATAGAACATACCTAAAATTAACATGGTATCAGAGCTGAGGTGAAGGTAATGCCTAAGCAAGAGTGAAAGAGCAATCATCGAAGACAGTTGGGAAAGGACAAAAGGATCAGTGGATTCCTCATCCCTCTTCAAATTCACCAAGGGTGAAGTTGAAGCAGAGAATATTATCAGAATGGCGCAGCAGAATATGGCCTACCTAAAGATCACTTCATTGGAAGACCGGATCTCAGGGTGGAAGGAAAAATAGATAACTAGTTCAACCATTATGCGAAGGAGTGTCCGAATGGCAGGGACACATCACTTGATGATGATAATAATCATTCCAGGGCAATCTTCAATGATCAAAAGAATGATAGGTAATGCAAGTCATCAAGGAAATGGTCGACTCTTCGTAGAAAGCAAGGAACCCCAGGTATGAAGAATCAAATGTTGTTTCTGATAAGATAAAGAAGCGTTATCTTGTATTGGCCCTCTCCTTTAGATTCTTTGGGAATTTGCCTTATAGATTGTGGTGCTTCAAGGCACTTCATCGAATAGATGGGTGCACTCTCTAATTTGGTAGAGATGGAAACAATCATGGGATTATACTTGGAGCCGATGCCACCTATCCCGGAAAGGGTGTAGGGAATGTTAACTCTCAATTGAATAAGGGTAACTCGATTCATTTACAAAATCTCTTTTATGTACTTGATCACAAGAAGAACCTGGTGTCCATCTTGGAAATGGAAGTCAAAGGTTTCAGGGTGGCATTCATCGATGGAAAGGTACGTGTTACAAAATATAATTTTCAAAGATGCTTTTTCTCATGGGTTCAGGGTTGGCAATTTGTATCAAGTTGCAAGATGGTCCATTGGGGATCATGTCAATTGACATATCGCATCTATAACACCGGAGGTCTACCTATGGGGCCCTACCTGATGTGAGTCAAATGGTGATAGGGATGTCTGAATTCAAGTAGAGCATGAAAGTACATGTCTGAGATGTACCAAAGGAAAATCCTATAAGGGGACCATTCCCCTCATACAACAGTTCCACAGGTTTGGAACAACTCGAGGAGTTTGAGATTCATGCTCGCGAATCTCATGTATATAGGTGGAAGAAAACCCTCTATGGCTTGAAGCAAAACACCCCGGGTGTAGTATGAGAGGATTGATAGCTGTCTGATGAAGTTGAGATTCACTAGGAGTGAAACCGATCCAAACCATTACCCGAAGGTTGTGGATGATAGACCTCTCAAACTGGCACCTTATGAGGACGACCTATTTCTGACAGGTGCAGACACTCTCATTTGCAGAAGTAAGAGGGAGTTGGATTCCAGATGTGAAATGATAAACTGCAAGCTTATGACTACCTCGAGGATCTTAACTTTCAGAAGTTATATGGTAGTGATGTCGGACCAGATTTGGGAAATGCCTCTCAGTTTCATAAACTCGTTTGCCTTGATGTTCTTGGTGAACTTCCGTCTGGACATATGTTTTGCAGTTAGCACGGTGAGCTCATATTTGGTTGAGCCTCACTAGATTGGTGCCAGGAATCTTTTGAGATATCTTCGGGGCACAATCTCTCATGGATTGAGATACACTGCTGGAAATATGAAACTGCATGATTATTCGAATGCTGACTGGGCAGGCAGTGTGGAGGATCACTAGAGCACTTCTCAGTGCTGGTTCTCTTTGGATTTTGCTTCGATATCATGGATGAGTAGGAAGCAGAAGTCGGTTGCTATAAGCACCGCCGAGACTGAATACATAGCTACGAGTATGATCTCATGTGAAGCTGCATGGTTGTAGAAGCTCTTAAGTGAGCTGTTTGTACACATGATGAATACCACTGTGATTCTCTGTGACAACCAGAGGGGGGATTCAATTATTGAGGAATCCCGTACTCGATGATTGCTCCAGCAGATAGACATTAGATACTGCCTTATCTACGATATGGTAAGTCGATGAGCGAGGAGGCTCCATCGCATTGAGACTAATGTACAGGTCGCAGACATTTGTCAAAGCCACGGGAAAAGGTCAAATCTATGACTTTCTCGAACGACTTGGAGTCGTTGAGAGACCTTTTTATAAGGGTCCTGCATGTTGCATGCATTGAGCTCTGGGAGCTTGGAGTACTTACTAGAGCAACATACGACCACAGGGCGACTCACCCTCCCTTGGTGGTGCGCTATGAACATGATGATTAGTTCACCTGTGGGCCGGGATGATTAGTTCTCTCGTGGCAACTATGGAACAGGATGATTAGTTCTCCTGTGGGCCAGGATGATTTGTTCTCCGTGGCGACTATGGAACAGGATGATTAGTTCTCTTGTGGGCCATGATGATTTGTTCTCCGTGGCGACTGTGGAACAGGATGATTAGTTCTCCTGTGGGCCAGGATGATTAGTTCTCCATGGCATCCACTGATAGGATGATTCATTCTCCTGTGGACAGGATGATTAGTTCTCTTGTCGAGGCATCCTACCCATGCAGTCTGGGACTCATGGGAAGTACCTTTCATTTGATCAATGAGCAGGGAAATGAGGATAGGGACCATAGTAGTACTATCGATGGACGCATCACTGTATCTACCGTACTCCCTATGCTAGGATGACCTCCATTGATCTAGGATCAGTATGAGTGGTTTGAGACACTCTCTTGTGACATTGGTCTGGGATCAATGAAACTAATCTGGGATCAGTATGAGTGGCTTGAGACACTCTCTTGTGATATTGATCAGGGATCAATAAAACTGACTTCGGGTCAGTAAGAGTGATGTGACACACTCTCTTCAGATGAAACTGACTTCGGGTCAGTAGAGAATAGTATGAGACATTCTCGATTAATTCTTCTTCTTCATGATTCAGTAGAGCAGAGCAAAGCAGAGCAGAGCTTAGCAGATCAAAGCAGAGCAGAGCAGAGCTCAGCAGATCAGAGCAGAGCAGAGCAGTGTAGGGCACTGATGGCAGAGATAGTATAGTCGGACATATGGATCAACGGATGGATTTCTCCCTAGTTGAGAGGGAGTGTTAAAATTGGAAACTAGGGGCAAACTCCATGTGGATCATCTTATTTATGGCAGCTGATATTTTTCTTGGATCTCTCTCATCGAGAGGTGTAGGATTGATCTAAAGATCATCCGATTCCTATAAGTATTCATGGAGTTATGAATTTATTTGCGTTATAAGACAATTCGTCAAGGTCGGCTA
The DNA here is from genome assembly GCA_031772625.1 of Pinus tabuliformis. Lineage (NCBI taxonomy): Eukaryota > Viridiplantae > Streptophyta > Pinopsida > Pinales > Pinaceae > Pinus > Pinus tabuliformis. The sequence goes on along the minus strand of CM062806.1, from coordinate 612,694,229 downwards.
ACAACTAAATAAACCCCACATGTGCTCAACATTTTAGTATAAATAGAGGTGGCCTTCAAGTCATTTCAACACACTTGGGATCTCTTCTTCTCTCTACTTGTCTTCTGCTATTTATGTTTATGTTCTATCTGCAGTTTACTTTAATGCTAATGTGATTGCTAATTTGGAAAAGATATTGAGCTAACTATGAAAATTGAAAAAAATTGCTCTAAGCATAGAACGTACCTAAAATTAACACTCAAGTTTACAATTTGGAAGCTGATGCATTTGGGAATTTAAATACAAGATTAGTAAAAATTGCATGTCGAGTGAAATGTGTTGATTTTAAGCATACACAAAATAAAATTAAATGCTAGAAAGCTAAGAAAAACTAGAAGCAAAATTAGTCCACCTACAAGAATCCCTCTTCTAAATGAGTAAAGGGGATGCCAAGTGAAAAATCCCAAGCTCCTTCAAACATTATTTTTATTTTTTTTAATTTTTTGTTTCCTATGTTTTATTAGCGCTTAAAGCGGGTAAAAATGCCTGCCCACAATATGAGAGAGATCTTCACAAAAATAGGAATCTAACAAAGCTAGACTCTCTCCCAAAATATATAACAACAAGAAGCTTGAAGATAAAAAAAACTCTCCAAAAGAGATTCACAAAGCTCGAAAGGCCCACAGCCTAGATGAGTTTGCAACACTCTCTCAAGTGCTTACGTCCTCCCTAGAAATCAGTCTTTGGATAGTGTGAGGGGGTCTGTAACACAAATAATGTAAAAGACAACAAATAAGATTAATGATTAATTAGTTAGCAATTAATGAAAAAGTATGTCCTTAAGGACATAACCGTTAGTGAAAAGGTACGTACCTGGCTATATATATAGGACCCTCATTCTCATTTGTATCATCATACATCAATTCTTTATATAATATACAATTTACACCTACTATCTTACGATGAATGTATTTGTCTATGAAGTATTTTAATATTTCCACTGTGTATACGACTAGTGGTTGTTACGTTGGTATCAACCACAGTTCGATCCTCTGGCCGCTTCACCGCTGCACAGAGTCACGCTCTCCGATCCAGGCCCTTGGCCATCCAGGTTTCGTCAACATTGTTGCCGTCGAGATTGAAGCATTTTGCTACACTTTTGGGAGTTTCTCCGTCGCTAATTCATCAGAGGCCTTTGGCCATTAAAAAAAAAATAAAGAAAAGAAGAAGATTGTCAAAGAAAAAGAAGTACATATAAGGATTAAAAAAAATTAAAGAAAAAAATCATATAAAAATACACTATTAAAAAAAAGAAAGATATATATAGTCTGGTGTAAAATTTGAAGGAGAACATTCATATATATAAAAAGGTTCTACATTATTGATACAAAGTGCATGATAAAGTTAAGAGGAAATCTTTTCAAATATCTTTAAAACTATACGTAAGAGAAGGAAGAGTATATAATATTATCTTGAATCTTCATTAAGTGGTTTACAAGACCGTGGTTTTAGCAACCCATGGTAATTGCCCATGGTATGTTCAAGGTAAAAGAGAAACAAAAGGAATACAAAGACTCTATATGTGAATGGTAAGTTTTACCTTTATGTGGAGAAAATTAACTGAGTCAAAGTAACATAAGTGGACATATATTTTATATTATACTCCAAAGAGATGAATAGTCGTGTTTTACTAGGGTTGTAATTTTTCAAAAAGAAAAAGAAAAGATTATAAATAAAATAGATACAAAGAGAAGTTTTATATTATAAAGGAGTATTTTAAAGAAAAGTTCAAGTCAAAAAAAGAAAGAAACGAGAGAATATAAAGTTTAATATATATATATATAATTAAGAAGGTTATGTGAAAGTATATCTCTTTATATAAGTATAAAGAGAAACATTCAAATATATATAAGTGAATATAAGAAAAGGGTAGTATTAAATTTTATTCCTTAGTGGATTAAGGGGGAGATATATATTCTTACAAAACATAAAAAGGTGAATTTGGAGAATATTCCAATTGATAGCTAGGTGTTCACAATCCACCAAATTAAAAGAAATTTTATATATTTAGTTTACATAATTCTTTAAGTCATCTTGACAAAACAAATGGGATCAATCATTGAAAAAAATTGATAGAGCTCAATTCTAAAATGACGAAGGAAGAAAGGTTTTCCTATAATGGTCTTTCAGTTACAGATCACAGAGTAATTACATTAAAATGAAGTATCCAAGGAAGAGAAGTTAATGTCCCTATCAACCCAAGCAATGATAAAAATTATATCAATATCAATTTGGCAAATCGGCTATTAATTCCAGATCTAATTATTGGTGTAAAGAAAAATATTTTTTGAGCAAAAAGAGTATAAAATTAGTGATCTACAAGTGATAATAGGTCATTATGAGTACATATCTCGATTTCATGTTGTAAGGACAGATATAAAAACAAACATCATACTCTGTCAACCTTGGTTTAAGGATTTGGGTACATTCATGTTAAACATAGAGAAACAAGTTCTGATGTTCCCTTATAAAGAGAAGATGGTCAAGTTTCAAGACATAACAAGTAAATCAAAATCAATAAAATCTTCATTAGAAGACCTTAAGGATATCTCATAGTTGATGTTTCAAGATAACGAAACTATATCAAAGAAGCAAAAAGAGCTTGAAGAAGTTATCTATAACAAAGACAAAGAAATTTCGCGCCTCAGAGATCACCAAGAAAAACTACTTGAACAAGTGAAGAAAGCTAAAGCATGAAAGAAGGAACTCAAGGAGCGTTTATTAGAATATCAAGAAGAAAATTTACGTTTAAAGAGCCTTAACCAAACATTAGTAGAACAAATCAAGTGTTCAAAAGATGAGAAGCGTGAAGGCCAAAATAAAGTTGACTCAGAGAATGAGGAATGCTCACGTCTCAAAAATCATAATCAAAATCTGCTCAAACAAATTAAAAAACTTAAGGACGAAAATAAATCATTGACGAATAGGTTCAAAGAACTTGTCGCAAAGGAAGCACCAAAATCTCTAGATGTAGCAGTCCAAACTGAAGAAACAAACATCAATACCACAAATCTCGCAGTTCAGGCAAATCCAAACCATATTGAAGTAAAAATGTACTCAAAGGTTGTCATTCAAACAAAGGACACCCCAAATAAGGATTTAGTAGTTAAGTCAACAACAACAATGCCTGATGGAAATCAGGAAATTGCCATAAAAACGTTTAAGGAAGTTTAAAGAAGAAAAATTTCCCATCTACATTCGAATCACAAGAGTAGACGCCTTAATAAATCTACAAATCTATATCACGCAGAACATAAACAACAAACTTATGTTCCGAAGAATACTGAATTGAGCTCAATCCAAGGGTCAGAAGATTTCCCAGAAGATTAATCTAGGATGGTCTGCTTTGTTTTCAGTATGACAATTCTGTCTATCGCTCAGAACAACATATCGTCTTGTATCAACAAAGATGAAAGCTCAGAAATAAGAAGATATGCCGATCAACAGAAGGGAACCGACCCTTCATCAGTAAGCTTTGAGGACAAAGCGTTTTGAAGGGGAAGGTAGTGTAACAAACTAAATTTATATAAAAATAAACACAAATAATGTAAAAGACAACAAATAAGATTAATGATTAATTAGTTAGCAATTAATGAAAATGTATGTCCCTAAGGACATAACTGTTAGTAAAAGGGTACTTACTTGGCTATATATATAGGACCCTCATTCTTATTTGTATCATCCTACATCAATTCTTTATATAATATACAATTTACACTTAGTATCCTACGATGGATGTATTTGTCTATGAAGTATTTTAATATTTCCGCTGCATATATGACTAGTGGTCGTTACCGGTCATGCATACACATGAGTGAGTAGTTTCCCAAAACTTCTCCTTAAGCTCCTTGCTGCCCAATGCTCAAGCCTATGGGATGCAAAACACAAAACAAATTGTCAGTGTGAAGGAAAAAGGAACCAAAACTAAAATACAATTTAATATACAAAATACTAGCTCAAGAATGGGAGTGAACCTCCATACTTAGCTTTGGAAATGACTCTTGAATAGGAGATATAACTTTGAAGGAACTAGAATCAGAGAAATATTTTAAATTTAAATGGATGATCAAGTAGCTATAGAGTAAGAAAACTCCTTTTTGCTCTTCGTTGGATGGAAGACTTAGAGCAAAAAAATGGCGAAGTCTTGGATCGTTGTGACTCTAGGGGTGAGTTGATCTAATTGAGATTTCTCCCACTTCCAGATGGATTCCTGCACATAATACAAAAGATCTTTCTTACGCACTTGAACAAATATTAGTTTGCAAAAGATTAGAGCAATATAATGAATAAGATAGACCAAACATTCATCCTAAAATGAATTGGCAAGCTTATCCCTAGAATACTACTCTAATCAATGATATGTGCAAAATAGCTTGCACACATCAATCAAAGCAAGATGGCAAGTATAAACTAATATTAGTTCAATAAGAAAAAGAAATTAAACACAATAGCAATAACATGAAATGACATCACCTCATAACGCCAAGAGAACACTGACCAGATAGCCCCAAAGTCTTGATTATATTAAGAAAGTATTCAAGTACAAAATGACAGAGTTTCCTCAAGCCCAATAGCTCATAACATGATACAATATCAGAGCCAGTAGCCTCATTATATAGAGAGTTGGGAGCAAATCCCAAGGAAGAATGCATGTTAACTAAACTTGGATCAAATCCCAAGAAAGAGCAAGTCGAGTTCCAAGTGGAGATGACAGGGACACCAAGGCAAATCGAATTCCTCATTGGCACCCAAGGAAAATCGAATTCTCTATATGGCATAGTAAACATATCCATGAGTGAACCAAAGTAATGAGATAGCTCAAGTCAAACCAAATCAAACTCGAACGAAGTGCGGCCACTTTAGATGATGATCCCAAAGATGCTCTGTGCAGATCCCTAAGAACTGTGTGATTTCCTCAAGTGAAACTCGTAATCTTCCATGTGAAGTGCTAAATGTAGAAACAACTCGAGCTAACAGTGAGAGAAGGCCCCACAAAATCCTCAGTCTAAATATTCTGTAGAATATTCCTTCAGGTACATGAGTTCCTCTAATAAATTCGATTTTCCACATGTGCAACTGGTGTCTTATCTCTGGGAAATCTGATTTTGCCAAATAATGGTGTATTTATGATGCAATGTGCTTAGTCATCCTCCACATGTCTGTTGACTCAACTCGTTGACTAAGGATAATTTCCAAGTCATTTCCACGTCATTCCGTCACATGGAATACTTTATTACTCTTTATTTTATTTAATTCTAGCCTAATTACATGCCACAATTTCCACTAAATTTAGGAAATGTGGGTTTTGAGGGTCCAAAATGTTGATTTGGTGTAGCATCAAATGTGCTCTAAGCCTCAAATTGTGCAAGGAAACTTGGGCACATGTAATCCAAAGAAACCAAAAAGCGTTTTGAGAAATTCCACCCAAAAATGATTTTATTAAAATAATTAATATTTTTAATGGGGTTCCTAAATTTAAACTTAGGAAAATTAAAATATTAATGGGTATTAATCTAATCAGGGGTGCAACTTCTAGAAAAAGCCACGGATCAAGCCAAAATGATCTGAGCCTTTGATTAAGATTTAATCTAGGCTATTGGTTGTCCAACATGAAGATATAAGAAGGGGCTTGAGGGTCATTTGGAAAATACACAGAGAGATTGAGGAAATCGATTTTCTGAAGTGAGAAGTTATCAAGAGGACAAATCGATTGAGGAAATCTCTTACAGTTGAAGGGCAGGGATAACAACCTCCAGAGAGAGAGATTCTAAGCTAGATATACATCAGCAGAGAGAGGCAGTGAGTGATCCAGAAGCCTTGACGTAGAGGCTGACGCAGGGCTTGAAGAGCCATGCAAAAGCAACACAGAGGGAGATAGAGAAAGTCGAAAGTCAGATTAGAGGGTCAGTTTCAGCAACTGGAGGCTAAGAGCAGTGACTCTGGGCTACTGATTGATTCCCCAGTTGGGTGACATTGTGCCTGAGAAGGTTGACGCTGGGACAATGTAGAGGCAGTGCAGAGATATCACAGAGCCTGCTAGGGACACCTCATCCATCAGCCAGAACAACCGAGACTTTTCCAAGTGATTGTGTGAAGTAAACTCACAAAGCTTCTGCCAGTATTTCTCTCTGTAACTGAATAAACTTGTGAGGTATTCAGTGGTGTATTCAAAATTTTCTACTGTTTAATAATAATAAACCCTCAGAGCTGCTGCACCAGTTTTCCCGCATTGGGTTTTTCTAGGGACTATTGTCCAATAATAATGGTGTCCTATGTGTTTCTATTTTCTTTGCTCAGTTTCTATGTTTCAGAATCATATTTTATTTGGTGTAGGTTGCTTCAGTGATTTACTTCAATGTTTCAAGAAGAAATTTGAAAGAAGCTTGTAATGTGATTTACAATCTAGGTGATGTAGATTCAGTTCATTGCAGTAGGATTCATGAGATTGTTAGATCTAGGAATTTTCACATGGTATCAGAGCTGTTGGTGTGAAACAAGAAGAACAGATCTAGCACTGAAGGAAGGCCAACTTGCTACAGTAAGCAACAGTTCGAATCCCTTGAGATATTGTGCAGTTCTAGCTAGGAGGGCTATATTTTCGTGGGTGTCTCTCTCTGAGTGAGCCGATAGAGAGGTAAGACTGCCAAATCGAAAACTTGCTAAGGCAGAGGGAGCTATGCAGAGCCACGCAGAGCTAGAGGGACGCAATTTCTGCAAGTTGAGTGCTGGGCAGAAAAGTCGTCAGAAGGAAGAAGCAAATCGCATAGTGAGGGAATACTTTCTCAGTGATTTCTTGTCAAGGAAATCAATATTTCTCATTTGCTGAGCAACAGAGGAGCAACAACTTACCAACTCCATCAGAGAGTGCGTAAGGCAGCCTAGGAGCTACGCAGTGGGGAGAAAGAGGGAGATGTTCGACATTTTTCAGAGGATATGGGAACTAGTGGCTTGAGGGATCACGACAGGTTGGATGAGGCTTCCAACTATGCCATTTGGAAGGCTAGAATGTCCTTCCTTCTAGATGAGCATGCCCTCAAGATGTATGTTGATAATGTGGTAGTTGAACCTGCGGATGTAGTTTCGCTAAAGAAGTACAAGGCTGAGATGTCAAGGCCAAGAATGATCTTGGATGGAGTCAAGGATCACGTGGTGTGCCACGTTGCTAGCAAAGGAACTGATAAGGAGATGTGGGATGCCTTGGCCACATTGTATCAGGGATATTCCGAGCAACGAAAGATGTACTTAGAACAAAAGTTGAGATTTGCTCAGATGCAGAAGGGAGAACGTGTGGATCCATTCCTCACGAAGCTGAAGGAGACTCGTGATGAGTTGGTCGCTCCGAGACATACACCTCAGGATTCAGAGTTAGTGAGACTGGCTCTAAATTCCGTCTCAGATGATTGGCAAGTCTTTGTCTAGAGTATCCTGGGCAGAGCAACATTGCCAAATTGGGACGAGATGTGGGCAGCTCTGAAACAAGAAGAGCTGAGGAGAGACCTGCTCAAGGTCAAACTTGATGGGAGCAACAACAGTAGTGGGTCGAAGCCCAAAGTAGAGGAGGAGGATAACAGAACCCTTGCATTGAAGGGACAACAAGGGCAACAAAGACGAAAGAAAGACGTCTCAAGGTGAGGAGCTTCAGATGTGGCGAGATGGGCCACTATGCTTCCTAGTGTCCTTTGAAGAAAAAGGACTAGGATGAGAAGCATGATCCTAAGGTTGAAGCTACAAAGATTGAACAGGAGGAGGAGTTCGCCATGACAACCATGATACCTTCAGGAGGGAGGTGGGCTGATATAAAACTGTAGTTCAATAGAGCGACAAATGGGCAGGATCCTTGAGGAGCCCACATCTTGGATCATCACCTTGCTACGGGTGCCCATGATCAGTAGTAGCGGGATGGAGGAGTTTTCAATTGGTGCCATGGAGTGTTGATTCGACAGATGCAGTGGTTAGTAGCGCCAGAATGTGAGCAACGTAGAGCAGAGAGGCAACAACGCGTGGAGGCACAGTGCAAAGCTTCAACAACGCAGTGGCTTTAGAAAAGAGTGTGGGACTAGCAGTAGTCAAGATTTCAACACCGAGTTGTATCCACTGGATACTTATCCAGTTTTGGGTGTTTTCAGTTGTTTCTCTCAGCAATTGAGTTGCAGCATAGATGCAGTGTTAGCAGTGGTAGTGCTAGCAACATAGCATATGCAACATTTGAGAGGGAGCTGTAGTACAGATGTAGCATTGGTAGTGGCAGCGTCAAAAGCATCAGTATAGTAGCAACAACAATGCAGTGGTTGGTGGACAACATGTCAGACATCAACAATGTAGAGGACGATGCTTCAGAGTCAGATCAGTATGTCGTAGCAGTGTATTGCTAGAGCACATTCCTCACTAAGAGGGAGTGTTGATTTGGGGTAGCATCAGATGTGCTCTAAGCCTCAAATTTTGCAGGGAGGCTTGGGCACATGTATTCCAAAGAACCCAGGAAACGTTTTGGGAAATTCCACCTAGAAGTGATTTTATTAAAATAATTAATATTTTTAATGGGGTTCCTAAGTCTAAACTTAGGAAAATTAAAATATTAATGGATATTAATCTAATAAGGGGTGAAACTTCTAGAAAAAACCATGGATCAAGCCAAAACGATTTGAGCTTTTGATTAAGATTTAATCTAGGCCATTGGTTGCCCAACAGGAAGATATAAGAAGGGGCTTGAAGGTCATTTGAAAAATACACAGAGAGATTGAGGAAATGGATTTTATGAAGTGAGAAGTTCTTAGGAGGAAAATTCGATTGATGAAATCTCTTGCAGTTGAGGCAACGAGTGATCTAGAAGCCTTGATGCAGAGGCTGATGCCGGGCTAGAAGAGCCACGCAAAAGTAGCGCAAAAGGAGATAGAGAAAGTCGAAAGTCAGAGTAGAGGGTCAGTTTCAGCAGTCGGAAGCCGGGGTGTGAGACCGAGAGGCTGAGAGCAGTAACTCTGGGCTACTGATCGATTCCTCAGTTGGGTGACGCTATGCCTGAGAGGGTTGACGCTGAGACAACGTAGAGGCAACACAGAGCCTGCCAGGGGCACCTCATCCAGTAGCCGGAACAACTGGGACTTTTTTTCTTTGATTGTGTGAGATAAACTCACAAAGCTTGTACGAATATTTCTCTCTGTAACTGAATAACCTTGTGAGGTATTTAGTGATGTATTCAGAATTTGCTACTGCTTAATAATAATAAACCCTTAGAGCTGCTGCACTAGTTTTCCGACATTGGGTTTTTCCGGGACTATTGTCCAAAAATAACGGTGTCATATGTGTTTCTATTTTCCTTGCTTAATTTCTATGTTTCAGAATCACATTTAATTTGGTGTAGGCTGCTTCAGTAATTTACTTCAATGTTTCTAGAAGAAATTTGAAATAAGTTTGTAATGTAATTTACAATCTGGGTGAGGTAGATTCAGTTGATTGCAGTAAGATTCCTGAGATTGTTAGATCTAGAAATTTTCACACAAAACACATTATTAACCCCTCAAAGTGTGTCATAGTAGAAAGTTGAGGGTGAGAGGTGTAATTTTTATTACTCATACCCCATACAACTTCTCTAGACTACACATATTACAATTTAAATACAATTTCATTTGCAAATTTTGACCTGCAGGAAATTAAAAAGAAATAAAAATGACTACTTAGACCTAATCAAATTCCACAAATTTTTTTATGTGATCTAGTATGGTAATATACATCGACTCTTAGACACTAAGATGTGTTAGGGGCTCAACCTTCAAACCATCATCTCGACTTTTGGGTAAAAAATGAGTGAAAAACCCAGAAAATTATCCGCCTTTGAAAAATAAGGGATTATTATCTAGATAAAAAAAACACTTTAAGGTGCACTCCTTTGTTGATCAATTTCCAACATCCTAGGCCTGTTACAGATTCAAAACTCATCATTATTAGTATCACTTATTATAATTCCCCGCAGGGTGTGGCATTTGGGTACAAGAAAGATGATGAAAAAATAGAAGTAGAGTTAAAAAACTCTTTTGAGTGATGATATCTGATGGTACAAGTGTCCTCTGGATCATCCTTGGGCATGGAGTCTTTCATGTAATGATCAGGTGCCACTCTAGTGGTCAACAACTCCCATTGTGAGCCCTTAGGATTGGTCATAAAGTCAAAATGAGTCAATGCCATGTATGAGGAACCCTTCTTGGGCATGTTACATATTTGTACAGGTCATTAAAAGAATAAAAAGGCCTTCCAAGACCATGCTAAAGACTTTCCTTCAAGTCGGCTTCAAGATGGAATAATGTAATTGCACCAAAAGACATGTTGGCTTACCCTCAACTCATGTCGGCTTATTTGATGGGCAAACAACCATAAATAGGCAGCTTGACCTCATTTCAGAAGCAAGATTTTTGGTGAAGAAGAGGTTTGCAACAAGAAGTGTGAAAAGGTAAAGGAAGATAGTCCTATAGCCAACAAAGTAAAGCGAAGGAAGAGCAAAGTCTTTATTAGTGTTTTTGGGACTATTTTGGGCTATTTCTTGTTACGTGCAAAGAAAGAAGGGGACATCTGTTGTAGAAGAAGTCGAGAAGGGTGAGCCGAGGTCAACAAGATCCCTTGTGAAGTCAAATCAAAGGAGAAGTCATCAAGTCGAATTAAGGTGAAGTCATAGGAAGGTATCCTCTCCAAGCGAAGTGGTAACAAAGTGCAGAAGTTGGTCACACATACTGCAGCTAGGGTTTCAACAAGAAGCCGAGGGTTGTAGGTCTGATCCTAGAAGCCGAGATCTAAAGGATAACCAAGAAGGAAGGAGAATCAAGTAGTCTGGTTATTGAAAAAAAGAGGTCTCGTGTCTTGGTCTTGGAGAGTCAAATAGGTCAAGGGTCTTGGTCTTGGTATTTGTCAATTGAAGTCTATATAAGAAGAAGAATTCGTTTGGGTTTTCCTCTCAAGTAGGAGAGGTTTTGGCCTTCGCTGATAGCCTATATTCTGTCTTTTGTCTTTTTATGGTTTATGCATTGGTAGCTATTTGATGAAGAAGAACACTATAATAATCCAAGTAAAAGAAGATTCTAATCTAAGAAGTAAAAAGCATTCAAAAGCAATTAGCTAAAGAAGAGAAATCACCTAATTGCTTTGCCCTAGATTTCTCAACTGTCCCTTTCCTTGTCCTTTTTTTTTTGTTTTGGTTTTTTTAACCATTTTTGTAATTAGTATAAATTATTATATTACTTGTAGACAAATACATATTATCTACATGAAACTATTTAAAATTCCTTATCACTAGAGAGAATAAGAGGATGGAACAAGGTTATTGAATTGTACGATGATGTTTCATATATTTATCTATTGGTCCAATCGCATAAGAGATAATCCTCTCAACGGCCTAGTAACTAACTCATTATTTAAATCACTACTTAGGCCATCTATGTATATAAGGTTTACAAACCCACCACATTTGACATTATTTTAAAATAATATGAAATAAAGTACTTTCTATTACTATTATTATCCACTTAGATTACAACTACCATTTATTGATTATATTAACAGATTCTATAGCCACATGCTAATTGTTTGTTTTATATATGATGCAATCATATTGCATAGCACGAAAAATCAATATTATAGTCCCTCATGCTAATCAATAGATAAAATAATTAAATAAACTCTAATGTAAAGAGATATCAGAAAATCATCTTATCCTCTCTCTCTTTTAAAAATAATATTTTATATAGCTTTTCTTTCTTGTTATTCTCTTGTTCTTTCATTAATCCTTCATTTCTTTATTTTATATTAACTCTTTTTTATATATTATATTTATATTTCTGCTTTTGATTTTTTTTTACTACTTTTTTCTTATTCGATTATTACACCATTATCCCTAGTATTATAATAATCACACTCAGTTATTCCTCTTTTATTTTATTGTCGTACGCTATCTTTGTCTTATTGTTGCTCACTTTTATATTGCTTTTGTGTTTTGTATGATTTAGTGCTATAGCATTGTGTTATTCTTATTTCATATCTATTTATTTATTGGTCCTTAGGTTAAATATTTTTCTTTTACTACTATTTATGTGTCATACCTACTAATTATACATATATTTTTCTATCTTTATATTGCTAATTGCCTTTATTGCTTCGATTTGCGTTATTTAGCACTCATATCCTTCAATCCTTTAGCTCATTATTTTGCTTTTTTATTGTTGCTTGCCTGCCACCATTCTTCCACATATACACTGTATGTTGCTGTTCAGTATATTAGCTCTGTTCAGTATATTACCCTCACTTATAACTCTGACATCGTTACCATTTATATTTACTTATTATTTCACACTGTTCTTTATACATTGGCTACTTATGGTAATTAACATGCGTTATCATTTACTTATGCGCACATATCCTATACTCCTTTGTACATAAGAAAACTTTAGTCAAATTCCTCATAATGTTAATCTAGAAATAAGGTTGAAATGTAATGGATTTTTCTCTCGAAGATCTATGACATAAATACTATTGGTATGATACCCATGGCGGTGGACTGGAATAACTATCTAAATGAGAGTTGTTCATAATAAAATTTACACTAGATATTCAGATAATCAAGATGGCAAAATACAATGAATGATTGTCATACATGTATAGATCTACAGTAATTTCTCATCTAACATCTACACTGGTCACGGAACACTTAATCAAAATAATGGTTGACAAGGCAACAAAAAAATTCATATCTAAGTTAACAATGGTCGGAATATGATTATACCTCCACGAATCTTTGTCCAGCAGAAACGATATTAAACTGAGGTAAACAAACGTAAAATAGAAGATGTTCTGAATTTTTAAAATTTTATCTTACAGGTAAACAAAACACTCAACATGGTTCTGGCATTCGCTAATATGCATTACAGGTTATAATGTCTAATTTCTTCAGTAGGGGTTTATGGCTATTGTGGTTTTGAATCCTCAAAAATATGAACGCAAAACCAGGATGCTCGACACGTAAAGGCCCTAGAAGTACCAAAGAAACAAAAGCTCAACAAAAGATGCCCTTCAAATGGGATTGATAGATTTTAGATTGGTTTGGAGAACTTTTGATTAATTTTAATCGTGTGAATGAGCAATCATTCAATTTTCATAGTTTTATTTATTTATCTAATTTGTTTATGGAAATATGAGAGATTAATTAATACTATTGGTGATCTCAATGATGAAAGGATGGAAACAAAGAAAACTACTGGGCTTTGATAAAAAAAAATAACAAAAAACTTTAATGGATGACACGAAAATTCCACAATCTTATGACACGAAAATTCCACAATCTTATAGACTTAAAACTAAATTTGTGCAAAACCAAGCTGTTTTATTTTATTTTATTTTTTGACTCACATAAATCCCATGTAAATTAACTACAATAAGAATCACATGTTCGAATTTATTAATTGTCGTGAAATTTTGACAATATGGGGTTACCAGCAGTCATAAAAACTATGTAGATATTTTAAGGAATAATTATGTTAATGTGTGATGACAACTTGACTAAATTGAGAGGGGGCGTGAATCAATTTAGTATATTCATGGACATTAAATTATTTTCTTCAATTTCACTAACTGAACCATTACATGAGCAGCGTAGCAAATGATGACCAACAATTTGAATATGTGAACAACAATTAATAAGCAAACTAAAACATCATATCAACACATAATAATAATGCATATTGACATCAGATATATGTGGAAACTCATAAAGGAAGAAAACCACGATTTTATTATTGTTGTGATGCAAAGGCAAGCTCCTACTCTTTATTACATCTGATTTTCTATAGGCCCCAACCTACAAGAGACTCCTACCTCAATTTTCTACAAGCTGCAACATGCAAGGAAGCTCCAACTCCCAAATTTTTTCTGTAGGCTATAACCCATAGGAGGCTCCTACCTCAACCAACTCCAACTGGATATTTATCAAGCCTCAACTTGAAAAGAGACTACCATCCCGTGATGCAAACAAGAAATAACAATGTGCTGGTTTATCTGCTCACAAATTCTGCATTTCTTCATCTTCATTTCTGCATTTTCTTCCCTTCAAATCTGCTACACATTAGCTTCATAAGTGCTAGGTAACTAATGCATAATAGTTCAATCAACTCTCTCTCATTCTTCCATTCTCTAACCTCACCAATGCCTTCCAAAATCAGATATTTTATAAAGATAGTTTGTTGGTTGTTTGTATCCCACATAGGAATATGAAGTGAATAGACTTGACTCTTTGCCTTCCACTCATTCGTTTCTAAACTCTTCATATCTTGAATTTTAGAACACAAAAATAAATAATCCATCCAATATTAATTTCAGCCACATGCAACCATTAACTACATCAACCTAATGCCAACATCAAATACCAATATTTATCATTAATCCATCACAACAATATTTGCCTTTGCCTTGGAGTCTTGCCTTTGCATCACAACAATTAAGCTTAATCAACAATTTCACATCACAAATTCTTCAATATAGTAATCTCTGCAACATTATCAAAACATTTTAATGTATCACAACTCCTCCTCCTTCTTCTGCTCCTTTGCCTTCTTTTGCTGCTTGTTGCTCCTTGTATTGTTGCTGCTCCTTGCATTGCTGCTACTTTGTTGCTCCTTTGCTTACTAGTCTTTGTGCTGCTCCTTTGCTTGCTACACCTTTGCCATCAATGACAATATTGCCAACAATCTCCCCCTTTGGCATTGATGGCAACACACTCGTCCTCCCCCTACAAAGAGTCCCCAATGTAGTTGCCATCATTGTTTTAATGCTTTAAAACCTGCAATGTATTGTTCTGCATCATTGATTGAATGCTATTCGTGATGGTTTAGTAGAGCTTCTCCAGATTGAATGAATGTTGCTCCAAAAACATTTCTCCAAATACGCTTCAGAAATTTTTTAACACGTAAGAGCGCTACAAAATATTGTTGTGAGAACACTCTATAAAATATTGCAAGAATATTGTTGAGAGAACCCTTTGTAAGGAAATCATGCCATGCTTGATTGGAGCTTCCTTTGTAAACCTAATTGTAGTGATAATTGAGACCTTCTTGCTACCACAAACCTGTGGTTTGTACACAATAAATTCTGGAAATTTAAGATCAACAACAATCGTATGATGCTCTATCACTCAACCACGCAATATAATTTTGAAATGGCTTGGAAACTCAAGATATAATATATAGGTATATAAACGAACAGAATAGCGTAGGTGATTTGAAATATGTTGTTCAGTGACATCCATTCATACGAACAAAGCTTTGCCAAATTGGTCATGTGTAGGGGCAATCACTAGAGGAAAAAAGAAATGAGTGCATCCTCTCATTCTTTATCTTGAATACAACGCTAAAAATGTCACTAATCCCAATACAGGAATAAGAATGTCCTTGCTGTACAAAATCAAGCTTAATGTGCTCCGTCTAATTATAAATACAACACATGGGTGTTTGCAACAAAAAAGTATTCGTGAAAAGTGACTCCAACAATCACTATAAAACATTGTATTCTAATGCATAAAACAAGTAGAGATATGTGACCCTAGATAGCAATATATTCATTTGCGCTGTAAGGGAAGAAGACATTGTGGCTAAACCAACTGTCTGAGTCTCAGTTTATAACATCCCCGTGACAACGACTTTAGCCTCTAGCACGACAATCATGACAACAGGGTAATGGATGAGTGCAACAACATAGGCCGACTAGTACGGTGAGACAACCAAATATTTGTCAACTCACAATCTCCTTGTAAGGGTACTGTCTTGTCCAAAACTTTGTTGTCTTGATAAAAGAAGAAATCGCATGCCTTATTATAGCTTGCAGAAATAATTATAATTATAGCACGAGAAACAAACCAACAAACACTTCTTGGATCCTAATAGATTCACGTTCTAAAAGTGAAAACAATACTTGAAGAAGGAATTAATGAACTCTGGATCATGTGGGCTCTGCCTGTGCAGGTTCGGATCTTGCTGTCCACGCCAACAGAAAATTTTCGATCTTGTTTTTGTAAAAGTTGTATTTAGCCACATAATACCGCCCCATAAACCAGATAGCAGTACTTCAACGTTCAAACACTGCATCAATGTGTTAAACGATTATGCAGCTGCCATTCCCAACATTCGCAGGGCTACCACAAATTCCTGCAGAGATTCTTCACAATGGTCACAAAACATGGATGCTGTCAGCTTGGTGGAGGGAATGCGTTCTCTACTTTCTGGGCCAACGCAACTTTAAACTTCTGCATGACTTCTTTCAACTTCAGCGAGAGCGCAATCGAGC
This sequence comes from Pinus tabuliformis, assembly GCA_031772625.1. Lineage (NCBI taxonomy): Eukaryota > Viridiplantae > Streptophyta > Pinopsida > Pinales > Pinaceae > Pinus > Pinus tabuliformis. The sequence goes on along the minus strand of CM062806.1, from coordinate 612,677,882 downwards.
ATTATTTCTAGTTTGGATTTGGGACTGTACATAATAATACATGCATTGATAGATCCCACTAACATTATTTAGACCGATATTTATGAATGGATGATCAGGCACACATAGAGGGATAAGTGCTAGAGAAAAGCTCAACTTACTATAATGCTATGTGTCCGCGAGTAAGAGACCAAGTCCAAACAAAGAGAAGGGCGCACTAAACCCAACTTTCTCAAATCCCATGTAGTTTCTCCTTACTTGTCCTTGTAGATGAGTTTTCCTCCTCCTTAGCTCTCACCCTTGCCCTCTGTTTGCAAAATGAATCACAAAAAACCAAAAACAAGCTTTAAAAGCTTGATGTCCATCGGTCCCACAATTTTTTCAAGTCAGATCACGATTTTTTTAAAGCGAAAAAATCGCTGATTTAATCGCCTTTGTGAAAAATTCACGATTATCACAACACTGATTTTGCTTGCTTTCCTGTGATTGAAGACTATAATATTTGTAGAACAATGAAGTGACAACAACCAGTTCCCTTCGAATTGACCACCCAAGTAGTGCCAAAGCACTCTAGATCCAAGATCTAGGGGAGGGAACCTATATTTTAAATCCCAAAGTAGAATACTTGTATGGCACCAAGGGCCTTGAAAAACTTGCAGATCTGCTATGTTACAACAAGGAAAAGTGCTGATATGAAACAAAAAAAACTTATTGCATAGTGGAATGTATATGCAGTAATATCTCACATCTTATTGAAGTAATCCTTGGCTAAGATGTAGCTTTATTTCTTGCAATTCCAAGGTAAAATAAACATGATAAAACTTCTAAAAATCAACTAGTTAATTATCCTAAACCAAAATAGAAAATAAAAGATTTTATTTTTTAATATATAAAATGGTTGTTATAGACGCCTTACCTTGTATCACAACAAATTACCTCAAGAAGCCGGATTGCAAAACACACATGAACTTAAGTTGGCCTTGCAGTTTGACAGTTAGATGGGCATGGTATCGAAAGAGAAAATTGTAGAAAATTTAAGTGTTTCCTGTAGCCCTCCCTTGTTTCAGTTTCTTTGCATGAGTTTAATGCCCACAACACTACAAATTAAGTTGATATATAAACCAATGTTGCACGAAGCGAGAACGTTTTTTGGAAGTGAAGCATACAAAGCGTCATTTCCCAAAAATCTAGGAAGCGAAGCATCTCAAAAGCATCTACTACATATATAGATATTTTATCTTTTTGCATTTGTATTCAATAAAAATATCGAAAATACAAAGTTAGTTGTAGATGTGAAAACATGCATATTTGAACATAAATCAAGATAGATATGGCATCCATTATACATCAATGATTAATTATTCGAGCATCAACCATCTAGATTCTAGCAATTACAAACATACATCAAATTTTTAAGCATTAGCAATTTAGCATATCATAATGATAAAACATAAAACATTTTGAACATAAAATCATAAAAAATTCAAATGACTTATCTAGCAAGTCACAAGAGCAACTGTAAACATGCATCATGTCCAAAATTCAAATAATAATGTTTACAAGATAGACCATTTGGCCACCACCAAGTGTGAAAATTCATTGAAATGTAGCAACTGGAAATTATTCTTCTAACTGGTTAATTATTAAGAAGTTTATTTGCTACGACAAACAACGAATAATTCACGCTGCAATTTTTTCACAATAAAAATTATGTTGTTGCAATGAAATTTGTGGAATTGAGAAATCTAGAGCAATCACACACACAAATTGACACCATTATTTTGGGACAATTGTCCCCGGAAAAACCCAATGTGGGAAAATCGATGCAACAAATGAGGGTTTTATTATTATGCAGTAGCATAAATTCTGTGTACAATAAAATGGACACCAAATTGGCGATCCTATATGAGAGAAATATTGGCAAAAATATCTGAGGGAATTTACCCTTGTCATCAAGCAATGCTAGCCCCAACTGGCCACAAAAAACTACTCTGACTAACCCCTACAATAGCCCTCTACACAGACCCTGCGCAGCCAAACTCAAACTCCTCTAGAACTGCCTTTGAATAAGTCATTCTCCTTGTAGTTGCTGCTAGAAGTCACTAGATAGACCTTCTCGAAATCTTCCCGACCTCTGACACCTAAAACCTCCTCCTGCTCAACCAAATCGAATTGCGCAGTCTCCTGGAGAAATAATATGGCCTCCTCCCCTGACTCTTCCAAAACAGGAAACTCCTTTGGAAATCTGCTACTCTGCCCCTCTGCCACCTGCTACTTGATCACTGGCTCGGTCTCACCGCTGAATCACCTGCTATTGGAAAATCGAATTGCCTTGACCACTGAGTATTTACACTAGTTTGTCCACCATCTACCCGATCAACTTCCTCTTATAATTTCTTGTCGGGGAACCAACGACCATGATTAAATCCTTATCAACGACTTAGATCATCTATGAGTTGATCCATGTGTGTTTTTAGAGAATTCTTACCTTTCTCTATTAATTCCTATTAATTAATTGATTTCCCTCAGTTAGACTTATAAAATGATTAATTATCGATCAATTAATTTAATTGAGCTGTCTTTAGGTGGAATTTCTAGAAACGATTTTTGGGTTCTGAAGAACTCATGTGTTTTAACCTCTCCACAAAGTTTGGGACTAGAACACCATCTTATGCTACAAAAACTAACACTGCCTCTTAGCGAAGAAGGTGTTCTAGTGCTGCACTGCTACGACACTGTCTCTGCATCATCCTCCCATACACGCTGTTGATGTCTGACAATTGTAGCTGCCTGCCACTGTCCATCAACCCCTGCGCTAACTCTGATTCATCTGCTACTGGCTGGAGTCTAACCATGATGCTGCTGACACTGCAATGTACAACTTGTACTACTGCCAACTTTGCATCTACACTGCAACCCAACTAACACTCCCTCTCACTGTTGCTGTTATTGCTGCTGCAACTACTGCAACTGAGAAGCATCTGAATCAACCATGGCTCTGTGCTACAACTGTCTCTTGAGACTCTGACTACTACTAGCCTATCCATTGGGAAATATGCACTGCTGTTGACTCTGTATTGTGCCTCCTACACTGCTATCAACATTGCTCTGTGCCCCTCAACATCTGACTGCAACGAGTCTGCAACTGTCACTCTGGAACTGACTGCAACACCTGACACTGATCCTCTTGCTGCTGAATACTATGGGACCCTGTAACAAGGGTAATGATCCATGAGAAGAGTATACTGCAACTACTGCTGCTCTCCTATGGACCCTGCCCAGATCTTTGCAACTCTGGAACTAAAGCTCTACATTGCCCCACCTCTCTACTAGAGGTATAACTGCATACAAAACGAATTGTTCCTCCAACCTGGAGGAAAACTAATCTATCTCTGTTGAAGCTGCTGCTTCTCCATCCTGTCCTTCTTCCTCTGCGGACACTAACTATTGTAGTGATTGAACTTGCCACACTTGAAGCACTTGATCTTCGACAAATCCTTCTTTTTCTTCTTCTCTTCTTGCGAGCCTTGTCCTTGACAAGGACCTTTTTCTTTTCCTTTCGATGCAAAGGCCACATTTTCCTCCTCCTTCACACCTTCGGCCCTTTGTTGCTATTGTTGTTGATGGAGCTCTTTAGTAAAGCTTGCCTCATCTCCTCTTGTGTAAGATTTGCCCACATCCGGTCCCACCTAGGCAACTGATCTCGTTCCAGAATGCTCTGAATAAGGTCTCCCACTCCTCGGTGACACTGTTGAGGGCCAAACACACAATTTTTGTAGATGGAGGAGACTCTCCTACGACTAGAAGCTCATCCCATATATCCTGAATTTTGGTGAGATAAGGGTTGATGCCTTCACCCTTCTGCATTCGAACGTTCCTCAACTTTTCCTTTAGGAAGATCTTCCGTTGCTTGGATGGATTCTGATATAGTGAGGCAATAACATCCCATATTTCTTTTGCGTATTCTTAGCTGCAAGGTGTGAGACTATATGATCTTGAACTCCATCGAGAATCAACAGCTTCACCTTGGCCATCTCCTTTTTCTAATTCACTAGTTGATCAACATTTGTAGGTACGACTACAACCTTTCTGCATACATCGTCAGACCATATTCATCTAGCAGGAATGCCATCCTGGCCTTCCAGATACAATAGTTTGATGCACCCTCTAATTTGTCCTGATCTCGGAGTATTGCTGAAGCCATCAATGCACAAACTCGACCTGGGAAGGAAATCTCCCTCTTTCAATTGCTTGACTGCTAACACTGTTACTCCCAGTCCTTGGAGTGAGAAAATCTCTCTGTTGCTAATGCTTGCTGCAACTAGAAACTTTGGATTTTTGAAACGAGAAACACTCTAAGAGAAACTCCCTCAGTGTGTGCAATTTCTCTTCTACTCGCGCTGATTCTGCTATTGCAAACTGAAACTTTGGATTTTTGAAACGAGAAACACTCTAAGAGAAACTCCCTCAGTGTGTGCAATTTCTCTTCTACTCGCGCTGATTCTGCTATTGCAAACTGCTGCAAAAATCAACTACGCCCAACAAGGAATCTGCTTTGCGAAAAATACGAGCTGCTCACCTTTTGCTTGCTGGAATCACTTCCCAGACAAATCTACCCTTCCTGCACTCTGCAACTGGAAATTTGACACCCTGTCCAACAATTCACATTGTCTGGCTAGGCACTGTGCAACCCCTAGGAAATTCGTGTTGCTGCTCCCTTTGAGACATGGAATTCTCCCTCTTCGTCTTTGAGCCTCTTGTTTGTCAACAATGCTTTGATACCATGTGAAAATTCCTTGAAATGCAACTTTTGGAAATTATTCTTCTAAGTAGTTAATTATTTAGCAGTTTATTTGCTACGACAAACAACAAATATTTCACACTGCAATTTCTTCACAATAAAAATTATGTTGCGGAAATAAAATATGTGGAACTAAGAAACTTAGAGCAATCACACACACAAATTGACACCATTATTTTTGGACAACTGTCCTCCAAAAAACCCAATGTGGGAAAAGTGATGCAATAGATGTGTGTTTTATTATTATGCAGCAACAAAAATTCTGAGTACAACAAAATGGACACCAATCTGGCAATCCTCTTTGAGAGAAATACGGGCAAAAATACCTGAGGGAATTTACCCTCCTCCTCAAGCAATCTTCGCCCCAATTGGCCACAAAAACTGCTCTGGTGAACCCCTGCGTCAGCCTTTTGCACAGGCCAAACTCACACTCCTTCAGAACTGCCTCTTAATAAATCGTTTTGCCTGTTGATGCGGCTGGAAATCAGTGGCCATACCCTCTAGAAATATTCCCAGCCTCCAACACCTGAAACCTCCTCCTGCTCAGCCAAATCAAACTACCTCTTTGAGGCTCATGCGTAGCCTACTGGAGTGTTAAAATTGGCAACCAGGGCAAAACTTCATGTGGGTCATCTTATTCATGGCTAATAATATTTTTATTAGATTCCTCTCGTCGAGAGGTGTAGGATTGATATAAAGATCATCCAATTCCGATAAGTATTCATGGAGATATGAATTTATTTTGATTATGGAATTATTATCAAGCAGACCTACAACTCATGTAGGCTCAGAAGCCCAACAGTCGCATCTATTCACCCACCAACGTTGTGTATAAATATAAGAGGACTTTTCCTCATTTGGACTCACTCATCTCATCACATCTCTCTCTCTCTACTGCACAGATATGAGTCTCTTCTCTACTGCGCTGAAATGGGTCTCTCTCTCACACATGTGAAGCCGGAAGCTGTTGAATTTGAAGCTGCAACTGCAGAACTAAAGATTGACTTGTGTGGCCTAGAAGATCTCCTCTTTGGAACTGCGCTGTAGGTTCATCTGAACCTCCTTTGAAAGCCACAATTTTTGGTGGTGGAATGAAGTCAATCCGACGAACGGTTTGCAAGATATCGACTGCCCTAGTTTGAAGCCGGAAACTGCTGAAACTGAAGCTGCAACTGCAGAAGTAAAGATTGACTTGCGTGGCCTAGAAGATCTCCTCATTTGAACTGCGCTGTAGGTTCATCTGAACCTCCTCTGGAAGCCGAAACTTTTGGTGGTGGAATGAAGTCAATCTGACTGTCGGTTTGTGAGATATGGTCTGCCCTAGTTTGATAATGAAGCCGCTAATGCTGATGCTGCTGATCTAGGGTTTGCTACTGCTGATATGAATCAGATTTATTGTACTATTTCTCTCTGCTGAATTATTGAAGATAAAAGAAGATTTGATCAAAGGGTTTCCCCACACATTGTGGGGTTTGTCCCTGGCTAGCCGCCACATCTTGTGTCTCTTGTCTTGGCTTGTTTTCTGTCGATCGTTTAATGTTCTATCTGCACTTTACTTTATGTACATGTGATTGCTAATCGGTGGAATATAATAAGAAAAAGAAGTAAACTGTTATAAGCATAGAACATACCACAACTTAACATGGTATCAGAGCTGAGGTGAAGACAAAGCCCGAGCAAGAGCAAGAGCAATCATTGAAGAGAAGATTGGCAAGGCTATCCTAAAAGAACTATGGGGTCGTCAACACTCTTTCCTGCCAAAGACAAGCTCCGTGAGAAAGCTGACTATCACGGATGGAAGATGTCTATCGATCTAACCCTTGAAGATCAAGGAGTGCTGGACCATGTAAGAGGCAATATTGTTGAGCCTTCATCAAATGCATTTGTTGCTGCCTGGAACAAATGGAAAAATGGAGAAGTCAAAACAAAGAAGATCATCCGGGACTCTATCGACAAGCGCTTGGTGGCCTACATCTCTGATCTAGACACCTCCAAGGAAATCTACGACAGACTGGTGAGTTTATTTAAAGTTAATGATGCAAATCAAGTTTTGTTTCTTAGAAATAAGATGAGGGAAATCAAGAAGGGTAAAGATGAAAGTATGCAAGCATACTTCTTAAGAATCACCGAGATCAAGAACGATCTCCTATCTATTGGGGAAACTATTACTGGCAGAGAAATGGTACTCACAACTCTTGGAGGATTGCCATTTGAATGGTATGTGTTCAGGACTACTCTTTTGAACTATAATGTAATTCCTGGTTTCGAGGAATTAATGGCTAGATGCATTCAGGAAGAAACAAGGGAAGAAGAGTAGGAAATGCCCTTGCCTAAAGGTCCTCCTGCTGCTTTTTCTTCTCATGCTAAGAAAAGAAATAATTCTGGGTCTAAATCAAAAGGAAAGGCTGGACCTAAGGGTGGAAGAAAAGGATGATGTTACATCTGCGATAAAGCAGGTCACTATGCAAGGGAGTGCCCTGATAGAAAGGACTCACACCGGGACAATGATCAAAATCCCTCTGATGGCAAATCAAAGGAATGACAAATTCAACAGCAAAGGTAAGAGGAGAGCTGGGGATCGAGGAAGAAGACAACCATTCAAGAAGGCTAGAAAGTCCAGGATGTATTAAATGCACCTGACCTCAAAAAGAACCTAGTGTCTATCTTGGCAATGGAAGACAGAGGCTACAAGGTAACCTTCAGCAATGGCAAGGTATGTATATGGAAAAATAATGTTAAAAATGCCTTTACTCTTGGGTTTAGTGTTGATTCATTATATCAGGTCGATGGAAGTCCGCTAGGTGTCATGTCTTGTCACACATCTCTTTAGTCCGAACTTTGGCATCAGAGGTTTGCCCACCTTCATTACAAAGCTCTACCCGATGTAAGACAGATGGTAACAGGGATGCCTGAATTCCAAGTAGAGAAAGAAGGTGTATGTCCGGGATGTGCCGAAGGAAAGCTCAAAAGGGGACCATTCCCTTCAAGTCAAAGCAAGACCTCCGATATATTACAACTAGTTCACTCAGACATATCAGGCATGATGCCTGTGAACTCCTTGGGAGGATACTCATATTATCTCACTTCTACAGATGACCATTCTCGAAAGACCTGGATATACTTCTTGAAAAAGAAGGATGAAGTGTTCCCTTGGTTCCGACACTTCAAAGCCCTAATCGAGAATCAAACCGAAAAGAAGATCAAGATCTTAAGAACTGACAATGGGACTGAATATGAATCTAATGAGTTCCATGATTTTTGTAAAGAGGCTGGCATCAAGAGGGAGACTACTACACCATATACTCCTGAACAAAATGGTGTGGCAGAAAGGAAGAACCGCACAATTATGGAAGCTGTCCGGGCAAGGCTACATGATCAAAGTCTTCCTAAGTTTCTATGGGCTGAAGCTACAAACACTGCCGTATATGTACAAAATCGATGCCCTCATCAAGCATTGGGTTCCAAGACTCCTGAAGAAAAATTCACCGGTAAGAAACCTGATGTTTCTCATTTTAAAATTTTTGGAAGCCCTGTATACTTTCATGTGCCGAAAGAGAAAAGAAATAAATTGGGAGCATCTGGAAAGAAGGGAATTTTCGTGGGCTATGGTGAAAATACTAAAGGCTATAGAATCTATGTAGCCGGTCAAAGGGAAGTCATAATTAGTCATGATGTCACCTTTGACGAAGATATGGCTCTCAGCAAGGTGATCAATCTTCCGACTTTGAGGAGCTCTCAAGAAGCCGACACCAGGGAACCGAAAGAAAAGGATGATGAATCAATGCCTGATGTAGAAGAACCCATGGATCCGATTGATCCTCATTCACATGAGCCTTCCTCTTCTAGGAAGAGGCCTTCATGGCTTAGGGGGATACTTGATGATGCTGAAGGACATGCTGCACCCTGAGGAACCTTCCATCAAAGTAAGAAACTTAACAGGTATCAGGGATACCTGACCATCATGAGCACGATCATACAAAATGAAACTTCATCATTCTCAGATGTCATCGAGCATTAACTATGGAAGGATGCTATGACCATAGAATATGAGTCTATTATGGAGAATGATGTCTGGGAAGTAGTTCCCAGACCCTGGACAAGACAATTGTTACTTCAAAATGGCTTTACAAGATAAAGCATGCAGCAAATGGAAGTATGGAAAAGTATAAGGTTCATTTTCTTGCTCGTGGTTTATCCCAGAAGGAAGGTATAGACTATGATATTCGCACCTGTTGCCAGATATACAACCATCCGCTTGATCATAGCCCTTGTGGCTTCACAAGGATGGAACCTACATCAGATGGATGTTAAGACCGCGTTCTTGCATGGTTCTATCAAAGAAGAGTTCTACATGGAACAACCCGAAGGATTTGAAATTTATGATCAAAAATCTCATGTCTGTAGGTTGGAGAAGGCTCTCTATGGGCTGAAGCAAGCACCCCGATCATGGTATGAGAGGATCGACAGCTACTTGATGAAGCTAGGATTCACTAGATCCTAACCTTTACTTTAAGGTTGAAGATGACAAGCCTCTCATACTGGTGCTGTATGTAGATGACCTCTTTCTAACAGTTGCAAACCCTCTCATTCACAAATGTAAGAGGGAGATGGCTTCTGAATTTGAAATGAAGGACCAAGGACTTGAAGTGTGGCAGAAGCCAAGGGAAATTTTCCTATCTCAAGGAAAATATGTGGTAAATATATTGGAAAGATTCGGTATGATGGACTGCAAGCCTGTGACTACCTCGAGGATCTTAACTTTTAGAAGTTATATGGTAGTGATGTCGGACCAGACTTGGGAAATGCCTCTGAGTTTCAAAAACTCATTCGCATTGATGTTCTTGGTGAACCTCCGTCCGAACATATGTTTTGCAGTTAGCATTGTTTGAGCTCATATTTGGTTGAGCCTCACTGGATTGATGCCAGGAATCTTCTGAGATGTCTTCAGGACACAATCTCTCATGGATTAAGATACACTGTCGGAGTTGTGAGACTACTTGGATATACTGATGTTGATTGGGTAGGCAGTGTGGTGGACCGTAAGAGCACTTCCGGGTACTGTTTCACCTTGGGATCTGCTTCGATATCCTGGATGAGCAAGACGCAGAAGTTGGTGGCTTTGAGCACTGCTGAAGCAGGATATATTGTTACTAGCATAACCTTGTGTGAGGAAGTCTGGTTGCGAAAGCTCTTCAGTGAGCTGTTTGGATTTACATTGGATACCACTGTGATTCTCTGTAACAACCAGAGGTGGGATTTGATTATTGAGGAATCCCATATTCGTCAGTTGCTCCAGCAGATAGACATCATCTAGGATATGGTAAGTCGATGAGCAAGGAAGCTCCATCACATTAAGATGATGTATAGGTTGATACACCTTGTCAAAGCCCCGAGGAAAGATCTAATCTGTGATTTTCCCAAACGACTTGGAGTCGGCAAGAAACCTTTGTACAAGGGTCCTGCATGTTGCATAAATTGAGTTCTGGGAGCTCTGAGGGCTTGCGGTTCCTACTGGAGCAACATATGACCACAGGGTGACTCACTCTCCCCTGGTGGTGCACACTGGAACAAGATGATTCGCTCTCTTGTGGGACAAGATGATTCGCTCTCTTGTGGAACAGGATGATTCGCTCTCCTGTGTAGCAGGATGATTAGTTCTCCTGTGAGGCCTGGATTGATGTGTTCTCCATGGCAGCCTGGATTGATGTGTTCTCCACGACGATTGTAGCAGGATTGATGTGTTTTCCTGTGAGGCCTGGATTGATGTGTTCTCCATGGCAATTGTAGCAGGATTGATGTGTTCTCCTGTGAGGACAGGATTGATTAGTTCTCCTGTTGAGGCATCCTACCCATGCAGTCTGGGACTCATGGGAAGTACCTCTCATCTGATCAATGAGCAGGGAAATGAAGTTAGGGACCATAGTAGTACCGATGGACGCATCGTTGTAACTACCATACTCCCTACGCTAGGATGACCTCCATTGATCTGGGATCAATGATACTGGTCTGGGACTAGTGGTAGGAGTTGTACCATACTATGACGCTGACTTCGGGTCGGTTGAGACTGGTCTGGGATCAGTGGTACATACTCTGAGACTGACTTTGAGTCAGTGGAGGATGATATTGGTCTGGGACCATTGGAGTTGTACTCACTATGACACTGACTTTGGGTTGGTTGAGATTGGTCTGGGACCAGTGGTACATACTCTAAGACTGACTTTGAGTCAGTATGATACATCCTCGATCATTTCTTCTTCTTCATAATTCGGACAAAAGCAGAGTAGAACAGAACAATGCAAGAGCAGAGCAGAACAGAACAAAACAATACAGATCAGTGCAGGGTAGAACAAGACAAAGCAAAACAGGCAAAATAGAGCAGAGCAGGGCAAGGGTCAGGTTGTACAAGGCAGTGCATTTGATGGATGAATAGTAACGACCGATTGACAGATTGCAGATGAAGTTCTCCATGGTTGAGAGGGAGTGTTAAAATTGGCAACCAGGGCAAAACTTCATGTGGGTCATCTTATTCATGGCTAATAATATTTTTATTAGATTCCTCTCGTCGAGAGGTGTAGGATTGATATAAAGATCATCCAATTCCGATAAGTATTCATGGAGATATGAATTTATTTTGATTATGGAATTATTATCAAGCCGACCTACAACTCATGTAGGCTCAGAAGCCCAACAGTCGCATCTATTCACCCACCAACGTTGTGTATAAATATAAGAGGACTTTTCCTCATTTGGACTCACTCATCTCATCACATCTCTCTCTCTCTACTGCGCAGATATGAGTCTCTTCTCTACTGCGCTGAAATGGGTCTCTCTCTCTCACACATGTGAAGCCGGAAGCTGTTGAATTTGAAGCTGCAACTGCAGAAGTAAATATTGACTTGCGTGGCCTAGAAGATCTCCTCTTTGGAACTGCGCTGTAGGTTCATCTGAACCTCCTTTGAAAGCCGCAACTTTTGGTGGTGGAATGAAGTCAATCCGACGAACGGTTTGCAAGATATCGACTGCCCTAGTTTGAAGCCGGAAACTGCTGAAACTGAAGCTGTAACTGCAGAAGTAAAGATTGACTTGCGTGGCCTAGAAGATCTCCTCATCTGAACTGCGCTGTAGGTTCATCTGAACCTCCTCTGGAAGCCGAAACTTTTGGTGGTGGAATGAAGTCAATCCGACTGTCGGTTTGTGAGATATGGTCTGCCCTAGTTTGATAATGAAGCCGCTAATGCTGATGCTGCTGATCTAGGGTTTGCTACTGCTGATATGAATAAGATTTATTGTACTATTTCTCTCTGCTGAATTATTGAAGATAAAAGAAGATTTGATCAAAGGGTTTCCCCACACATTGTGGGGTTTGTCCCTGGCTAGCCGCCACATCTTGTGTCTCTTGTCTTGGCTTGTTTTCTGTCGATCGTTTAATGTTCTATCTGCACTTTACTTTATGTACATGTGATTGCTAATCGGTGGAATATAATAAGAAAAAGAAGTAAACTGTTATAAGCATAGAACATACCACAACTTAACATGGAGAAACAAGACAACCTCCTCTCCTGACTCTTTCAACACTGGAAACTCCTCCGATAATCTGCTACTCTGCCCCTCTGCCACTTGCTCGTCGATCACTAACACGATCTCACTGTTGAATCACTTGCTACTGGAAAATCAGACTGCCTTGATCATTGAGTATCTGCATTAGTGTGTCCTCCATCTACCCCATCAACTTCTTTTTATAATCTCTCGTTAGGGAACCAACGACCATGATTAAATCTTCATCAATGGCTTAGATAGAGGAGGAGGTGTATATCGAACAACCAGAGGGATTTGAGACACATGAGAGAGGCACACATGTGTGTAGGCTAAAGAGAGCACTATATGAGCTCAAACAAGCTCCCAGGGCATGGTATGGTCAGTTAGATAACTACTTGCAACATATGGGCTTCGAGAAGAGCGAAGTTGATTCCAATCTCCACTATCTGATGGTAGGAGGTGAGCCACTCATCCCAATTTTGTATGTGGATGATCGATTCTTGATAGGGTCATCATGGCTCATAGTGTTGAGAAATCTAGGACATTTAGAGTTACAAGATTTCTCTGCTTGATAAGTGCTTGTAATACACTTCTTAGCTTATAATATTTTCTTTTTATGTTATTATTGTGTTCTCTTCATCAAGACAATTACCAATATGCACAATAAAAGACAAGTGAGACAGTATGTAGGCTTCTCAGCTAGGGCCAAAACCTCTCACCTCTTGAGAGGAAAACCTGATCAAAATTATTCTTCTAGATCTTCAATTGATAAGTACCAAGACCATGACATAGACCCTTGACTCTAGTATCCTCCCAAGAACTTTGTCACTTACCGTGATGCTGTCTCTCTTCCCTTCCTCACCTTTCTTCTCGATCTTGAACTACTCTCCTTGGCTCCTTCTAGGGAAACTCGGTCTCTATCCTTCACACTACCTTTTCTTGACTTCCTTTAGAGAAACTCGGTCTCTATGATATCACTGACTTCCTCTAGAGAATCTCAGTCTCTAGAGCTATATCTCAGTCTCCTAGAAGAATCCTTCCTTAATTGCCCTAGGAGAAACTTCTCCTTCACTGCCCCAAAAGAAACCTCCTCTTTGCTGCCCCAGAAGAATCTCTTCTTTGCTGCCTAGAAGAAACCTCCTTCTTCGCTGGTTCGGAAGAACCCTTCTTCATTGCCCCAATGTCTTTTGTTGCCCCAGAAGAAACTCTTTCGCTACCCTTTCTTCGCACTTCTTTTTCCTCTTCTTCGCACTTCTACTTCTTCGTTTCTTCACACTTTTTCTTTACTGAATTCAAGTCGAGTTACTTACTTGAAATGGAGGCCGAGTGTGCTTCTATATACACCTCATACCATGTCCTTTAGGCCGACATGATTGCTGGAGGTTAGGTTGACTTCTTCTGGAGAGTTCCTTCATCGTTGTAGGCCAACTTGAAGAGGATAGATGACAAGTTCTTGGAGGATACTTTACATAGACAAGATTGACCTTTTACAAAGTGTAAAATGACTTCATTACATGACAATGACTCTAACATTTTATAACTAGATGACAAATAAATCCTAAAGACTCTCAATGGGAGTCTTGACTCAAAGACAAAATCCCTTGTTCATGAAACTCATGAAGAAAGTCAATAAAATAATTTTATTTTTCTTATTTACATCTCATTACATAAAATCATATCTACATGTCATTCTGAAGACCGAACCTAGTTACACTTTTCAACACATAGAGGACAGCAAGAGGGACTCGGCTGCTGAGTTTGAGATGAAGGATTTGAGACTAATGCATTACTTCCTAGGACTGGAGGTATGGAAAATGGACGAGGAGATGTTCCTTGGGCAAGGGAGATATACTATGGAGATCTTGAAGAGATTCAAGATGCAAGACTATAGACCCATGTCCACGCCTATGATTACCAATTGGAGGAAGATAGACACATCAAAGGATGCAGATGTGGGCCCAACCTTATATAGGCAGCTCATCAGATCTCTTATGTATTTGGTCAACAGTAGGCCAAACATCTGTTTCGTAGTCAACACTCTTAGTCAGTTTATGGTGGAACCAAAGAGGGTACATTGGACAACAATGAGACATGTTTGGAGGTATTTGCATGACACAATCGAGTATGGTTTGCGATATACTCGAGGTGATGGTGTAAGTTCGTGTGGATACACAGATGCAGACTGGGTAGGTAGTTCAGTGGACTAGAAAAGCACTTCAGGGTGTTGCTTCAGTATTGGATCAGGGGTTGTCTCTTGGTGCAACAAGAAGCAGAAGTCCGTGGCACTAAGTTCTGTAGGGGTAGAATAAATGGCAGCTAGCATGGCCACATGCGAAGCTATTTGGCTTCGAAAGCTGCTAGTGGGATTGTTTGGTCAGCGGATGGATTCAACCAGTATATCCTATGGTAATCAGAGTTGCATAAGGCTCTCTGAGAATCCAGTCTTTCATGATAGGTCAAAGCATATCGACATAAGATACCACTTCAATGATTATGTGTAGCTTGGGTTAGTTCGACTACAACATTTTCCCACAGATCAACAAGTTGTAGATATTCTCACGACAGCCTTGGGTAAGGCAAGGTTTGTCTATTTCAGGCAGAGGATGCAAGTAGTGGAGAATACCTTCCTCGCCAAGAGGGAGTGGTAGTTATTGGTAGCAACGAGCATGTTTTATAGTATTTATGGTGTCTATGAGGCGAAGGAACACATTTTCTCCAATACCCAGAAAATGATTCGCAAGAAACACCTCAATTAGATTAATTAGCCAATTATTTAAAATTTCCCTAAATCTAACTTAGGAAAATTGGTTGATTAAATTAAATTAATGGAGGAAAATCGATTTTTATCTAGAGATTTATGGAAAAGTCACCTGATAGGGTTGCAATGATCTTAGCCATCAATTGTGATTAGATCATGGCCGTTGGTTGCTGAACGAGAGATTATAAGAACAAGTCAATGGGGCTTGGAGAGAGACACTTAGTAGTTCAACTTACCTAGTTGTAGCAAATTGCAAGGGCGTAGTTGAAGTAGAGGGTGACACCAACAACGGGGTTTCAATAGAGATTTTGGGAGAAGAATTCTAAAGAGAATTTCCATTGATTTTCCCATCATTCCAGTGAAAGGAAGGGAAGCCAAATTTATCTGTAAAGAGGCTATATCAAGAGGTGCGAATTATCCAGAGCACAAATCTGGGCAGCAGGTCGATTTCCAGTTGTGGGAGACAGGTTTTGGAGGAAGTGTGAGTTGCAGGTGGACGAAGGGGTTGCAGGAACAAATTTCTAGTATGAGCTCGAGTTCCAGTTGAGCCAGTGCACATTTCCAGTTTCCAGTGCATGTTGTAGGCAAGAGTGTGAATTGCACCAAGGAGGTCAGAATTGTTTTCCAGGCGAAACGTTGAGTTTCCAGATTTATTTTTCCAGTGGAGAAATTGTATGCCGAAGCTTTGCCAATAGGCAAGAAGTTGTATTTCTCAAATTGTTGAAGAATAATAAAACCCTCATATGCTGAATTGGCTTTCCCCACATTGGGGTTTTGCCAGGAACTATTGTCCAAAAAATTTTGTGTCCAAATTTTTGTGTGTGCATTATTTTCTCATTTCTTGAATTTTATTTGTAAAGATTGCATTAGTGAATTAACTATTATTTGCCGAATTAATTTTTTGAAGACAAATAATGCCAGTAGATAAAAGATTAAATTTCCAGTTATTGCAATTAAGGAAATTTCACACCTCTTGTGGTGAACCTGTGCCATGAGATCTTGTGCCCGGTGGTCCTGAACTCTGTGATCTCGGCACCCTAGAAGTAGGTGATCCTCCTGACCTTGGTGTACCACCTGAAGGTCCTGATACTTGTGGTGTGGCTTCTTGTTGAGGAGCTTGTTTCTCAATTCGATCAACCTCTCGAGACCCTCTGCTGCTCAAATCTCACATCCTGCCTGAGAACAACTTTCCCCTGTGCAAGAACGTAAGGCACCCAAAAATCTTGATGTGACCAATCTCATGCTTCCTCCTAGAAAAAGCCTCCTTAGGAGCCTTACTCCCCAAGACTTTATGTGGATTCATGTTCTGCAGATACACTGCAGTGTTACACGCCTCGGCCCATAAAAAGAAAGGTAGCCTCTGATCATGCAACATAGCTCTTGTTGCTCCCACTTTGGCCCTGTTCTTCCTCTCCGCTACCCCATTCTGCTGGGGTTTATAAGGCAATATGTACTCCCTCCTGATACCCATACTCCTACAGAACTCCATAATCTCCTTGGAGGTATACTCGCCCCCATTGTCTGATCTCAAGACCTCGATCTTCTTCCCTGCTTGGTTCGCCACAAGAGCCTTAAACTCTTAGAACCTCTTGAAGACATGATCCTTGGTCCTCAGGAAGAAAATCCAGGTCTTCCTGGAGTAGTCATCAATGAAGGTCACATAGTACTCGTATCCCCTCAACGATACATGAGACATAGGACCACACACGTCAGATTGTATCAAATCAAGAGTACCTGCTACCTTGCTGTCACTACTCGTGAATGGTGTCTTAGTGTACTTTCGCAAAGCACACCCCATGCACAGATCATGATGCTCAATGCTGAACTTAGGTAAACCTTAACCATCTCGCTCAACACCTTGAATGCTCCATGGTGCAAGTGAGCCATCCTCCTGTGCCATATCTCGCATAACTCACTGCTGCTAGTTTGTGTTGAAATTTGGCATCTTAGGGAGAAATTACCTCCTTTAGGAAGCGCTCCTCACCCTTTGGAGACCCTACTAGCCCTTGGAAGAATTTAATTTGCTCAAGGGAAAATATTGTTTTTAACGTGAAAAACCCACATTATACAAAAGTACAAGTTGGCCTGGGCAAGGAAATTTGTCCTCTAAGGAAACACATAAATAGACTATATTTGGCATCACTTGGAGACATCATCACACGGGCGAAGGAGAGAGAGGCTTTTTTTGTTGATCGGATTTAACTTCTGATTGGGCACTGATTTGACCAACATTGTGTTTTGGGATTTTGGGCATGGTTTGACTTAGGATTTTGGATTTGTTTTGGAGGTTGAATTCAGGAGAGAGAAGGTTAAAATTTTCTGAGCACTTTGACTATAGTTGACCACAGATTTGAGGCAGGCTTGACCGTAGGTTGACTTGGTGTGTTGACCAGATTTGTAGGCAAATTTGTTGACTATTTTGACCAAGTTTGATTGCGTTGAGAAGGTCGAGTTCTTTGCTGCGATGACCAAATTTTTTTGGGCACTTTAACCAGTCACTGTTGACTGGTTAGTGCAGTGTTGATTGCTTTTGACTTTGACTAGAAATTGTTGAATTCAAGTTTGACCATAGTTGACTTTCTTGCTCGTATTTGATTGAATATTGGTTGGGCGATTTGACTAATCAAGGCTTTGACCTTTGACTCATTGTTGATGTACTTGAACATTGTATCTCTTTGCTGAACATTTGATGATAATCTAATAGAAGAAGAATTTGGAAAATGTTTTCCCCCTTATGGGGTTTTTCCTTGGTCTTTGACCAAATTGCTGTCTCTATTGTTCTTGTTTGTCTTCTATTGTGCATTTGGTTTACTGTTCTACCTACAATTGCTTATTTTTGCTGGAAGATTGAAATTATATTGGAAATTGCTAATTTAAGAAGAATTATTATAAGTGATTGTGTCAAGCATACAACACTGGAAAATTAACATGGTATTAGAGTTGAGGTGAAGACAAGCCCAATGAGACAAGAGCAATCACCTTTGAAAGAATCTGATTTTAAGGAACTTATTTGATTTGGTCAAGATGTCTACCTCATACTTAGATTGAAGAGAAGTTGAATGACTCATCTAACTATGCAATGTGGAGAACCATGTTGGATGTGATTTTGGATGAAAATGATGTCTTGGAATATGTTGAAGGCAATGTGCTTGAGCCTTCGGAGAATGCTTTCGCTGCTATCAAACATAGTACAAGAAAAGTGAGATCAAAGCTAATAAGATTATTATTGATTCGTTGAGAGATCATTTGATTGTTTATATTTCGAAGTTTAAGAAGTCCAAGGAAATGTATGATAAACTGGTTGGAATGTTCGAAGTCAACAACTTCAGTCACATTCTTTCTTGGAAGAATCAACTTAAGGACATCAAGATGAATAAAGGAGAGATTGTGCAGTCATACTTCATGAGGATATCCCAACTCAAAGATCAACTATTGTCTGTCGGAGAAGTTACTTCTGACAGAAAGCTGGTACTAATTGCACTTGGAGGTCTTCCACCTATTTGGGAGACGTTTATTACAACTATTAACAACAATGACAGGTTCCCGACATTTGATAAGTTCATTGGCAAGTGCACTCAAGAAGAGACCAGGATGGTATCTAGAGGGAGAATTTAAAAACATGAAGAAGGGGAGCCCAGTGCATTCGCTCTTCAAGACAAGAAGAGGAAAGGTAGAGGAAGACCATCTAATTCAAGAAGGCTTCCACCAACATCCAGGGATTCTAATAGAAGAATTAAAATGGATGTGTCACAATTTGAATGCTACAATTGCGACATGCTTGGTCACCTTGCTCGAGATTGTCCGAAGAAGAGAAATGCCCATAGGTCCAACTACAACAACAATCATGGCTACAACAACTACAAGTCTAATGATAAAGAAGAAGTGCTCCTGCTGATCGTGAAGAAGGCCACTGTCCTTAAAAGAGATCAAGGAACTCAAGGTATGGAAAAAAAGCAGCTACTACTGAATCTGAATATTTTCTTGTTTTCTTCTCTTTCTAGTTCCTCTCCTTTGGATTCATTTGATAGTTGGTTGGTAAATAGTGAGGCCTCTAGACCAATGTTGCACGAAGCGGGAGCGAAGCGGAAGCGCGAAGCGCGGAAGCGTCATTTTCCAAAAATCTAGGGAGCGAAGCGTCCGCGGAAGCGTCTGCTATATATATATATATTTTTATATATTTTTTTGCATTTATACTCAAAACAAACATCCCAAATACCAAATTAATTGTAGAAGACATGAAAACATGCATATTTTTGCATAAATCAAGATAGATATGGCATCCATGATTCCATTGTAGTTACTAGTATGTACAACAATCATCTATATTCTAGCTATTACAAACATACATCAAATTTTTAAGCATATTATAAAACATAAAACATTTAAGCATATTATAAAACATAAAACATAGAGCATATTATGATTTATCTAGCAAGTGAGCAACTGTCAACATTTGTCATGTCCAAAATTCAAATAATAATGTTTACAAAATATGTCACTTGGTCACCGCCAAGCCAAAAAGGTTCAAAATTCAAATTCACAAGTCTACAAGTCTAATGAGTAATCTATAGACTATGACAAAAAGAAGTAGATTGTGAATATATCTACTAATCTCTCCTCCTTCCACCACGAATAGAACGTGATGGCGTGCCTCCACGTGGTGGCAATGAAGAAGATGGTCCCTGTGTAAGTCGTGGCACTGGAACTGATGAAGAAGAACCCCCTGCTGTTGGTGTTGAACCATGGAACCTAGGACCAGATGGGGGTGGGGGTGGTGGCATATCAACACGGTCATCATCATCCTAGAATCGCTCAAAAAATTCATGCAAAAAAAAAAAAACACTAGTTAACAAAAAAATTAAAAACATGAATTAGAGAAATGCTTTATAAGGGAAAATTGGAAAATTCATACCACAATGGACATACCAGGAGAGCATCCTCTAATTGCTCTAGTTGCAACACTCCATCCTCCAAATTGGGCTCCTCTGGATGCTTGTCCCAAGTCACCAAGTCTTTATTAGACTTTGCATCTTCACAGTAATGGGACAACAATCGCAAGTTGTAATGAACATAAACCAAGCTCTCTGCCCGGTCTAAACTCAACCTGTTCCTTTTAACACTGTGGATGAAAGAATAAGAGCTCCAACACCTCTCTGCAGAAGAAGTGTTTACCACCTGTGATAGCACCCGCAATGCCAAACTCTGTAGAAGTGGAGTAGGCCCTCCATGCATGTTCCACCACTCAAGAGCAGAAAAATGCTCTCGATCTTCAATTGAATGCATGCTCCCAAATGGACCAGTGTTGAGCGTATAGTTGCTCACCTGTCTCCGTACCAATGCAGCCTCCTCATTATCAGGGATTAATCTACTCAATGCAGCCATATATTTTTCGTGAACCTCTTTATCTTGGTGTGGTTTTTTCCTGCTTCCCCCCCCAGGTGCTGGTTTTGAAAGCCATGATGGATGATAGTACCTAGGTGTCAAAACATATGCTAATGCATGCAATGGAACATTTAGCATATCCCATCGCTTTTCCACCTCTTCACGAATATAATTGTACAAGGTGGTATCTCTAGGCTCAACAATGTCTTTAATCTGCCCCAACATGCTATCCATTTGCTCATACACCTCCCCAATTACTGGTCGATCTGAATCTGCAAACTTGATCATGTAATAAATTGGTTTGGTGAATTGCAAAACATATTTAACCTGTGACCAAAAGTAAGTGTCAAGAACAGTGTCCTTGACTACATTAGCAGTAGCACCATCTGTACACTGGTTAATTTCATCCCATGTTTCAGCACACACCAGATTAGTTAAAGCTTGTCTCACCTTCACTAGCCGCCTAAAGGTGAGGTAATAACTAGCAAATCTTGTCTTTGCAATTTTAAGCAATTGCAACTTGGAGTAAGTGCCATAGAAGTAGTTTACCCTTGTATGCCCTGTGATGAATTTAATGAGCTGCTTCCCTTTCCTGTAAACCTCAGCAATCCACCCACATTCTTTGTGTTTCACAATATCATGCATCAAAAGGTTCAATGTGTGAACCAGGCACCCAGACCAAAAGATGTGTGGATGAGTACGTTCAATAATTTTTCCTGCTGCCTTACAATTTGCTGCATTATCTGTGATCACTTGAACCACATTATTCGGACCAACATCTTTGATTGATTTCAATAGGAGATCTGCAATGTTTTGTGCAGTTGCACTGATGGAGGAGGAGTCATGACATGCAATAAATACTGCACCCTTAGAAGAAACACCAAGAACATTTATCAAATGTTGGTTTCTAATATTTGTCCACCCATCTGATACAATGGATACCCCATAATCCACCCACTCATGTGTAAAACGTGTCAAAGCTCTTTGAACCTTAGCTTTTTCTCTTTCTAATAACACTGTTCTAGCTTTCTCATAGTTGGGGGCCTTGTATCCTTTTGGGGCTTCATTGATGGCCTTTACCATGTCATGCCAATAGGGAGAGCGAAGCACATTGAATGGTACACCGCAAGCACAAAGAAAACGGACTACCTTTCCATCCACATCATCCCTCCCAGTAACATTAAGGAAATCCGCTATTGTTTTTCTACCTCCAGAGGTTGCAGAAGTACCATAAGGAGATGGGCAACTACCAAATTTAGAGGTTGCACTTGATTCTGAATGAGTTTTTTGTTTCTTGTTTTTTTGTTGTGCAACCATCTCTATTTTGATGTATTTTTGTCTTTGTTCACTTGAAATTTTTGGGCAAATGGCTACCCCCACAGAACCCTTTTTTTCATCACTCTCTAGCACCCCACAAAAATGCCTCCTCAGACGGGTATATGAACCCGTATATGGTTTTCCTCCATGACAATCATGAGGGCACATCCATTTGTAAGATCCACCACCCTTTCCCCCTTCAAGTTTGGTCACATAGTTCCACAAGGGATTTGATGTACCTTTCCCATCTTGTGCTTCAGTGTCCTCTTCAAGTTCATCCCCTTCCTCTTCAAACCCTTCCTCCTCATCATACATTGGGTCACTACTATTAGGACCAAGTTCATCCCCTTCCTCTTCCCCTCTATTCCTCACCCTTGCCATCATTAAAACCAAGAGTGGAATGATACATAGAAGCCAAAAGAACACCATCTTGGAATATGGATATAGGTGGTGGACAACCTGTAAATAAAGGAGCAAGTAGAAATAATGGGAAAGAGTAGGAGAGGGAGGAGAAAAATACAATTTTTTTTTCAAAAAAACAAGGGAGTTTGGGGTTTGAACTTACCTCTTTAGCTCTTGTAGATGAAGTCCTCCAAGCTCTTGCTCCAAGCTCCTCCTCCTTCTCCTAGCTCCTCCTTCTTCACTCCTCCAAGCTCTCCTCTCTTCTCCTCTCTTCTCCTCTCCTTTCCTCTCTTCTCTTCTCCTCTCCTCTCTTCTCTTCTCCAACTCTCATAAACTCAAAGTGAGAAAATGAGAAGAGAATGGGGGCTTTATTCTTTTCTAAAGTAACCCTAGACTCACCCTAAACTAACCTAACCCACCCCCTCATGCTAGTTTAGTCACAAGTTAAAACAAATTTAAAAAAAACAAAGTTAACAAAATCCGGCCGCGGGGTTGCGTCCGGAAGCGCCCGGGAAGCGCTCGGGTGGCGTGCGGTTCCGGGCCGGAATCGTGGCGCAACCAAGTGCCCGAACCGCCCTCCGATCCGCGGTTCCGGGCGGCCGCAACCAAAATTCCAGGAATCGAAATTTTAATTCGGATCCGCGCAGTGTTTTTAAAACCGGAACCGGTGACCGGACCGGTCCACCTAGCTAACCGGTTTACCGACCGGAACCGGTCTAACCGGGACTGGTTTGGTCTAAACGAACCGGTTTTTAAAAAATACATTAAATAATTAATTTTTAATGAAAAAAAACTATTTTTAAGATGTAAAACCATGATTCCAAGCCAATAGAGACAAAATATGCAAAGTTTGCTCATTTATATACCATGCAAAGGTGAATATATCAAAATGGCACCGAGTGCAATACATATCATCGACAAAATAGCAAAATACATAAGAAATGAGGCTCTAAATGGCCTATAGAGTCCAAAAACCATGCTGCAAGCTATGAGGCCATTGGCCTACTACAAGTCTACAGTGTACACATGATCAATCATCAAGATCATCACCACTACTAGACACATGATCATCATCAGGAGCTACATAGACATCATCTGGTTCAGAGTCTGAGGATGCCTCTGCCTCATCTGCAACATCAGTATCAATGCCACCAATGACAATAGAAGTGGACCTAGTGGAAGCACGAGTTTGTCGACCTGCACGACTAGTGCCTTCCATTGGTTCCTTGCCTTTCCTTGATGCCGCTACTGATCCTGGTTCTGATGCCGCCACATAATCTGCCTCATCCTCCGCTAAAGCCATGTCGATATCAAAATCAGCCTCAAACACAGGATCTTCAGTCTCCTCCACCCATTCTGATGTTGGATCAATATCGTCCAACACAATGGGATCTAGATCAGGTGATTTGCTCATCATTTGGTTCCTCCTCAGTCGAAGGTTGTATTGCACAAAAACAAGATCATTTAACCGTTTTTGTTCCAAACGGTTTCTCTTCTTCGTGTGTATGCGCTCAAAAACAGACCAATTGCGCTCACAACCTGAAGCACTGCAAGTTTGACTGAGGACTCTAATTGCAAACCTTTGCAATTGAGGACACTGGCCACCAAATGACTCCCACCAATGTGCTGCAAAGAAAAAGACAATAATTAGTAACTTAGTTTATAATTTGAATTGTAAAGAACGTAAACAATTTTAACTTGAAATGAAAAACAAAATGGAAATTGGAATTGCTTACCTGGTTGGTCCACATCTCTTGCCATCTTTGCCAAGTTTTTGCCAAAAGTACCACTTGCTTGATTGAAAATAGTAAGCTGTCTATGTATATCCAACTGGTCTACATGGTTAGGGACCATGCGCTCCAAGCAATCAATCAATCCAGCTCTGACCTCCCCATCATGCTGATCTCCTAGCTGATTTTTATAGTGATACCTTGGGTTCAAAAAATACCCGGCTGCATGTATAGGACGATGGAGTTGATTGTTCCATCTGTTATCAATGATCTCCCATATACGGCCATATTTAGCTAACCTGTCATTGTAAGCTGCCCGTATCTGCTCCTTTGCCTGATCCATAGCTTCATAAATGTAGCCCATGGCCAATCTTTCCCCATCCACCAACCTTAGCACCTTAACAAGGGGCTCGGTAATTTTCACAAGCTCTACAGACCTTTTCCAAAAATAAGTGTCTAACACTTTCTTTTTGGTGTCTTTTCCATCTGGTCTACGAGCCCACCGAGATTCAGACCATTCATCAGAGGAAAACATTTTCTGCAAGTTTCTATGTTGACCATTGAGACATTGCAACGTGAGGAAGTGAGTTGCAAATCTCGTAATTGCAGGCCTAACAAGCTCTTTGCCTCCAGTGTGTTTCCTCATTAGGCTCAATACCCATGAGTGGTTGTAAATGTATTTTGTAATGCACTTGGCATGCTCTACAGTGTTTTTTACCCACTCCACCTTGCCTATATCCTCAAGCATGAGGTCTATGCAATGTGCAGCACATGGAGTCCAAAATATGGTCTTATATTTGGCCTCAAGCATCTTTCCAGCAAGAACATAGTTTGAGGCATTATCAGTGATGACCTGCACAACATGCTGCTCCCCAACTTCCTGAATAATGTTATCCAAAAGCTCAAATAGAAGGCTTGCATCCTTTACCCTATCAGATGCATCAACTGATTTCAAAAACATGGTTCCTTGAGGGCAAGAAACAAGGAAATTAATGATAGTGCGGTTCTTTCCATCGGTCCATCCATCTGACATAATGGAACAACCTGTTTTGACCCATGACTCTCTAAACTCAGTCAAATACTCATCAATGGAAGATATCTCTTTTTGCAAAAGAGCTCCCCTCAAGTCATGCATACTAGGGCCTTTGAAGCCCTTTCCTGCAGCTATAACAGAGTCCCACATAGCTTGGTAATAAGGTGAGCGAGCAGCATTAAATGGGATATCTGAATCATACCACCATCTAGCAATGTATTGGTGAGAAGTTTCTTTGCATTGTTTTTTCCAATGTTGATCCAAAGTGGGTTGAGAACTTGGTTGGGAGGAAGTGGGATTAGATTTAGAAGAGGCAATGTTGGCAGAAGATGAGAAATAACTTTGGATGTTTGGTCTCTTTGTTCCTTTTGATGGTTGGCCAACTCCAACAGAAGGATGAACATAGTGAAAGGGGTCATTGGTGGAAGGGATAGAAGTGGAGTCTTGAATGTCATAATCATCATACCCACTGTCTTTTATAAGATTCATGGCTTCCATTAATTCCCTCTTCCTTGCAATTTCATCTTGGATGGCCTTCTCCCTAGCCTTATCCTCATAAAATTTTTCAAGCTTGGCAATGTATTCTACCCTAATAGGACCTAACAGTGCATTTGGTGCATCACATGGCTTTACTTGGCCTCTTACCCCAGCCAAGTGTTGTTTCAACCTAAGAATACCCCCACCTCCAATAGATTTATGGCATAATTTGCATATCATTTTTCCCTCAACTACATCACAATGAGCCCATGCACTGTCCTTTCCTTTTGGAGCCATGTTTGCTTGAAATAATAACAATTTGCAAATAAATCTGCCATTTAAAAAAAAAATTGCAGCTAAGGAACATGGAAAACCAATGATAAATGTAGGAAAAAAAATGCACATGCAAGCTAAAAAATTTGATAGCATAGAGCTAGAGAGTTCATAGGCTTAGCATAGATGATAGATCATTGAAATGAGAAGTTTATAGCACAAAAAAATTAATTCATGGACAGCAGACCCAAATGAGGAATTATCAAGTGCAAATCCTTACCTGGAAATGCAAAGTAGCTCCCTTAGCCTCCTCTTGATGATGGCAACTCCACTGACAGCTACACACTATCTCCAAAATAGCTCCAACTCCAACTCCAAGATGACTACTTCAGCAAAAACTCCACACTCTCCAAGCTCACAAACAAACTCACAAACACTCACAAACACTCCAAATCAGTTGTGTGAGACAAATGAGGGTGAGAGGGGTGTCTTATAGCAATTGTGAGGGTCTTTTTGGAGGGAAAATCCCTTTCCCTCACCCCCAAAAACCCTAAACCGCCCTCAGCTGCAAAAAACAGTCCGCTTTTTACCTTTACCGGCGGCCTGTCCCTAAACCGGCCGGTTTAGGACGGAACCGGCCGGTTAGCAAAAAACCGGCCGGTTAGGACCTAAACCGGCCGGTTTTGACCGGTTAGGTCTAAAAACTGGGCAAGTGAGGGTGCTGACCGGGTTTTTTCACCGGTTCTGACCGGTGAGCCTCCTAACCGGCCGGTTAGGCCGGTAACCGGTCCGACCGGAACGGTTTTGAATACTATGGATCCGCGCCACCTCCTCCTCCAATCCGCGCTTCCGACCTGGATTCCGGGACGCTTCGCTTCGATCCGCGGTTCCGGGTTTGGATCCGGCGGGGGGGGGGGGCGATTCCTGCAACCCTGCTCTAGACACTTTACTGGGTATTGTGAAGTGCTCTCAAACCTAGTTGAGAGGGAGACAAATTTAAAGATCATTGTTGGGGACAATTCCACCTATCCTGAGAAGGGCTTTGTTTTTTTTCATTTCATTTGGATTATGGTGAAACTATTCATTTACTGGATGTTCTGTATGTGCCGAGATTGAAAAAGAATCTTGTATCAATATTTGGCTTGGCAGACAAGGAAATGAGAGTTGCTTTCGTAGGAGGAAAGGTCCTTACTTGGCCTATGGAATCTCGCTTAAGGGATGCTTTCAATATGGGTTCGAGAATCAAAGCCCTATATAAATTTATGGCACCCATGATAGTAATCATCAATTTGAGTTATGGCATCGAAGATTCACTCACCTTCACTATGGTGCCTTGCATAAGGCGAGGAAGATGGTTTATGGAATGCTTGAGAGTCAAGAAAATCATGATGGAGTATGTCCAGGGTTTGCTAGTGGAAAGAAGACAAGGGGACCATTCCCTTCTAGTAGAAGCAGGTCAAATCTTCAACTCATACATTCTGATCTATGCGGACCCATGCTAGTGAAATCTCTTGGTGGCTATCTATACTACATAATCTTTGTGGATGACTTCTCTCGCAAATTTGGATATTCTTCTTAAAGCACAGGGACGGGGCATTTGATATGTTCATGGACTTTAAGGCGCTTATAGAGAATCAAACCGAAAAGAGAATCAAAGTCTTCAGGTATGACAATGGAGGGGAATTCATTTCAAATGAGTTCATTGACTTTTGCAAGGAAGCCGAAATAGAAAAGGAGACCATCTTACCTTACAACCCCAACCAAAATGGAGTGGCCGAAAGAAAGAATTGGATCATCATGGAAGTTGCTCGAGCTATGTTGCATTATTAAAAGCTGCTGAAGTTTCTATGGGGAGAAGATGCAAAATTGCAAATACTACATTCTATGTTCAATACAGGACTCCTCATCAAGCCTCAAGTGACAAGACTCCCAAAAAAGTCTTCACAAGTGTGAAGCTCGATGTTGGACATTTGAGCATCTTTGGCTGCCCCGTCTACTTTCATGTGCCGAGGGACAAGAGGAATAAGCTAGATGCTTTCAAAAAGAAAGGTACATTTGTTAGTTACTGTGAGAATTCTAAAGCTTATAGAATATATGTGCATGGTTAAAGGAATATAGAGTTTAGTAGGGATGTGACATTTGACGAAGATGCTTCCCTTAGGAAAGCAATGGATACTCCTCCCCCAACTAATGTTGAGAGGAATGATGATGTCTAGAAGGCCCTTCTGTGCCTAGGCTTGAGTCCGATCTTAATGATGATCCTATGGAACCTATCCACCCCTTGGATCCTCTTTCGTGTGATCGTCTTGCCAGGAAGAGACCACTTGGGTTCATGATACTTTAAAAGATGTTGAGAGGCATGCTGCTGCTAGAGGAACCTTCAGGGAAAGCAAGGAGCCATGCTGATATCAGGGATATGTTGTGGCTATGAGCAACATCATACATGCTAAACCACACACCTTTGAAGAAGTAGTGAAAGAGTAAGTATAAAAGGATGCTGTGACAGAGGAATATGAATCTATCATGAATAATGATGTGTGGGAAGTGGTCCCGAGACCCTAAGGAAGTTTGTTGTGACTTCTAAATAGCTGTACAAGATCAAACATGGAGCAAATGGAAGTATCGAGAAATATAAGGTGAGGTTCATGGTTAGAGGTTTCTCCTAGAAAGAGGGAGAAAACTATGATGACATATTTGCATCGGTTGCCCGCTATACTACTATTCGATCTATTGTTGACCTTGTTGCTAGCCAGGGATGGTCTCTTCACGAAATGCATGTAAAGACCGCATTTCTACATGGAGTACCTAAGGAAGAAGTATATGTTGAGCAACCTTAGGGCTTTGAGGAGCAAGACATGAAGACTCATGTGTGTCGGTTGAAGAAAATGGTTTATGAATTGAAGCAAGCCCCTAGGGCTTGATATGCCCCAATTGATAGCTACCTAATGAAGCTTGGATTTACAAGAAACAATGTCGACTCGAACCTCTACTTCAAAGTTGTCCAAGGTATGCCCCTTATTTTGGCATTGTATGTTGATGACTTAATCTTAACAGGTGGTGACCCTCTGATTCTCTAATGTAAGAGGGAGCTGGCCTTTGAGTTCGAAATGAAAGACTTTGGATTGATGCACTACTTCCTTGGGTTAGAGGTATGGAAAAGACCTGATGAGATTTTCCTTTCTCAAGGAAAATATGTTGTCAAACTGCTGAAAAGATTTGGAACGGTAGAATGTATGCCCATGGCCACATTGATGGAGATGAACTTCAAGAAGTTATGTGGAGAAGTTGAAGGACCTGACTTGACAAATACCTCTAAGTATCGACAATTGATTGGGGCACTGATGTTCCTTGTGAACACTGGATCAGACATATGTTTCGCAGTTGACACTTTGAGTCAATTTATGACTGAGCCTCTACATGCACACTGGGTCGTTGCTAAGCATGTGCTGAGATATTTACATGGGATGATTAATCTTGGACTAAGATATACTGCCGGAGTTATGAGATTACATGGATACACTGATGTTGATTGGGCCAGAGATGTTATTGACAGGAAGAGCATATTAGGGTGCTGTTTTAGCTTGGGATCTTCCATGATATCTTGGTTGAGTAGGAAGCAAAAGGCCGTTGCCCTTAGCATGACTGAGGCTGAGTATATTGCTGCTAGCATGGCTAGCTGTGAGGCAGTATGGTTGAGGAAGCTCTTTGGAGAGCTGTTTGAGTGGGTTCTGGATACGACAATGATATATTGCAACAACATGAGTGGGATCTGACTGGCAGAGAATCCCATGTTCCATGACAAGTCCAAGAATATTGAGATTAGATATTACTACATCTGAAATATGGTGTAGAGAGGAGCAATGAGTCTCCTTCATATTTCAACTGATGAGCAGATAACAAATATTCTTACAAAGGCTTTGTCGAAAGGGAAGTTCTTGGTCTTCAAAGAGCAACTTGGACTGATGGATGTGACCCTCATGAGAAAGGGTCACTGTTGATCGAGGACACTGAGCTATGCTCTTACCCCCTGTTTGAGCTCCCACGGAGAGGAATTGAGCTGAAGAGCTCCTAGGGTTGAGGGAACTCTAGACAATAGGTGTGTGTGATCCTTACTCCTTGCGGTAAGTTGTATCTCTGTTATTGTCACTATGGGGTGTGTGTGATCCTTGTCATTTATGACAACTTTTGTATCTCTCCCTATCAGTTTTTAGACATGACAGATATACCCCAGTATGCATTGTCTACCCTCAAGTTGGGCTTGTAGGGATTGCCACCCATCTGACCAATGGGTGAGGAGACTTAGGTGTGTGTGATCCTTGCTGTTTATGGCAAGTGGTATCTCTCCCAAGTGATGGGATGCCTATGTTCTACCACTTGATTCTTGAGGGTCAAGATGGGAAGATCAATGAACAATAGGTGTGTGTGATCCTTACCCTTTGAGGTAAGTTGTATCTCTCCTATTGTTAGGCAATAGGTGTGCGTGATCCTTACCTATGATGGTAAGTCATATCTCTCATATTGTCCTTGGATATAGGGTGGTAGATTTATCTCCCCTATGATGATTCTTCTTCTTTAGATTTGAGAGTGTTTTAGTAGATGAGCAGAGATGAGCAAAGTGAGCAGAGATGAGCAGAACAAGATATGATATGATACAACGATGATGATGACGAGACATTTGAGATGAGACTTATGATGTAGTCAGAAATTCCTCCCTAACTGAGAAGGAGTGTTGAAATTTGGCAGCTCAGGGAGAAATTTCCTCCTTTGGGAAGACGTCCTCACACTTTGGAGACCCTATTAGCCCTTGGAAAAATTTAATTTGCTCAAGGGAAAATATTATTTTTAACATGAAACCCACATCTACACAAAAGTACAAGTTGGCCCGGGCAAGGAAATTCGACCTCCAATGACACATATAAATAGACCACACTTGGCATCACTTGGAGGCATCATCACACATTCACATCTTCTCTAGTTTGGTTCGACTAGCTCTGAAATATTAGGTCCAATTTAACACAGGCGAAGGAGAGAGAGACTTTTTTTGTTCATCAAGTTTGACTTGTGTTTGGCACTAATTTGAACAACGTTGAGTTTTGCGATTTTGAGCATGGTTTGACTTGGGATTTTGGATTTGTTTTGGAGGTCGAATTTAGGAGAAAAGGCCAAGATTTTCTAAGCACTTTGACTATAGTTGATTACAGATCTTAGGCAAGTTTGACCGCAGGTTGACTTGGTGCGTTAACTAGAGTTGAAGATAAATTTGTTGACTATTTTGACCAAGTTTGATTAAGCTGTGGAGGCCGAGTTCTTTGCTGCCTTAACCGGTTTTTTTGGGTGCTTTGACTGTTGACAATTGGTTGGTTAGGGCAGCGTTCACTATTGTCGACTTTGACCATAAATTGCAGAATTCAAGTTTGACCAGATTTGACTTTCTTGCTCATATTTGACTCAATATTGGTTAGGTGATTTGACTAGTCAAGGCTTTGACATTTGACTCATTGTTGTACTTGGGCATTCTATCTCTTTGCTGAACATTTGATAACAATCTAATAAAAGAAGAATTTGGAAAGGTTTTTACCCCTTGTGGGGTTTTTACCTGGTCTTTGACCAAATAACTATGTCTCTATTGTTCTTGGTTGTCTTCTATTGTGCATTTGGCTTACCGTTCTATCTACAATTGCTTGTTGTTGTTGGAAGATTGAAATTATATTGGAAATTGATTGCTAATTGAAGAAGAATTGTTATAAGTGACTGTGTCAAGCATAAAACTCTAGAAATTAACAGGTTTTGCCATTAAGGCTCTAGTAGGCTAAAACATAAATATGTAAGCCTTCCATTGTGGACTCCAATCACTCTATTAGAAGTGATACTGGATCCCATGGGATATATAAGCACTTGTCTTGCTCAGAACACTGCTACATACCCCATGTCCTCAAGAATGGAGACTGAAATCAAGTTCTTCAACCCTGCAACAGAAAGGACATCCGTCACTTTCAAAGGAGGTGATGACTCCCTCTAAAAGAATACTGTCCCCACTCCTATTGCTCTGACCTTGGAGTTATCTCCAAGCAGAACCTCCAAGTCAATATCATCCTCTGTGAGACTCATGAAGTGCTCTCTCACTCCAATCATATGAAAGGAAGCTCTATTGTCTACAAACCACACGCCAGAAGACGTGACACTAGTGGCAAGACTCACCACCAAAGCAAACTCTGAATGAAATCTAGACGCTAACAAATCCACCTCGACTGAAGCTGCTACACCCTTCTTCTTACCCTTCTTATTGCAGCATTGAGAGGCATAGTGACACATCTTCTGACAAGCAAAGCATTTTACTTTGCTCATGTCCTTCCTTCTCTTTGGCCTTCTGCTTCCCCTTCTGCTGCTTGGCCCCACTAGAAGACCCTTTATTGGTCTTCTTCTTGCCCTTTGATGCGAGGGAAACATTCTCCTCATCTACCCCACCACGTTGGCTACCACTCTTGGCACTCCTCTTGGTCTCCTCCTGGATGAAATCATCCCACATCCTCCTCCAATCAGGAAAATGCTCTCTGGCAACAATGCCATCAATGAATCCATCCCACTGCTTAGGAAAACCATCCAATGCTGTCCTGACCAACTGGTCCTCAGAGATAACCTCTCCCACTGCAGGCAACCCATCTCTCACTTGTGTGATCTTGGTGAGGTATGAGGTCATCGTGTCAGTCTTGGTCATCTTGGTGTTTCATAACTTCTGATGCATTGCCATCTTCCTATTCTCATTGGAGCTCTAGTGTTGTGTGACTAGGGAATCCCACATCTCGTGGGAAAACTTCTTCCTTGTCACACGAGGGAATAAATGGTCTTTAATATCATGGAGAATGATTCTCCTTGCCTTAACATTCTTCTTGTTGAAGCCAACCAACTGAGCTGGATCAGTGGGAGGCTGCATTGGACTCTCCACAATGTCCCACGCCTCAACTTCCTCAAGAATCAACATCATTCTCTCCTTTGACGGATGAAAATTCTCAGACCCACTCAGCCTATCTTCCACCCTCAAACCAATCGCCATTTGACCTCCACAACCAACAAGAATTCTTCAATCATTGAAGACTGTCAAACTCCTTCCTCTCAGCCATTGTTCTTTGGTGTATAAGGCAGGTTTTAGTTTCTGTTCAGTGTTTTAACGGAAGGTATGCTTGCTATAGGTTTTCTTGTCAGCTGGAGGTTTAATGCTGTAGGTTCATAGCTCTGATACCATGTAGAATATTTAAGTGTTTCCTGTAGCCCTCCCTTGTTTCAGTTTCTTTGCATGAATTTAATGTGCACAACCCCGCAAATTAAGATCATATATTAACATAATGCAAATTTAAAGGAACATTACAGGACTACTCTATTTCGTTACACTTTTCAACCGATAGGAAAAATAGACAAGCATTCACAGAAATTTTGACACACTTATTTTTGGTCAAACTGTGACCCTAGAAAAACCTACGAGGGGAAAACCAATATAGGAGTTCTATATTTTTACTTGCTCAGGAAATTTATACACAACAAATCAAATCACAGAGGGTACTTATCTCCCTTTTAAGTTTCTGACCAACTCCTTGAAAATTGAGCCACAAGTTCAACAAATAACAATATGCTCCTTGAACAATGTGCCACTTGACTAGAATTCTTCCCTAAAATTTCAGGCCTTAGTCCAACATTTATTGCCCTTGATTTTCATGCCTGCAGTCAACACTTCACAACCTCGAATTGCGTGCCTAATATTTAGCTAACACGACTTTGTTTTCTGTGCTGTTGCAGACTTGTTTTTTTGTGCTTTGACGTGATTTCCCAGCAACACAATGCCGACTTGTCGGACTTTTTTGAAGCTATCAGAACCCCTCGAAACTTGTGCACTCAAGGAGCTTGTCTTCAGCCGGGAAGTGGGATGAGCAACCCATTGAACCTTTTGTCCTTGTCCAACTGTCTTTGGTGATTGCTCTTTCACTCTTGCTTGGGTTTTGTCTTCACCTGAGCTCTGAAACCATGTTTATTTTAGGTAACAATGGTATGTTCTATGCTTAAGAGCAATTTACTTCAATTTCTTTATTAGCCCAATATCAATATCCAATTTAGCAATCACATCAACATGATAGTAAAATGCAGATAGAACAGAAACATAAACAGTAGAAGACAAAACAAGAGAAGAGGACACAAGATGGGGCACCAGCTAGGGACAAACCCTAATGCGGGAAACCGTTGATCAATTCTTCTTATATTCTTAAATAGTTCAACAGAGAGAGAGATAGTACAAATTAAAAATCTGATAATTTATGACAACAACAGAAAATCCCTAACCAGAAAAGTCAACGCTGGTCAAACAAGGCAGAATTCTTTCTCTAAACAGATTGATCAAATCCAATCAACTTCGGCCTTCAACAACAAGACTAATCAGCCCAAAAAAATCAGAAAAAGGTCAGTCAAAGACTGGTCAACGAAAGTCAAATTGCGGCCAACCCTACAGCAGTCAAGCTGGTCAAATGAGAGGTCAAATCACCTCGATTTTAGTGCCCAGATCTGCGGCCTGCTAGGAGGAAGATACCTCACCCAATCCACAGTCAAAAGAAGGTCAACGCTGGTCAATGCAGCCCAAGAAAGCAACCTCTGAAATTCAGTCAACGCAGCCAAACAGAAATTCGTCCTTCCTTCGCACGTGTGAGAGAAAGCTGCCCATATTTGAGTACCCAATTAGATGAGGAGATAGAGATGTGATGAGATGAGATGATGATAAAATGACTTGAGGTCTCCTTTTATATGCAACTTTGAGGACGAGCTGGGGGTTTGAATGCCTGTTTTGTGTTGAAGTTTCTAAGTCTACTAGTTAGAAACCCTCCATGCACTTTACTGATTTATTCCTACCTACTTGTTCTGTTAATTAACAAGTTATTTACCACGTAAATACTGAAAATAAATGCAAGTGCATGCTCAACATATTACAGATCATCAACAGAAGGAAATAGAAACAAGCACACAATTGACACCGTTATTTTTGGACTAATATCCCTGGAAAAACCCAATGCAGGAAAACCGATGCAGCTATTTGAGGGTTTTATTATTAAGCAGTGCTTTTCTGAGTACACTGGGTGCCAAATTGGCTAACTCGACAAAGATAAAAAATCTGGTAGCAATACCTCTCTTCGGAAGCAGTTATTCAGAAAGCCTGCTCCACGAAATCCCTCTCCAGCACAATCTAAAGCTCAGCGTCAGCCTTGCTGGCCTCTGCGTCAACCCAAAACCCTCTGCGTCAACCTACTGAGGCTCTGCGCAACCTCTCTGGCTCTCTGCGTCACTCCTGCAGCCTGTGTGGATGACGCAGGCCCTTTCGGCTTTGCGCAGTCTTTGCTGCCTCTGCGTGGCTCCCTTTGGCTCTGCGTCTGCCTCTCTCTGCTTCTGTGCTGGTCTCTCGGCACTGTCCCTACCTCTCTGCCTCGTACTCACTGCCCCTCACTGTAACTGATCACTAATTCTATCTCTCTTAACAAACCCCGCTCTAGAGAATAGAGCGACTGATCACTCTAGTGTGTCTTCCAAGTGACCCTCAAGCCTCCTCTTATACTTTTCTCGTTGACAAATCAACGACCGAGATTAAGTCCTTAATCGACGGCTAAGATTAGATCTGGCTTGATCCATGTCTTTTGGACCATTCTAACACAGTTTTATATTAATTCACATTAATATTTTAATTTCCCTAAGTTTAGACTTAGGGACTCCATTAAAAATATTAATTATTTTAATATTTCCCTCACTGTTTAGAATCTGCCCAAACCCTTTTTGGGTATTGGAGATCTCATGTGCCCTAATCTCTCCACGAAATTTCGTGGCTAGAGCACATCCGATGCTACCCCAAATCAACATTTTGCTTGATGACCGACCTTGACAATTTGTCCATAATATTAATAAATTCATATCGTCATTTGTACATGTCGGAATCGGATGATCTTGAGATCAATCCTACGCCTCTCGGAGAGAGGAATCCAAGAAAAATATCAGATGTCATAAATAAGATGATCCATGTGGAGTTTGGCCCTAGTTGCCAATTTTAACACTAACCTCCACATGTGTGAGGGAAAAAATAAAATATGAGGGTCGCTCCCTCAATTGTGTCCAAGAACAAGTCATTCCACTAAATTTGTGCCAATGGATAGCTATGGGTGGCACAAGTGGTCTCGCAAGACTAAATGTCACAACAAATGATAATATATGCATGAAGAAAGCTCTTCAATATAGCACGTGGCATCTAAGGTGGTTTGGCCCCCTTGTATGTATAAAGGGATTATCAAAATGTATGATGGATCCAAGGGAGAAGATGTCAACAATCAGTAATATATTGCTAGGATCCATCTGTCCAGTCAACAAATGCTTACTAGCTCCAAGGGAGAAGTAGATGACCTCATGTCAAGCATAAAATAATAATATGTAGAGTGGACACCTCAACATATGTACGAAGGAGGTGAGCGCTCCATAAAAATACCTTGATCCATGCTCAAATAACGTAACTCCAGTGTGAAATCAACCAAACAAACCCTAGTGCTCAACCAAAGAACTTCCACATGGTCAAAATTTGCTCAAAGTATCCTTGGATGATCCAATCAACATGAACATGTGTGCACCAAGGGTAGTGCTCCATCAAGGGGGTATGTATATGTCACAATGAGATGGCCTAATAACTAGGGTCCTCTCACATGAGGCTTGATACCACACTAAACCATAGAAAAATAACTATAAAATGCTTGAAAAGATGTGAAAGAAGCCTATATACCAACTAATCCACATGTGAATAATGCCAACAATATCAAGGTGTTGACATAAGCGTAATGCAACAAAACTGATGAACAGCTCCACCTAAGCATCATGTACCTTCAACAAGATCAGAACATATGTTCTAACCTAGTCATGTGATGACTAGATTGCCAAGAAAAAAAACCATGGAAATGCCATCTCGAATATAAACTAGATATCAACTTGGATTATCAGCATAGGCTGATAACATCTATCACTAGAAATTTTACCAAGCTCTAGGTGCATAAATTGGTAACACTGCACCATACACTTCCCTCTGGACATCATAACACCTAACTATTGAGGCAGTTAGTTTGAGAGGGCCATAACGATAATGTTGAGAAAAGTGTGTGCAACCATAGTAAGCCCCTATGCCTGATAAATCTTCCAGCAACATCATCTACAAGCATTTGTCACACGCAATGCACAAGGTAACCATCATGCAACATAATGGGTAACAAGTGGTATAAAGGTTTAAAAGTTGTGTTATAAAGTTTTTTAATTATAGGATATAGTTTTGGGAGGATCTATTAATAGATCCCAGAGTCAAAAATTTGGTGTGAAACACCTTTGAAATGTTGCTCATAGTATCATAGTGTTCGAAATCTGGAAACACAGTACAGTACAATTGTTGATGTTTTCAAGGCATTTTGGCCATTTCCAGTGTCATTTGGGGCAATTTTTTGGAAGTTTCCAGTTGACCTAAGTGCCCGAGAGGGTCTTGGGATCCATAGAAAATATCACCCTGACTGTGCCAACAACTCTTTAAGACCAAACAAAGATAGGGGATTGATCTTTGTGGAGTTTGTGATGTTTTTTATCTGTTTGCTAAACTTTGTTTTACCATTAATTGTTTCAAGATGTTTGAGTGGTTCCAATGTCATTGGGCTTCATATGGAGAAAGTAGAGTTTCATTCAGTAGACTCAGGATTGGCAGGATTGCAGTATTTCCACTAGATTCGATCATGTATGAGGGTATACGATTGGCGTTATTCAAGACCCACCAAGCTATGGGATGTTGCCTCATGTAATCATCTAGGAGAGTTAACATAGACATGCATCTCCTTCTAAAATGTCATTTATGTGTATCAGTCTTATTTTCTTGAAAGATAATGTGTTATTTAAAAGAAACTATATATTTATATTTTTGTTTTTTTATATACTGTGTTTCCCCCATGTATGCATTTTTTTTGGTTTTGGGGGCGGGGGGATGGGTCATGTTTCCAGGCATTCTCATTTTTGGACACTTGTACACGTTTCCACATTTCTTGCTTCAACAGATATGCGCACGCATAGCTAGGTTATGAGATAGTTGTGCTGAGTTATACGTAGCTTTATTTTCATTTGTGGCATACTTTCACTTCCTACAATTTGATCTAAGGCATGTCTCCTTTGGTTGATTCCTTTACACATTTTGACTCTTTTGATTCTTGATATATATAGCTATTACACTAAGTGATCATTAGCACATATCTATAAATAATACTAAAATTGAATAGACATTTTCTTTAGTAACAGTTTGTGGAAAGATCATCCTTTCTAGCATGCTATAGTCATTTTGCTTGATTGGTTTTGCCATGGTCTTTCTAACTCAGTTGCTTGGTTCTTTCAACAGATATGTGCACGCATAGCCAGATTACGAGAAATAGACACAAAGTTCAAAGAATTGTATATCCTCAAAGGGGATAGTTGTGCTGAAAGCCGTAGTGAACTCTTCCTAGACTCAGCTGTCTATACTAGGAATCGCTGTTTCCGATTACCATTATCTTCGAAGGCAGGGAAAAATTCTTTTCTATTGCCCACCGATCGTTTCAAATGTAAGGATATGGTATGACATTTTCATTTAGCACCTTTGAGACTATCTGAAGCAGTATGGGTTCTTTAGATTAGCTTCTTCTTTGAATCTACATTTCTTTTATCTTGAAAGCTTTTGTAATCTGTTCAACTCATATTTATAGATGTCAGTAAAAATTCAGATATCCTGTTTTGTCATTGGTATCAATTTCTATAAATACAATTGTCTTGCAGTTTTATTTTTGTAATTGCATAGCTTGTTCGAATATTGAACCATAGACATAACTGGTATTTTATAAATTTGTCTTGGCCCCTACAAATCATCCATGACATGGCAGGTTGTCATCTTATCAAGCTGATTTTGGGTATATTGGCAAGACATTTTTTTGCAAATAATTGTGATTAACATCAGTCAATATCCTTGAATTCTTGGATAAACGGTTGGGAATGTGACCCCAAGGGAAAAGTTATATTTTGTTGCTTCAACTGAAAATGAAGGATGTTCCTGATAACCTAAAAGAGGATATTAGACAAGACTGTGCTATTAAAAAACCCCTGAAATCAGTATTACTAAACATGAATTCCAATCCCTCAAGGCCATTAATAATGACCAGCACATTGTTATTCTAAAAGTCGAAAAAGCTGGAGCCATCATCATATTAGATTAAAAAAGATTACATTACGAAGATGTT
Source organism: Pinus tabuliformis (assembly GCA_031772625.1). Classification (NCBI taxonomy): domain Eukaryota; kingdom Viridiplantae; phylum Streptophyta; class Pinopsida; order Pinales; family Pinaceae; genus Pinus; species Pinus tabuliformis. The sequence continues at coordinate 612,638,902 of CM062806.1, read as the reverse complement.
AAACCACCTTAACAACAATGGTAGCTACAAAAAGTTTAACAAAAATACCCTAAAGAAAATCTCGAAAGAAGTCTCAAATTCCATCTGGTCCAGTTCTGAACGCTACTCTATTAGCAAGAAACTTATTGAAAACAACCTGCTCACCTCTAGACTATGGCCTCCCCAAGATCCGTAAATATGGTGCGCCCTTCAGACCCATTGTTAATAGTAAATACTATTGATGGGCCCTGTTGTCGCGCGGATTGACACGACAACGTTCAGACCGGGGGCTGTCACTCTGATCCCCGATCCCTCCGTTTAAGCCTGTCTCCTGCGGCTAAGGGGGGTAGACCCTGCGAGATAATGAAGACCAACTGTCGACTAGTTGGTTGGGAGACACGAGACACGACAAGATAAGCACTAGATGAATTGATTAACTTAGCAGACCAGTGCCTTAAGAGATTGTTATTAAAATGATCACTTGTTAAATGACAAGGAAACATAAACCGTGAACAGCAATCATTTGTCAATAGCGAAATCACATGACCAAAACGATATCCAGCAATTGAAAACTTCGAAAAGACGAATGCTAAACCACCACGAGAATCATGAATTGTTAACTAGATATCATATTCGCATCTCGACTTGAAAATTTAGATCCCAGCATGAAAGATATAACATGAAGACCACTGAGACTGGTAAAAATTATTTTCCACGAAAATTTTATATTTTTCGAAATTTTTATTTTTTTATGAAAATTTTAAAACTAAACTAAATCAAATTAAAATATAAATTTTTTATTTTTTTTTTTATTTTTTATTTTTTTGATTTTTTTTTTTTTATAACAAAACTATGAAATCTAATTAAAATCTAGATCTAAACTTAAAACTAAGCTAAAATAAAAATAAATTTAAATCTAAGGTTTAGAATCTAACAAAAAATTAAAATCTAAAAATAAATACAAAAATGAAAACTAATTAAATTTATTACAATGCTTAACCCCTAACTAAGCCACAAAACTATCACGCTAGGCCCTTTTTTTTATTTTTTATTTGAAATATGATAAAAAATCTAAAGTAATTAAAATGAACAATTACATAAAAAAAATACGACCCAAACCTATGCATGAAACAGAAATTATAAAAAAAACAAAAATACTGCGCCCAGGCAAACCCAACGTGACCCAAAAAAATGCGTTAAGAAGCAGAAATCGACAAGACCGAGCCGGACCGAGCCGTTAAAACAAATACGCAGCGAATTTCGAAGTCATAAGATCTGCTAAAGCCTATGCAGACTATAATCAAACCCTAAAACGTGCCATGAAATCGATTCATCTGCAGATCGATACGATTATAACGACTGGACCATGAGAGAAAAACGATGAAAAGACTATCTGCGATTTTTACCTCTGTAATAGCTTACCTGGTCCGATGCTTTGTTTTCGAAACGTTATCAAGGTTACCTTGTAGCTCGTTTTGCCTCACGGACTTCGGATTACCTGAGCGATCGATTGCTTGGTGGGTTGATTAGCTAACGTGATATTCGTCCCTTCCTAGGGTTAATCCGCTTATTGCCATATTCCTTTTTGAATAATCCGTCAAGCTGTTTCAGATTGAGAATACCAGTGAGTCGAGAGCAATAATGACCAGCGATGAAAAATATGGGAGCTTGGCGGCAGGACTCTGTTCGACGGCGGAGGGGAAATGTTGCAGACAGATCTGAACGGCGGTGAGAGCAGCGATAACACGTAGGTGATGGCAGCGAACAGGGGTGCGGTTTGATTTATAGGCTTTGATCATACTGATGCTTACAGCATTTCAAAAAATGTGCCTTTCCTTAAAACGCTCTCTCATATACAGTCACCTCCCCAGCAAAAGATGAAAACCAAAAACGTCAGGGTCCTTTGTAACCTGCAAAATATACAACAAAACCGGAAGATATATGCAAAATTTTGGAGTAAAGCCCTTCGAAACTAAATTAAAATTACAAATTTTTTTTTTACAGTTCTAGAACAGCCTGCTTTAATGTACAGATTTAGCCCCTTCACAGCCAGATTTAACAATAAGAACAGGAAAATTTTAAAGAAAAGAAATTTCAGATTTGTCACTGTGAAAAAACTTCAGAAATTCTCTCATGCAGATCAGAAAAATAAAACCGAATGATAGACCCAGGATCAAATCCACTGGGCTCAGCAGAAAATGCTTGTGGGAGTTGGCTGGTTCAGCCGAGAACTTCCCCTAACGCCCACCAAATCTTCTTCAGCAAGGGTTTTTCTGCACAGCTCAGAAACAACCATCAGTAAAGAGGGCAAGAATGCTGCTAGATCTCAGGAAGTAATGGAGATACCTGCCATTACTTCAGAAACCCTAACAGCACCCAAACCCTAGCAAGTGAGCAAGATACCTGTACCCACAATACTCTACAAAAGCTATTATTAACAGCTGAAAATAACATATGCAGAAAATTAAAACAATCTCACAGCATTTCAAGAGAGTAACACCAGCAAGATATGGACCCCAAAGTCTTCTTTATTAACCAGAAACAAATTTACAAGAGAGCTTCTTCAGTCTTTGACTCACAGATCGAATCAATTGAAATGACCCCCTAAGACCCTATATAAAGGAAATGATCCTAACGGCTAGTTCGAGTGATCCATGTGGAAATGATCTCGACCGTTGATGAGGATCAAGACATCTCTTGATCTCATCCGTCGATTTATTCACTTAAAATATTATTATTTTATTAGTTAGGGTTTTTGCTTGATTTTTTAATTTTTTATTATTTTTCATTATTTTATTATTTTTATTCATTTTTTAATTTTTTAATTCATTTTAAAATGGATCACTGAACTAAACTTTCGGAAACATCACCTAGCACCTAGGACTTAGGACTTATGAGGGGATTTAAAACATTTCTCGACCCTCAGGACACATTACATCATGACTTTTACAAAATTACATCTTAAGGGACAAACCCATTTAATACAGACCCTCACAAAACACCCAGCTCTGCGACACAACGATAATCTAGCAGATCAACACACGAGGATTCTCCTAAAGTTCAAATGACAAAATCAATCCCGGCTTTAGGGTCAGGTTTGAAGGAAAACTCTGCCGATCCGTGGATCGGTGAGACAAAAAACCTTCCGGGACGTAGATTATCATCAGAAAGTTAGGTCCACCTAGGCAAATTACATACATGACTTCATGTCTGCTAAGATTATTTACAGTTAATACATGCAGACTGGGTTTACAATCAAAAAGATCAAACTGCTGATGATGGCAGGATGGCACGGACATGCTGCTCAGGAGCTACCCCTCTCTGCCAACAGAAAGGAGGTGTACTGCATGGGTAGTTGACCAGTAGTGGTCAACATGCCCACTTATCTTCTTGCCAAGTACTTGGTGCAAAAGCTCAAACCCCTTGTTGGTAATTTTGACTCTTTTGTCCAATACTCCTCTTCTTTCGTTAATGAAATTAAAGATTTTCAACTCAAACCAAATGCTATTTTGGTCAGTTTCGATGTTGTTTCTCTCTTTACTAAGATCCTCATCAATGAAGCTATAGATTTTGTTAACAATATCACAAACCCTAATACTGCCACATTAGTAGGTATTGGCCTAAATCCACTTTTTTCACCTTTCAAGATGAAATCTATGAGCAAACATGTGGAGTTTCCATGGGCTCCCTCCATTCCCCCATTGCAACTAATCTTTTCATGGAGGATTTTGAAGCTAAGGCCCTAGCCTTTGTTAGTTTTTGATGGTCGGGTAGCATCAGACAAGTGTTCTAGTCTCGTCTTTGGTCAAAGAGACCTAGAAACATAGGAACTCCATAACCCAGAAAAAGTTTTAGGAGAAAACACCTAGAGATGACTCAGTTAAGTTAATTAGTGAGTAATTAAATTTTTCCTAAGTCTAACTTAGGAAAAATGATTAATTAACATGAATTAATTGAGAAAGGTGAGATTTCTCTAGAAACTCACATGGATAAACTTAGAGATGATCTTAGCAGTTGATGAGGATTTTATCATGGCTGTTGGTGAGCCAACGAGAGATTATAAGAAGAGGTCGATGGGGTTGGAGTAGACACACTAGTAGTGTGAGTTCCTTGACAGATCGAACTACCTAGTTGCGGAGATCGAGCAGGGAGAGAAGTTCTGTAATGACCCACCTACAATTACAAATAGAATGCGAATATTAACGTACATACGGCGCTTCCATATGATAACTACATATGCATGAACCACATGTATTGCAGTAGTATAAATACTGGCTAATACTAGAAAATGTCTAAATTAGGGTAATGAATTGCTTATTGAAATAAATTCCTATCTCTTCGGAATATAATGAATATATCAAGTTAGGTACTTGATATGTATACCACCCTTATAATCCTTAATCAAAAGAAAATATAACATATAGTGAATTATGAAGTAAATTTACTGAATTTACAAATTTAATTTGATTAAAATAAATAAAATAATTTAATTCTAAATAAGATAATTTAATTAAAATTATTAATAAAGTAAATTAATTTAATTAAAAATTTTAATTAATAAAATAGTGTTAACCCTAACTAAACTAATAAATCAAATTAATCCTACGTAACATATCTTTTAAAGGTGAACCTACTCAATCAAATCTTATAAAATCAAATAAGGTTCAAGGGCATGCTGAGTTCCACGTGATAGGGACAAAGACACTAAGACGAGAAAGGGAAGAAAGGCGGTGGTTCTGAGAAATATAAGGAGAAGGGGGTGCGATTTAGAAAAGGATCTTTTGGGCCTTTGGGGTGGAGTGCAGGGAGGAGGAATTTACAATAGAGAGCCACAGATTGAGAGAAGCCTTGATTGTTCTTGAAGCTTTTGGGCACGGGGGCCAAATTACTTCAAATTTTGAAGTACTTTGGAGTTGGGTATCGAGATTGTGCCCAGTTTGGTAGGGAGGTTTTGGTCTTTTGGTAATGGGAGAAAATTGGGTGCTACAACAATGCGGGATTGACTTCAAACTCTGAAGCTAGGTAGGTATCTGTATATTAAAGTGATAAATTCGTTTTAAAATTTGTAGCTGTTAGAATTTGGGAATTTTATTTGGCAAGGTTATTACAAGTTCGATCTAGAAAAGATGCAAGTGTAGGAGTAGACTCACTAGTAGTTTGAGTTCCTTGGCAGATCGAACTACCTAGTGGTCAAGGCAGATCAAATTTCTTAGAGAGTAGAGTTCAACTAGAGAAGAATTCGAGCCAATGGTCGAGTGGCAGTGATTGAGGGAGCAACGAAATAACCGAGGGAGCAATAGAGTCATTTCTAGCATATTTTTCCAGCAGCAGAGCAACAATAGTTGGGAGGCCAAATTATTTCTACAGAGAAGCCGAGCAGCCAAAAACCCTAGTTCGAGGAGTCGGAAAGTGATCGTTTCAGTTGTAGGAGGTCGAGAGATCACCTGGAAAGCAGAGTGAGTCACTTCTAGGGCCAGAGGGAGGTAGGATGACTCATCTAGAGCCAGCGAGCAGGCAATGCGAGTTATATGGGCCAAGCAGTGCGCATTTCTGGCGAATGTGAGTTGTTAGGAGGAAGTGAAAGTAGGGCCAGAGGGGCTGAGTTTGGTTGTAGAAAGGAGGAATTTTCTCCAAATAATTTTGGCAGTATATTTTGCTGGAGGATAGCCAGATTGGCATCCAGATTTGTACTCAAAATTTTTGCTGCTGCATTATAATAAAACCCTCATCTGTTGCACCGATTTTCCCGCATTGAGTTTTTTGGGGAAAATTGTCCAAAAATAACAATGTCATATTTTTGTGCGTGAGCTCTATATTTCTCAGTTTCCAACATTTTGTTTTCCGCAGGGTTTTTATTGTGAAGAAATTGGAGTGTGATTAATTCTTTATTTCTTCGTAACAAACTAAATTGCATAATTAATCTGGTTAGAAGAATTAATTACAGTTGTTGCATTTTAAGGAAAATTTCACTTGGTATTAGAACAAGTTTGACAATTCAATTGCTTAGAGATGAAGAGGGAAAAATTCACAGTTTAGAGGGAGGAACAACACAATTTCTCTAGATCTGCGCAGAGCTAGCCAGGCAATTCGAAATACTGGGTCGAGGGATCGATTTTCCAGTGCAGGTGGAAGGAAAATTTGCAAAGTCTAGTAGCAGTTCCAACACGCAGTGGTGAAGCAGAGAAGTAGTTTTGGTGAAGTAGATTAGTGAATTTGCAGGGTAGATCTGGGCACAGTTGTTTTTGCTGCAGTTTTGTAGTAGCAGAATCAACGTCAGGTGGAAGAGAAATAACACGCATTGAGGGATCTTTTCTCAAAGGGTTTCCAGTTTCAGTCTTGAAGGATATCCAAAATTTTCAGTTGCAGAGGAAAAACCAACAAGCAAAACCGCACATTCCAAGAGACATGCGAGTAGCAGAGCAACAACCAAGCAGGAAAGGGTGAAGATTCTTATTTATTTCCTAGTTTTTGAATTCGTAGATTTTGCAGCTTTCCAGAGATGGTTGTACAAGATTTTCTAGAATAGGCCATATGAGTTGGCCAGAATGCTAGAGACAGGTTCTGGAGGAACTGTGAGTTGCAAAGCGAAGAAGGGTCCCAGACAGGGACTGAGCTCAAAAGGAGATAGTGAGGCGCCAGATCCAACAGGAGAAGAAGCTTGATACTTATGCATATCAAGCTGGGTTGGTCCAACACAGATGCAACAAGGAGATCAATTAGATCAGTTCCAGATTGTTGCTGTAGGAGTCAGGACCATCACTTTTGCTACAGGGGCCCATAGTATCATAATAGTGTTGAGAAATCTAGGGGGCAACAAGTGTAGGTGATTTCTCTTATTTTGATAACTGCTTGTGATGTATTTTTACTTAACTTGATTAACTTCTTCTTTCCTATATTATTATTATTAGTGTTCTCTATCATCAAACAAATACCAAATCATAAAGAACAATGAGACAATAGGACACAAGATACAGACGATCAACTAGAGCCAAAACCTCTCCAACTGAAAGGAAAACCCACCAGAATCCTTCTCTTCTTATGGAACTTCAATTGACGAATTCCAAAACCTATGAACCTTAATCAAGTCCCTCCAAGACCAAATCATCCTTTCTTCTTGACAACTTTCAGCAACAAACTTTGACCTTCTAGCAACTTTTCCAACAACTTTGACCCCAACAACAATTTTTGCAACTTCGACCTAGCAACTTCAATAACTTCGACCTAGCAGTGTCACAGCTTTGACCTTGATGCAACTTCAACAACTTTGACCTAGTAGCTTCACAACTTCGATCTAGAGGCATCTTCACAACTTCGACCTTGCAGCTTGATAGCTTTGACCTTGTAGCTTCATAGCTTTGACCTTGCAGCTTCACAACTTTGACCTTGATGCTTCATAGCTTCAGAATTTCGTCTGTAGAAACCCTAACGAAAGAGAAAGAGGCCCAAAAACTTCGATTTTGATCTTCTTCTTCTTCTTCTTCATCCTTTTCCAGCTTCTATCTTGAGGAGATCGAACTTGCTTGAGTAAGTGTGTAAATGAGGTCGAATTCGTTCTTATTTATAGGCTTGTGAGGGGTACAAATTGCTATCTTGAGGCCGACTTGTCCCTTCATGTAGGCTGACTTGATCTTTGTGCCATGACGAGGTCTTGGATGGTTTTTTGATTCTATTTTGACTCAATAATTTTTTATTTACAATATGTAACATGCCCAAATGGGTCTTCAATACATGACAATGACTCAATTGACTTTATGACAAACCTAGAAACACTCAATAAAAATAAATTTCCCTTGAGCATGAAACCCATGCCTCAAGAACACAAATAATAATTTTTTTTTTCCTCTTTTCATTAAATACATAAAATCACGATTACATATGCCATTATGAATACCGAACCTAGTTACATATTTCAACGCTCCCTCTTAACTAGGGAGGTATTCATAATCCATACAAGTTACTTAGACATTCTCAATTTGAAGAATTCTCATAAGAAGAATCAGATTGGTAACCCATCTGTATAGCATCATATCATCTAGCATTGTCACATAGCAAGGCCTTCACTAACAACTCTATCTCTCCACAAGGTCATAGTACAATGCTGGCAAGATCAATGATTTATAGACAACCTCATCATTGTCTCTCTCGGAACATACCCCACCCGAGTTTTCTTAGAGTATGTTCCACCAGGACTATTCTTATTTTGGATTCCCAGTCCTTTAAGAATATTGGTCCTCTACAATTACTCTTTTCTTGGATGCCCTGACACATCCTCAAAGAGTATTAGATGCCAGATGCTTACTCAATCCTCCATTCTATCTTCTCAAGTGAAGACAAGAATGATGTGTCTATCTCTATCTCTCAACTAGGGAGGACATGCCCATTCCAATGAAGAAATGTACCCATCCCTACAAAAGGAATGTACCCAAGCTCCCTCTTAACTAGGGATTTTCTTCTAGCAGCGCTCTAGCTAGAGATCATGGGATAACAAGTTGCTTGTAGAACTTCCTCTTTCGATGTCATGAATTTCTTCTTTGATATGGAGCCTAAATCTTTTGGGACTTCTTTATAGAGCACAAGCCATCCATTGTTGAGAAATCATTACAAGTAGATTAGGGTTTGATTCCTCTTTCTTGATAGTTACTTGTGAGTTATGTTGGCTTCTTTTACTTCTTTATTATCTTATCTTTCATCAAGCAATTAGCATATTATGTGTGTATGAAGATCACAAAACAAAAGACACAAGATGTAGGCACTATGCCAGGGAAAAACCCCCCTCGAGGGGAAAACCCAATAAAAAATTCTCTTCCTTCAATAGTATTCTTTGAGACTCTTCAACCTAGACAAAGACCAAACCTTCCCTCCACACCAAGTCAACCTTCCAAATCTTCGACCCCTTTGCAGCAACACTTCCACCCCAGCAACTTCGACTATGCAACAACTTACGACATCAGGTAGCAACTGGCAGCAACAACACTTGGAAGACTTTGATCTCCCAAACTAGGGCACGAAACAGAGAGAGAGTAGCTCCAAAACTTCGATTTTCTTCTTCTCCTTAGACTTGACCCAACTTGCACTTCCTTTAGACTTCTTTGACCCACTTCGCACTTCTCCAACTTCCTTAGAGATATCGAACTAGCTTGAGATGAGATGCTCCAAATGAATTCAACTTCCTTCTATTTATAGGCTCCAAGTGAGGTCGAATTGGTGTCCTTAGGTTGACTTGGTGTGGAGGTTACATAAATTATATTTGACTCAATAGTAAACCTTTTTACATGATTCAAAAACCCAAGAAAGGTCTCTTTAAATGTACAATGACTCTATAGACTCAATACTAATATTAGGAGTCCACAATGGGGACTTTGACTAATATAATGATGACCCAAGCATGAAACCCATGCTATAATAAGTCATTGATACAATAATAACATTTCTTTTCTTTGTTCTTTTGACAAGTACGTGTCACGATGATTCAAATACATTAATGAAGACTGAACCTAGTTACATTTTCCAACTTCCATCACTTCCATGAATCTTGTCAGTCATGTCATCATTCTTTTCATCGGAAAGTGATCCATTAGTCCATATATGGCCTTCCTTCATGCTTTGCTACCTTCTTCATGTCATGTTTCCTTCAAGATCTTTCATCCTACCACAAGAACATCAGTTGTAGATGACATCTACAACTCTTCCCTTGGCAGCCTTGCATTTGCCCATCCAGATATCATTCAAAAATAGAAAATGAACATTAAATCAAGATTACCTTTGTGATTGTCTTTCATCATGACATCTCCTTGTTTGCATCAACATGCTGCATACATAGGGTCTCTTTCTTTTTCAGACTTTATCACGATCTTCATATCTTTCCTATGGAGATATCATAGTCAAATATTTTAGTCCTTGGATGTTGATTGCCTTCTCCATAGTTGCATTTTTCATGATCTTTTTCTTTCTTTATTCGCACATTTCTTCCCAGGAACTTCAATCATAGCTCCTTCAACTTTGTCAACCACCTCATATTTCATATGAGGACATATTATGTTGATTTCATTTAGTCAATGTGTGAATCATGCCTTCATGCATCCTTTCAACGGAGGAGATCCTTTCTTTTGATCAGGCTCTTGAAGTAGAACATTCATCCATGTTATCTGCAACTATATGACATGACTTAATTTTAGCAAATACAAGCATACATACGTCATTTTCTTCCTTTCGGTCATCTAAACTTCCTTCAACAACTTCCTTGATTGAAGGAACTTCAATCACCTTGACCTGCTTCACTTCTTTTGACATCATACCATCATTCCATGAATCCCATACAAAGTTGAATTCTTAGCAAGACACTTGCTTCTTCCAGTAGCTTAACCTTCTGATGAAGATTCCAAAGGAGGATCTTGATCATCCTCATCTTGCAAATGCTCCCTTTTGAATGATGTATGATGAGCTCTATACTAGATGACTTTCTTAGTGCTACTTATGCTTCTAATGAGGTTACCAAGAGCTACATCCCTCTATAGGTGACAACCATAGACTTCTATTTCAGCTATCTTTCATGCTTGTTTATGATGATGTCACGAGCTCTTGCTTTCAATCGTATGCTTCTATGATGCCATCTCCTAAAATGATGAATCCTATCATGCTTCTAATGATTCCTATTCCTACCATGATAGTCATATTTTACAACATAAAATTTGAAACAGAAACTTGAAAAGAACTAGGTGAGGAAGACTATCTCAATCATAGTAGAGATTTTTTACTTCCTCCTTGGATTTCTTCTTTTTAGCTTCTTCCACTACTTATTTTGTTGTTGTCCTTATTGAGCTTTGGACAATCTCTCTTGTAGTGCCCATATTCATGACAACCATAACATTGAACCTTCGACATGTTCTTCTTATTTTTTTGAGGACCAAGCTTTCTAAACTTCCCTTTTATTCTAGTGATGGCAGCAAATGCTTGAGCTTGCTCGCTTGATCCTACACTGATTTTTGCCTTTAGATTGGTTTCTTCGATTTTGCACAATGACCATAGTTCATTGAATGGAGTAGCTTCCTTCTTCCCATAGATGCTTGATGTGAAGTTGCCCCATTCCTCTGGTGGTGCATTGAGCACTATGGCAATCATTTCCTTTTCAGACATTATTTCTCCCAACTCATGGAGTTGGTCTCTTAATTCTGACACCCTCATAAAGTATGAGGCTATTCCTTGTTCTTTTGATATCTTCATCTTGTAGAGCTTGAGCTTCTTCATTTAGTGGTTCGACAATTAAACCCTTAACGACTTCATTTTTTATGAGGATCAAATCTATCCTCTTCTTCCATGCAAGAAAGTTTGACAACCCAACCAATTTGTTGTTCTCCTTGCAATATGAAGTCATTTTGACATATTCAAATATAGATACAAAAATACTTACTTGTCAAGTGAAAATACTCCTAGATGATGAAATCTTCAATTTGATGCCTTTGATGATGATGTAGATAATAGAAAATGTCTTTCTTCAAAAGTGATCCTTGGCTCAAAGGCAAATCATATTGATTCCTTGATGATGATGACAATGCTTTTTCCTGCTTTTCTTCCATCAAGATAATGCAAGTTAAACTTGTTTCACAACCTCAAATTTCGGCCCTTCTTCAAAATTTCGGCTTGTAGTAGTAGTTTTGCAATTTCGACTTTTCCTGCAATAACCTAGTTCACATGTGTGGCTAGAAGATAAACAAATTTGCCTCCTTTCTACTTTTCTTGACTTGACTTTTTTTCTTGTTATTTCGGCTTGCAAAGGAGACCTTTCTTGGCGCAAAACTTGATCCTTGATGGTGGCTGCAATTTGATACTTGCTGCTGCAGAAGGATGTCTTAATACTTCACATCTGTGGAGAATATAGCCCAAAAAAACAGAACCAAAAGTTCTTTGCTCTTCCTTCCTCATGATAATGATTGTAGAATGTGTGAGTTTCCCAAGAACACTTCAAGTGTGGAACCCTTCTTTGGATGAGCTAGGATTTTGGGGTCTTCTTTGATGCTCTTAATTATTTCCTTTCAATATGAGAAGAGGGCTATTCCTTCTTGATGATTGATGCTCTTGATGTTTCCAAGATGATCTCTTTATACTTCGGCCCTAGACTATCCTTCTTCGTGTTGCCCTTCCTTGATGTAGTCACCTCATGTTAGTTTTTGTAGCATCAAATGTGTTCTAGCCATGAAATTTGGTGGAGAGGCTAGAATGCATGAGATTTCCAAAACATAGAAATCGTTTATGGAAATTCCACCTAGAGATGACTTAATTAGATTATTAACCATTTTTTTAATGTTTCTTAAGTATAAAGTTTACGAAAATTGGTTAATTAATCGGAATTAATTAAGTCAAGGTGAGAATTCTCTGGAAACTCACACGGATCCATCCATAAATGATCTGAGCCATCGATTAAGATTTAATCTTGGCCGTTGGAGTCCTAACAGGAAGATATAAGAAGGGATCGATGTGGTGATGGGGAATGCACCAGAGTCATTTGGATAATTCGATTTTCCAAAATAGTAGCAAGCAGTTGCTGGAGAGTTCAAGCTTTAGTGAGAAGCAGAGATAGTGAGGGGTAGGGACAGTGAGGATGGAGGAAGATTTCTAGATCCAGCAAGTGCATTTGTAGAGAGGCTGAAGTTTCTCCAGGAGGTTGTGTAGAAGCCTCAAAAGGCAGTTTGATTTGATGAGAGGGAAAAGCATCTTCAGTTCCAAAGGCGGGGAAGGAGTCCTTGAGTGTCGGAGAAGAATTTTCCCATCCAACAGTAGGCAGGACGACTTAATTAGGAGACGATTCAGGCAACAGTTGTAGCAGGCAACTTTAGGATGATGTAGAGCCTACGCAGGCCCAGTTGGACGACTTGCTTTTCTGTAGCAATCAAGTGTTGGAATTGCCCGTAGTGAGGGCAAATTCCCTCTAGATATTTTTGCCAGTATTTTCTCTATAGGATAGCTAGATTTTAGCATCCAGATTATTGTACTCAGATTTCACTACGCCTTAATAATAAAAACCCTCAACTGTTGCACCGATTTTCCCACATTGGGTTTTTCCGGGGACATTTGTCGAAAAATAACGATGTCATTTTTATTGTATGTGTGTGCTAGAATTTTCTCAATTTCTAGTGCTATTATTTCTACAATAATTTATTTGTGAAAGTTGCAGTGTGATTTATTTGATATTTGCCGTAGCAGATAAATTGTTAAAATAATTAACAATTAGAAAAATAAATTCCAGTTGCTATAATAGTATTTTAGTTTTGGAATTTTCACATGGTATTAGAGTGTAAGTGATCAACTGGGAAGGAAATGGTGAAGGAGAAGCGATTAATCCTAGATGGAGTCTGGGATCATATGGTCTCACATATAGTGGCCAAGGGAACGACCAAAGAGATGTGGATGCTCTCTCCACGCTATACCAGTGTACTTCTAAGCAGTGGAAGATGCTCCTGGAAGAAAAGTTGAGACGCATTTGGATGCAGAAGGGGGAAGACATAAATCCCTTCCTCGCTAGGATTCAGGGGGTCCGAGGCCAGTTTGCAACTGTTGGGGCAACACCTCAACCTTTAGAGCTAGTACGGTTGGCACCAAACAATGTCTTGGAGGATTGGCATGTCTTCATCCAAAGTATATTGGGCAGAGACACGCTACTAGGATGGGACAGAATGTGGGCTGACTTGCAACAGCAAGACTTGTGGCAGCAGGACTTGAGGTGAGCTCTGCTAAAGAGCTCCATTAATGGCAGCAGTAGCAACAGACTAAAGGGTGTGAAGAAGGAGAATGTGGCCCTGCATCAAAGGGTCCCAATTAGGGTCTGGGGGAGTAGAAAAAGAAGAAGGACTTATCGAATGTCAAGTGGTTTAGGTGTGGCGAGTTTGGGCACTACTATACCCAGTGTCCTCTTAGGAAGAAGGACAAGCAGGAGAAGTAGGACCAGGCGACAACACATGTTGAGATAGATAGGTTGTCCTCTAGGTTGGAGGAAGACTTTGCGATCATGGCAACCATACCTCCAGGAGTGAGGTGGGGTGACTTGGAGTTGTAGCCCTAGAGAGCTACAAAGATTGGGCAGGGTCCTTGAGGAGTTAACCTCATGGATCATTACCTGGTTACGGGGACCCACAATGTTCCATAACATGATGGATCAGTGGAAGTTGATGCAGTTAGTACCAGAGTGCAGTTGCAGAATAGTAGCAGTCAGGTATTGAGGAGCGTAGTGCAGCGTTGACAGCAAAGTAGGTGGCTCAGTGTAGAGTTAGCAGCAGTGCAAAATTTTCAATGGCAGTGCAGAGGCTAGTAACAGTTAGGACTCAGGAGACAGATGCATTATACTGAACACATACAATTTAGTATTTTAGATGCTTCTTAGTTGCAGTATTTGCAGTTGCAACAATAACATATGAGAGTGAGTTACAATGGAGGTGTAGAGTTGGCAGCAGTATGACAGTGTCAGCAACAACACAAATGCAACATCAAAGTTGCGGAGTGGATGGTGCGCAGCATGGCTAGACATTAGCAGCATGACATGAGGTGATACAAAGACAAAATGTTGTGGCAGGATATGCAACACTAGAGAGAACACAATCCACGCTAAGAGGGAGTGTTAGTTTTTGTAGCATCAGATGTGTTCTAGCCATGAAATTTGGTGGAGAGGCTAGAATGCATGAGATCTCCAAAATCCATAAATTATTTTTGGAAATTCCACCTAGAAATGACTTAATTAGATTATTAACCATTTTTTTAATGTTTCCTAAGTCTAAACTTAGGAAAACTGATTAATTAATCAAAATTAATTAAGTCAATGTGAGAATTCTTCAGAAACTCACACGGATCGATCCAAAAATTATCTGAGCCATCAATTAAGATTTAATCTTGGCCGTTGGAGTCCCAAACACGAAGATGTAAGAAGGGATTGATGTGGTGATGTAGAATGCACTAGAGTCAATTGGAGAATTCGATTTTCTAGAGTAGCAATAGTCAGTTGCCTGAGAGTTCGAGCTTCAATGAGAAGTAGAGACAGTGAGTGCATTTGCAGAGAGGCCGAAGTTTCTCCAGGCGGCTGCACAGTCCTAGTGCAGAAGCCTTAGCAGGCAATTCGATTTGCTGAGAGGAAATGACGTCTTCAGTTCCAAAGGCAAGAAAGGAGTCCTAGAGTGCCCAAGAAGAATTTTCCCAGTCTACAGTAGGAAGGACGGCTTGATTAGTAGATGATTCCAACAACAGTTGCAGTAGACAACTTCAGGTTGACATAGAGTTTGCCCAAGCCCAGTTGTACGACTTGCTTTTCAGTAGCAATCAAGTGCCAGAATTGCCCAGTGAGGGTAAATTCCCTCTAGATATTTTTGGTAGTATTTTCTTTGCAGGATAGCCAGATTTCAACATCTTGATTATTGTACTAAGATTACACTGCTGCTTAATAATAAAAACCCTCAACTGGTGCATCGGTTTTCCCACATTGGGTTTTTCCGGGGACATTTGTCCAAAAATACCGGTGTCATTTTTATTGTGTGTGTGCTAGAATTTTTTCAGTTTCCAGAGCGATTATTTCCACAATATTTTATTTGTGAAGGTTGCAGTTTGATGTTTGCTGTAGCAGATAAATTGTTAAAATAATTAACAATTAGAAAAATAAATTCCAGTTTCTGCAATATGATTTCAGTTTTGGAGTTTTCACACCTTAGCTTTGATACCATGTTGAGAAATCTAGGCGGCAACAAGTGCAGGTGATTTCTCTTACTTTGATAACTGCTTGTGATGCATTCTTACTTTACTTGATTAACTTCTTCTTTCCTTTATTATTATTAGTGTTCTCTAACATCAAATGACTATCAAATCATAAAGAACAATGAGACAATAGGACACAAGATATAGGTGATCAGCCAAGGCCAAAACCTCTCCAATTGAGAGGAAAACCCACTAGAATCCTTCTCTTCTTATAGAATTTCAATTGACGAATTCCAAGACCTATGACCCTTGACCAAGACCCTCCAAGACCAAGTCATCCTTTCTTCTTGATAGCTTCCAACAACAAACTTTGACCTTCCAACAACTTCTCTAGCAACTTCGACCCCAACAACAATTTTTGCAACTTCGACCTAACAGTTTCAACAACTTCGACATAGCAACTTCATAGCTTTGACCTTGATGCAACTTCGACTTAGCAGGTTCATAGCTTCGATCTAGTGGCAACTTCACAACTTCGACCTTAATGTTTCACAGCTTCGATGCAACTTCATAATTTCGTCTAGGCCATAAACTGTAGAAACCCTAATGAAAGAGAGAGAGAGAGAGGCCCAAAAACTTCGACCTTGATCTTCTTTTTCTTCTTTGTCCTTTTCCAACTTCTATTTTGAGGAGATTGAACTTGTTTGATTAAGTGTGTAAATGAGGTCGAATTCCTACTCTTTTATAGGCTTGTGAGGGGTATGAATTGCTATCTTGAGGCCGACTTGTCCCTTCATGTATGCCGATTTTATCTTTGTGCCAGGACGAGATCTTGGAGGCTCTTTTGACTCTATTTTGACTCAATCAATTTTTCTTTACAATATGTAACATGCGCAAATGGGTCTTCAATACACGACAATGACTCAATTGACTTTATGACAAACCTAGAAGCATTGAATGGGTGCTTGACCTAAAAATAAATTTCCCTTGAGCATGAAACCCATGCCTCAAGAACACATAATAAATCTATTTCACTTTCCATTAAATACATAAAATCACGATGACATATGCCATTATGAAGATCGAACCTAGTTACATATTTAAACAAGTATGTGGTTCTGTGTTAGGAGACGCAATCAGTCATTTAGAAGACAATTGCAAAGCTAGTTGCAGTCGGTACTCGAGAGACCATTGCAAAACTAGTTGCAGTGACACAGGCAATGCAAATTGCTGTTACAGTTCCAACTAGAAGATTCCCAGTGCATTGCTGTTAGTTTTTTAACATTAGATGTGTTCTAGCGAAATTTTATGGAGAGGCTAGAATACATGAGATCTCCAAAACCTAGAAATCGTTTCTGGAATAACTTAATTAGATTATTTGTCGTTTTTAAAAAATATTTCTTAAGTCTAAACTTAGGGAACATTACTAATTAATCAGAATTAATTAAGTTAAGGTGTGAATGTTCTAGAAACTCACACGGATTGACAGGGAAATAATCTAGGCCATTGATTATGTTTTAATGTTGCTTGTTGGTGCTCCAACAGAATATTATAAGATGTCGATGGGTAGATGGAAGAAACACAAGTGCAATTAGTCAGTTGCCCAGGCAGATCGATTTTCTCAGTGGCTGAAGTTGAGCAGAGGAGATAAAGCCAGAGGGTGAGTTGCAGGAGAGAGAGAGAGAGGGTATCAACAATGGTCTGGGAAGTGCTGGATGAATTCAAGAAGAGATAGCGTGAGGAGAGACACAGTTCATTAGAGCTGATGCAGAAACAACAACGTATGGGCATAGGGTCCATCTCGGGGTCAGGGAGTCATGGTGGAGAGTGAGAAATTTGTCTCTAAATTAGTCTCAATATTTTTCCTCTGTCTTGTTGTCTGAATTCTTGTACTTGAATTACTGCTGAAGAATTAATAAAGAAACCCTCATCTGCTGCACCAGTTTCCCACATTGGGTTTTTCCGAGGAAAATTGTCCAAAAATAACCGTGTCAATATTTGTATGTGTGTGCTAGAATTTCTCTAATTTTCCAGCATTTATTTTTCTTCCACAGTATTTTTGTTTTGTGAAGGCTGGAGTGTATATGTTTCAATATTTGCCGTAGGAAACTGCAAATAATTTGTTTAATTAATTTAACAAATAGAGGAAATATTATCAGTTGCTACAGTAGGATTCCAAGTCTCAGAATTTTCACGTGTTATTAGAGCGCAAATAGAAGCCATAAAGCTCAGTTGCAGAGAGGAGGAGGAGCTTCGTAGCATTGCGTAAGCAACTGCTCGAAACCTCAGAGGCTGCATAGTCCCCTTGTCCAGGAAGGTCAGTTTTTGAGGAAAATCTTATTTCTCTGAGAGAGTCGACATAGAAATTAGATTTTCCAAATTGAGGATTACCAAAGGCAGAGGGAGTAGCAATATTTTTTTTTGCAGAGTAGATTTCCAACTGGGACAGTATTTTGCAACAACAAAATCAACGTTAGGAAGGAAAGGAGAAATAACACAGAAAATCATGGATAGAATCAACAGTTAGGAAGCCTCAAAATTATCTGTTGATTTTTGGTAAGCATCGGATGTGCCTTAACCGTGAAAATTGGTGGAGAGGCTAAGGCACGTGACATCTCCAAGACCCAGAAATCATTTGGAGAAATTCCACCCAAATGGATATTAAAATAATTAATATTTTTAATGGGGTTCCTAAGTGTAAACTTAGGAAAATTAAAATATTAATGTGTATTAATATAAAATGGGTGAGAAAGTTCTAAATGATGAGGATCAAGCCAAATCTAATCTTAGCCATTGATTAGGGACTTAATCTTGACTGTTGAATCATCAATGGAAAAAGTATAAGAGGAGGCTTGAGGGTCAGTTGGAGACGCACCAAGTTGATCAAGAATTCGATTTTCTGGGGCAGGGTTTGCTGAGAAATCAAGTTAGTGATCTGTTGCAGCAAGCGGCAGTTGGGCAGAAGGCCGAGAATACATATCAGAGAGGCAAAGGAAGTGCCAGAGAGACAACACAGAGCCTAGGAAGGCTGACGCAGAGGCAGCTAGGACTGACGCAAAGGTTGAGGAGGCCAGCGTAGAAGACATAGAGGGCCAAGAGGCTGACTAAGGGCCAAGAGGCTGATGTAGAGGGCTGCACAGCAGACGTTGGGCTGAAGAGGCAGTGTTGAGGAATTTTCTTGGGGCAGACTAGGAGCTGAGAGGCAGACATAGAGCCGTAGAGAGTGACACAGTCCTTGGAGTGTGACGCAGTTTCGGAAGGAAGCTTGCAGCAACTTTCACTGTCCAACTAAGGAACTGTCGAAGTTGCTGTGGGATCAATCATCTGGTTGCTGATCAGCCGGAATATCTGTCTCCGAGGAGAGGTACTTCTGCCAAGGAAAATCTCTGAAGGGTGAGCCATTTCTGGCACCCTAGTTGTATTCAGAAACTACATAATAATAAAACCCTCATATATGTTGCACCGGTTTTCCCGCATTGGGTTTTTCCGGGGATGATTGTCCAAAAATAACGGTGTCCCTTGTGTGATTGTCTCAGTTATTTCAGTTACTGATTTGTATATGTGTGAAGGCTGCATTTGTGTTTATTTCGGTATCTATATTAATAAATAACTTGTTAATGGAATGAACAAGTAGGAAATAATAAACCAGATAATGCAGTAGGGATTTCTAATGTGTCAGACTTAGAAATTTCCACATTATCTTCCAGGTTGGAGGATGAGTTCGCGTGCTTGTCAGGTTCAACATCATCTGGTGTCTGGGTTATTGATAGTGGAGCTTCAGCTCATATGGCAGAAGTTAGAGGATATTTCTCTAGCTATCAGGAGCAACAGATGTACTTCGAGATCACTATGGGAAACAAAACTAAATGTACTCCAATAGGGAGAGTCACCATAGAATTTCAGTCAGAAACAAGAACCAACACCAATGCTACCAATGTACTACATGTGCCAGGATTGGGTATGAACCTAATTTCAGTGTCCCAATTATAGGAAAAGGGGTATGATGTACACTTCGTGTGGAAGAAAGTGTATGTCAAACACTCTAGCTGGAAGAAGGTGAGACAGATTGGAGTTGGAAGCAACAGGTTATAAAGGTTGCAACTCGATTCTCGAATGGCACTGATAGGCAATTATAATAGTAGTGGGAAGGAGTTGAACGAACTATGGCACAGGAGGATGGGACATTTACACCATGGAGCACTTAGGATGCTCAGAGAAACTGTAACGGGAGTTCCAGTTCTCAGCAAAGAACATGATGATGTGTGTAGAGGATGCGTACTTGGGAAGTGCGTAAAGGCAACATTTCCTAGAAGTGTCAGCAAAGCAAATGGCATGTTGGGATTGACACACTCAAATATTTGCGGCCCTACGTCCACTAGAGCTCTTAGTGATGGCGAATATTTCGTCACCTTTGTTGATGATCATTCCAGGAAGACTTGGATCTATTTCTTAAAGACCAAAGATGAGGTCTTTGATCAGTTCAGAGAGTTCAAGGCTCTCATAGAGAATGCGACAGGGAAAATATCAAGGTGCTACGTTTAGATAATGGTGGAGAATACACAGATAAAGACTTCACAGATTTCTGTGCAAAGGAAGGCATCAAAAGAGAATGGACAACTCCATATAATCCTTAATAGAATGGAGTAGTAGAGCGAAAGAACAAAACAATAGTTGGGGCTGCAAAGGCTATGATGTATGACCAGGATTTGCCTAGATTTTTATGGGCAGAGGCATGCAACACAATGGTGTACATTCAAAACAGAACACCTCATAGAGCATTGGGGAAGAAAATGCCAGAGGGGGTCTTCACAGGAAAGAAGCTTGAAGTAAGTCATTTGAGGATATTCGGGAGTGTGGCTTACTACCACATACCACATGAAAAGCGCAGTAAATTGGATCAGACTGCAGAGAAGGGGTTCCTCGTAGGGTATAACGAGACCTCAAAGGCATACAAGATCTACATTCCTAGCAGCAAGAAGATTGTAGTGAGGCAAGATGTAAAGTTCATGGAAGACAAAGCTTTCAGAAGATCTCGAGAAATGCTTGCAGGTGATCAGTCAACAGAAGTTCTGTTAGTCTAGCAGCAGGGACAACAAGTAGGACAAGCAGGAGGACAATCACAGGGATTGAGTACGGTGACCAGTACCAGTATCTCCTAAGGAGTAGGAGATCCAGGGATTTCTTAGTAGACGGAGCAGCAGGCACATGAGGAGGAACTGATTGAACCTCCCACCACCAGTGGTAGAGCAAGTAGGGAAGTGCATCAGACCTTGAGGGACACAAAGGAGTTTTTTGGAGCTCCTAGGACAGACAAGAGATAGCGCAAGCTTCCTGACAGATATCAAGCTTTGGTACCTCAGGTTACAAAACCCTCCAACTTTCAGGAAGCCGCATGATCTGAAAATCACCCTATGAGTGACCTCAGTTAAGATTTATTAAACAAAAGGTATTACAGACTCATGTGCTGGTGTGTGTTCTGTGTTATTGAAACAATGGATCGATCAGATTGCCAATACACAGACATTTTGAATGGAAAGACATCAGAGAAATGCAGTAAGCAAGACAAAGACACAAGCAATTTTTAATAAGAAGTTCACCCTATTCTCCAGGGCTACGTCTTCGGTCCAACTTCAGTGGTGGCCTTGTTTTATTATGTCTTTTTGCAGAGAAATTACAATGCAGGGACTCAATATGAGTTCTCCTGAAGCAGAGTTTGCTTGGCAGGGTGGTTCTTGGATTCCCCAAGCCACTTGGAGTACACAGACTCTTGTTCTTCCTACCAGCTCTGTGACCCTCGGTCTACAGTGGAAAGAGCCAACTGTGACGCTCAATCCAGACAGATTCCTCTATGGGAAGGCTTGATACTTCAAGCTCTTTGGTGCTCGATGGTGCCTATGGTTAGCTCGGCCCTCTATCTCCTCTGCTTGGCTTTACTGCTCTCTGTGCTCAGTCCTCCTCTCAGGGTTCACTGTTGACTGTCTCTCTTGGTCGCTTGGACTCTTCGATCTGAATCTCCCTTCTAATCTCCAGAACTGAATTCGACTGTCTCTGTTCATGGCTTTAGCCATTCGACCTCCGTGTTTGTTCGTTTCCCCTCCTTCTTGCGTCGATTCCCCTGTCGCCTGTGTGCTTGGAATTCCCTGTTCGACGTCAGCATAACATTCAGGAAGTAGCCACGTGTCTCCATCGGAACTGCGCCAGCCCGCTCATCGATTCGTTGCTTTCTCCACTGTGGCGGTTAATGGATTCTAAATCCTCTTAAATCGCAGCTTAATCCCCTGTCAATTCCGCTTTGTCTATCGGGCGCAATCCCAACTGTCCGATTTGGGCTTCTCCAGATCCAACGTCATTCGCATGTCGAGCGCGGTTGACTTGTGCGACCGATAATGCGGGATCACGGCGGTTTTTCTCTCTCCTCCGCTGCCACGTGTCGATCACTGAGGGTGCTCGCTCTGTTTTCTCTGAAATCGCTTACTGTTCAAGGGCGCCCCAATCAAACCGTCGGTTTCCAGGGTGTGGGTCCCACCTTCATACGATGGCACTTTTTCGCTTTTCCGCCCACGGTCCTCTGGCTCCCAACGTGACCGAGTGCTTAAGCCCCACCATTTCAGCCCTGTTTGCCCAGCGATGCACATTAGTGCTACGCGCATCGAAAACCAGCTCCTTTTCCCGATCCGGGGCTCCCAGGGGCTATTTTGACCTCCTGTGTAGTCTCCATGGGCCTCGGTCAGCGCGCTTTGACCGAGGTCCTCGTTGTTCCACTCCGGCTGCCATGGCCACTGGTTCAGGGTGTTTTCGATTGCTGTTTTGTATTCTTCAAGGATTTGTTCGACCTGTTTTAGTCACGGTTCTATGAAAGTTGTTTATGGATCCGATTTGGATCACGACCTCCTAATTGAAAAGCTTTTGGACCACCAAAAGTTGGTTTTTCTTCAAGCATCGACTAAGTAAGGAAACCGCTGCCTCACTTGTTCAATCTCAATCCACTTCCTCACTGCTCAGCTTCGAACCTTTAAGCCCAATTCTGAGGTATTCCACCTGTCCACTGCGCGTCGTCCTTACCTTCCTGTCCAGCACTGTATCTTCCTGCAACTCATCAAGATATTCGGGTAGTAGGTCATCAACAGAAGGCAATTGACTCTGCTCTTCAGGGTCCTCAACCATTGAAGGCTCAAACAACCTCAAGCAATCTGCATTCACGACTGAGTAGATGCGCATGTAAGCTGACAAATCAAGGCGAAAATCATTCTCACCAATCTTCTCAAGTATCTTGAAGAGTCCATACCTCATAGGTTTTAGTTTCTTACCTTCACCTTGCATCCTGTCCTTGCTGATATACAGCCAAACTTGGTCTCCAACTTGAAAACTATGCTCCATCTGATGCTTATTATGCTTAGCCTTGTACTTGGCCTGGCTCTTTTCCAGCTGTTCTTGTACTGCCTGGTGGATCTCGTGGATCTGTTCAATGAACCTAGTTGCTTTGTCCACATCACTGTGTCCATCAACCATGGTATCTTTACCAAAGACAAAATCCAAGGGAGACCTTGGTATGAAACCAAAGTAGGTCTCAAAAGGAGATCTTTGTGTAGAAGAGTGTTTGGCTCTATTGTAAGCATGCTGCACATAGCACAAGTGCTCATCCCAAAGCTTAGGATGTTTGCTGCAATATCCCCTCAGTAACTGGATCACTGTTCTGTTAACTACTTCTGTCTAGTCATCTGTTTGTGGATGAAAAGCTGTGCTTTTCTTTAATTTGGTGTCCATTAGTTCCCACAGAATGGACCAAAACTTCCCCACAAATTGGGTGTCTCGATCAGATATAATAGAAGTGGGTAATCCAAAATGAACCCATACATGTTCAAAGAATAATTTTGTAGTTTCTTCAACTGTAATCTGTTTACTACAGGGTATCAAAATACACATTTTGCTGAACCTATCCACAACAACATATAGATAATCATGACCTTTCCTAGATTTAGGCAGTCCTCCAACAAAATCCATGGAAATGCTCTCCCAAGGGTGAGAAGGAACTGGCAATGGAGTGTACAAGCCTAGTTTTCTGTTACTGGGCTTGCTTTTAGCACACATAGCAGACCCCTTTACATATCTGGAAACTGTCTCACTCATTCTCGGCCAATAATAGAACCTTTGCAGTGCGTTTTACTTACCCCGAAGTGACCTGATATCAGAGAAGTGTGTGCTTCCCTAATTATCTTTGCTTTCTCAGTTTGTGGAATGCAGAGTTTCCCACAATGGTATAAGAGTCGGTCCTTCACATGATAGTCCAGTTCTTCTACTCTTTTGCCTTGACTTAAAGTTGCATATACATATTTAAAGTCCATATCCTGAGCATACTGTTCTATGTAGCTTTCATGTAGCACAGAATTATGCTTAAGTATGGTAGATGCATTTATAATGGGTCTAGATAACATGTCTGCAACCTTGTTATGTATGCCCTTTTTATATCTGATGACTAAATGAAACTGTTGTAGAAAACCCATCCATCTGTAATGTCTTGATTGTTGCAACTTAGTTTGGGAATGTAGGTATTGAAGTGGCTGATGATCAGTATGTGTTACTGTTTCTTTGCCCATTAAGTAATGTTTCCACTTTTTCACACTCTGAACTAATGCATACAATTCTTTATCATAGGTAGGATAGTTAACTACTGCAGGATTAAAAGTCTCAGAATGATAACATATGGGTTTACCGTGCTATGTCAACACTGCTCCCATGGCATAGTCACTAGCATCAGTTTGGATCTCAAATGGTCTTTGTAAATCTGGCAGTGCTAGTACAGGTGCTGTACTAATTTTTTCTTTCAAGGTGTCGACGGCTTTCTGCTGTTTGCTTCCCCACTGAAACACCTTGCTCAATCCTGTCAAAGCATGTAAGGGAGCTGCAATTGAGGAGAAATTTGAAATGAACTTCCTCCAATATTGTGCTGCTCCTAAGAAGCTTCTTACTTCTGTAGCAGACTTGGGTTTAGGCCAGTTTACAATGACTGCCACTTTAGAGGGATCTATTTTCAATTCACCTCCCCCTACTATATGACCCAAGTAATTTAGAGAGGTTTTGCCAAATTCACATTTTGAGAGTTTAACATAAAGTTTTTCTCTTTTCAAAACATCTAATGTCTGCTTAACATGCTTTAAATGTTCTTCCCACGTTTTACTAAAAATCAGAATGTCATCCAGATACACAATAACAAAATCATCAAGAAAAGGTCTGAGTACATCATTCATTAATCTCATGAAAGTAGCAGGGGCATTGGTCAAGCCAAAAGGCATAACCAGCCATTCATACAATCCCTGCTTTGTTTTGAAAGCAGTCTTCCATGCATCTTGCTTTGCAACTCTGACCTGATGGTATCCACTGTGAAAATCCAGCTTGGTGAAATAAACAACTTCCTTCAATTGATCTAAAAGATCATCTATGCGAGGAAGGGGATAACGATTTTTGATCGTTATTTTATTCAGTGCTCGGTAATCAATGCACATTCTCCATGAGCCATCTTTCTTTCTCACCAAAACGATTGGTGACCCACATGGTGATGTGCTAGGCCTGATGAACCCTTTCTCGAGCAACTCCTGCACCTGCTTCTTGATTTCAGCATTCTCTAAAGCAGATAACCTGTACATCCCAATGTTAGGGAAAGGAACATTTTGCTGCAAAATAATATCATGTTCTATTCCCTTTTTGAGTGGCAGACCTTGAGGTTCTTGAAACAAGACATTATACTCTGAAACAATCTTTTCTATATCAGCTTGCTGATCAGAATTACAGCCTTCAAATACATTAGTTTTATCAGTTTTCTTTTCCTTTACAACCATTAGTAAGAACTGTTTGCATGAATTTATCATTCTTTTCATCTGTCCTAAATTTATGAGAGTATAATTATTCTTGAGCTTATGAGCTCTTACAAAGTATTCGATTCCATCTTTAACAAGTAGATACTTGTTCTCAGCTCTATAGAAAATAGCCTTTCTATCATACAAGTAAGGTCTTCCTAAAACAATTCCACATATATCCAAAGGAATTACATCTAACT
This sequence comes from Pinus tabuliformis, assembly GCA_031772625.1. NCBI lineage: Eukaryota > Viridiplantae > Streptophyta > Pinopsida > Pinales > Pinaceae > Pinus > Pinus tabuliformis. The sequence goes on along the minus strand of CM062806.1, from coordinate 612,613,206 downwards.
CAACCTCATCTACAAATGCTGACCCAAAAGAAAACTTTAGTTTGCACTGTCTAGTCACTTGTAGTTGTGCTTTATCATTCAACCATCCTAATGGGTATGGTTTCTTATGAGGTGTAGTTGCTAATCCCAATTTCTTTACAATTGCTTCAGAAATCAGATTTACTTGTGAGCCACTATCAAACAAAGTATCAATCTTTTGATATTTGGAAACAACTCGAATATGGAAAAGCTCATGCCTTTTTCTTTCATGTTCTTCACCAGTAATAGATTGAGCAGAATTACTAGTAGATGCTTCAGAATTCTTACCTTTCATACCTGTGGCTGCAATGATTGTTTCATCTCCTGAGTCTGATCCCAAATCCTTCTGAATAACTGCAGCAGTCGTCTTCTTCTTGCCCTCGGACTTTTTAGGCCTCAGCTCTGGATGCATAATCCAATAGTGCTCATCATCATGCCCCTCCCTTTTACAATGGGTGCATGAGGCTTTGCCTTTCTGTGCAGTGTTAGCCTTCCTTGCTTTCCATTTCTACTTTCTTTTCTCCTTGCTCTTGCTTACAGTGGGTTGGGATGGTCCCCCAACTTCTGGATTTCCATTCTTTCCTCTTGCTTCTAGATGAGTAGCTTTATACAGATACCTCATCTATACTAGTGGGATTAAACATGAGGATAATGTGCCTCATGTAGCTGTGTAGACCCCCAATGTACTTCAAAAGAGTTTCTGGTGAGTCTAATGAAATACTTAGCATCAATGCTCTCTTTCGGAACTCTTGAGTATACCCTTGTACACTTTGCCCTTTCAATTGCCGAAGAGTTTGCCAACTCATCATGGCTTGTTGCATGCAGGCCAATGGATAGAACTGCTTTCTGATGGCAGAAACAAAGTCACTCCAGACAGAGATGGTCTTACCATGCTTCTTCACATCAGCTTGGGTTCTGCCTTCCCAACAAACCAAGGCAGTGCCTCCTAGGCGTAGGCTTGCCAGCTGAATCTTGCTCTTGTCTGAGTCTATGTTTTGTACTCTACAATACACATCAATTTGTCTTATCCAATTGTCCAACTTTTCAGCATTCAACTCTCCATCATATATAGGCAAATCAAATTTAACATCTAACTTAATCAAAGATGCTCTCTTATTATGCATAGGGCTACTAGGAGGTGTAGGGAAGCTTTCTTCTTTCCCCTTTCCTTTGGAGTGGTCATGGGAATGAGACTCATCTTCTTCTTTATCTTGCTTAGAGCCTGATGAATCTTCACCCTTTTGCTTTCTAAAGTCCCTATACATTTCTTCCACCATGGACTTTATAGCTAGGAAACTTTCTAGGAATTGAGAGTCTGGCCCTACAGAACCTTCTTCTGACATTGTCTTTCGAGAATAGACTCTTCCAATTTCAGGATTAGTTTCCACCAATTCTCCTTCTCCTAATTTGAGCTTTGATCTAGTGATCATTCACAGCTAAACCAACACAAGCTTGTCTAACCTTACAACCTAGAGCTCTGATACCACTTGATCTGAAAATCACCCTATGAGTGACCTCAGTTAAGATTTATTAAACAAAAGGTATTACAGACTCATGTGCTGGTGTGTGTTCTGTGTTATTGAAACAACGGATCGATTAGATTGCCAATACACAGACATTTTGAATGGAAAGACAGCAGAGAAATGCAGTAAGCAAGACAAAGACACAAGCAATTTTTAATAAGGAGTTCACCCTATTCTCCAGGGCTCTGTCTTCGGTCCAGCTTCAGTGGTGGCCTTGTTTTATTATGTCTTTTTGCAGAGAAATTACAATGCAGGGACTCAATATGAGTTCTCCTGAAGCAGAGTTTGCTTGGCAGGGTGGTTCTTGGATTCCCCAAGCCACTTGGAGTACACAGACTCTTGTTCTTCCTACCAGCTCTGTGACCCTCGGTCTACAGTGGAAAGAGCCAATTGTGACGCTCAATCCGGACAGATTCCTCTATGGAAAGGCTTGATACTTCAAGCTCTTTGGTGCTTGATGCTGCCTATGGTCAGCTCGGCCCTCTGTCTCCTCTGCTTGGCTTTACTGCTCTCTGTGCTTAGTCCTCCTCTCAGGGTTCACTGTTCACTGTCTCTCTTGGTCACTTGGACTCTTTGATCTGAATCTCCCTTTTGATCTTCAGAACTGAATTCCACTGTCTCTATTCATGGCTTTAGCCATTCGACCTCCGTGCCTGTTCGTTTCCCCTCCTTCTTGCGTCGATTCGCCTGTCGCCTGTGTGCTTGGAATTCCCTGTTCGGCATCAGCATAATGCTCAGGAAGTAGCCACGTGTCTCCATTGGAACTGCGCCAGCCCGCTCGTCGATTCGTTACTACCGTGGCGGTTAACGGATTCCAAATCCTCTTAAATCGCGGCCTAATCCCCTGTCAATTCCGCTTTGTCTATCGGGCGCAATCTCAGCCGTCCGATTTGGGCTCCTCCAGATCCAATGTCATTCGCACGTCGAGCGCAGTTGACTTGCGTGACCGATAACGCGCGATCACGACGGTTTTTCTCTCTCCTCCGCTGCCACGCGTCGATCGCTGAGGGTGCTCGCTCTGTTTTCTCCGAAACCGCTTACCGTTCAAGGGTGCCCTGATGAAACTGCTGGTTTCCACGGTGTGGGTCCCACCTTCGTACGATGGCGCTTTTTCACTTTTCCACCCATTGTCCTCTGGCTCCCAACGTGACCAAGTGCTTAAGCCCTACCATTTCAGCCCTGTTTGCCTAGCTTAGTGCGTTACGTGCATCGAAAACCAGCTCCTTTTCTCGATCTGGGGTTCCCAGGGGCTATTTTGACCTCCTGTGTAGTCTCCATGGGCCTCGGTCAGTGCGCTTTGACCGAGGTCCTCGTCGTTCCACGCCGGCTGCCATGGCTACTGGTTCAGAGTGTTTTCGATTGCTGTTTTGGATTCTTCAAGGATTTGTTCGACTTGTTTTAGTCACGGTTCTATGACAGTCGTTTATGGATTCGATTTGGATCACCACACAGCATTAGGTGTGGTTGGATGCCATGGTAGAAGAATACAGTTCTATCATGACAAATGATGTTTGGGAGTTAGTGCCAAGACCAAAAAATAGATCAGTTGTAGGTTCTAGATGGATCTACAAGGTCAAGTACGTCGCATATGGCAGTGTAGAGAAGTACAAGGCTAGATTTGTGGCGAACGGGTATGCACAAAAGGAAGGGATAGAGTCATAGACTATGTGAAGACCTTTGCCCCAATTGCTAGATATACCTCTATCAGATTCATTATATCCCTAGCAGCGCAATTAGGATGGGAGATTCACTAGATGGAAGTCAAGATAACATTCTTGAATGGGGTGATAGAAGAAGAGGTATATGTAGGGAAACCTGAAGGCTTCGAAACTCATGAAAAGCACACTCATGTATGCAGGTTGAAGAAAGTCCTATACGGGCTCAAACAGGCACCCAGGGCGTGGTATGGTCAGACTGACAGTTATTTGCAGTAGTTGGGATTCATCAAGAGTGATGCAGATCCCAATCTATATTATTTGATGGCGGAGAATGAGCGTCTCATTCTGGTTTTGTATGTAAATGACTTGTTTTTGATAGGACCATCCAGGCTCATAAAGCACTGCAAAAGGAACCTTGAAGTAGAATTTGACATGAAGGATATGGGGTTGATGCACTATTTTCTAGGATTGGAGGTATGGTAGAACAATGGGGGGATTTTCCTTGGGCAAGGGAGATATGCTACAGATATTCTAAAGAGATTCAGAATGCAGGATTGCCTACCCATGACAACGCCCATGATCACCAATTGGAAGAAGATAGATGCATCAGGGGACAAGTCGACCCCACCTTGTACAGACAACTCATTGGGTCGCTCATGTATCTGGTTTACACTAGGCCAGATATTTGTTTTACCGTCAATACCCTTAGTCAGTTCATGGTAGAACTGAAAAGGGTACATTGGGCAGCAGTTAGACACATTCTTAGATATGTGCATGGAACAATCGAATATGGGTTGAAATATACTCGAGGAGATGACGTCAGATTATGCGGATTCATAGATGCAGATTGGGCAGTAGTTCAGTGGACAGGAAAGGTACCTTTGGGTATTGCTTTAGTGTTGGATCAAGGATGGTTTCTTGGTGCAGCAAGAAGCAGAAGTCAGTAGCACTGAGCTCAACAGAAGCCAAATTTATGGCAGCCAACACTACTACGTGAGAAGCTATATGGCTTAGGAAGCTGCTCGTGAGTTTGTTTAGGAAGAAGATGGGAGCGACCAATGTTTATTATGATAATTAGAGTTGCATAAAACTCTCTAAAAATCCAGTATTTCATGATAGGTTGAAGCACATTGATATCAGATGTCATTTCATCATAGACTGCATTCAACGTGGGGCAGTCCAGCTGCAGTATGTTCCCACAGGAGATCAGTAGCAGACATACTCACAAAAGCTCTAGGGAGAGCTAAGTTCATCCAGTTTAGGGAACAGATGGGTAGAGAACCCTTTTCAGTAGCATAAACAAATGGATTCTCAGTTGCAGCAACAACAGATAAGAGGGAGTTGCAGTGCAGATGCAGTAGTTGGCAGCGATACAACAAGGTCAGCGGTAGGACAGATGCAAAGCATATTTGCGCAGTAGTTGGTGGGCAGCAATAGCCAGACATCAGCAGCATGACAAGAGATGGTGCAGAGACATTGTGTTGTGGTAGCAGTTGAAACACTAGAACACTTTCCTCGCTAATAGGGAGTGTTAGTTTTTGTAGCATCAGATGCGTTATAGCCATGAAATTTTGTGGAGAGGCTAGAATACATGAGATCTCCAAAACCTAGAAATCGTTTCTCAAAATTCCGCCTAGAAATAACTTAATTAGATTATTTTTTTTTTTAACCACGTGGTGAATCGGTAACTGTCAGTCCTAATCTATGGGAGACCCAGGATCAATTCTCGTAGCTGCCACTATAACACTAAGAGTACATCTAACCACTTGTAAGTCGATATACTAAGATCCTATGACTTTAGCAAAGCAAGACTTGCGTGCCGCCAAGGCGGGGGGGGGGGGGGATCTGCTCTCGAGCCGCCACCACAGCAGGTAATGTACTCAATGAGATTTGAACCATGGTCTCTTAAGCTTCGCCCAAGTAGACTTACCTTTAAACCACACAATAACTTAATTAGATTATTAGTCATTTTTAAAAAATATTTCCTAAGTCTAAACTTAGGGAATATGACTAATTAATCAAAATTAATTAAGTTAAGGTGTGAATGTTCTAGAAACTCACACGGTCGACTGGGAAATAATCTAGGCCATCGATTATGTTTTAATCTTGGCCGTTGGTGCTCCAACAAAAGATTATAAGAAGAAGTTGATGGGTAGATGGAAGATACACAAGTGCAGTTACTCAGTTGCCCAGGCAGATCGATTTTCCTTGTGAACACCCATCTAGATGCTATGTAGTGAACACGTCGAGTCAATTCATGACCGAGCTCCTCCACTTACATTGGATCACTGCCAAACGTATATTGAGATATTTGCATGGGATGATCACACTTGGTTTGAGATATTATGTTGGAGATGTTTGACTTCATGGATACACTGATGCTGACTCGACAAGAAATGTTATCAATAGGAAGAGTACATCTCGATGTTCTTTTAGTCTTGGATCTGTCATGATATCATGGATGAGCAAGAAACAAAAGTCTGTTGCATTGAGTACTGTGGAGGTAGAATATATTACCGCTAGCATGGCTAGTTGCAAAGCAGTTTGGTTGAGGAAGCTCTTTGGAGAGATATTCGAGCAGGTCCTAGAGACTACATTGATATATTGCGACAACAAGAGTGGGATCCGTTTGGCAGAGAATCTCGTGTTGCATGACAAGTCCAAGCACATAGAGATTCGATATCACTTCATTCGAGACATGGTGCAAAGAGGAGCTGTTAGACTCCATCACATATCGACAGATGAACATATTGCAGATATTCTCACCAAATCTTTACCGAAGGGAAGTTCTTGGTCTTTAAAGAGCAGTTTGGACTGATGGATGTGACCCCTCTTGTTAAGGGGCAACTCTGATCGAGGACATTGAGCCAATTCTTCCCTCCTGTTGAGCTCCCAGGGTGAGGAATTGAGATAAAGGGCTCCTAAGGTTGAGATATCTCTGGACAATAGGGGATCACCCCTATCTGTTACCCACAGGGTTGAGATGCTGCTCCCCTATCTACATAGGATTGGAGATGCTGCTCCCCTATCTACATAGTGTTGGAGATGCTGCTCCCTTATCTGGTCTATGCAGAGTATACCCCAGTTGGCATCATACCCACAAGTCAAGCTTGTTGGGAATATTGCTCCCCATTTGGCCAACAGGTTGAGAGTGTACTTGGGGTGTACAACCCAAGTTGATTATGATGCAGGTGTTCTACCACATGACTACTTAGAGTCATCGATGGGAAGATCAACAAGAAATAGGATTGGGTTGAGATTTGCTCCCATATGTGGTTTCGGGTTGAGAATAAGCTCCCTGATGTGATACCAGGGTTGAGAAGTGCTCCCGTCTACGTGTGTTTGATATCCTATTTCTTGATATGGGGTTGAGATATATGACTTGCCCATGAGTAGAGGGTGGAAGCTAATGCTCCCTGATTCTTCTTCTTTTAGATTCGGGATTGTTTCAACAGATAGAGTTTTGAACAAAGATGGTTATGACATGACGACAACATGTTAGGATGATGTGATGATCATTGAACAAATATTGGTAGGTGGAATTCTTCCTAGTTGAGAGGGAGTGTTAATTTTTGCAACTAGGGTCAAATTCCACTTTGGACAACTCAGATGAGAGAAATGATGATTGCATTGAATTCCTCTTTTCGAGTGGACCAAAATCGACCTAAAGATCACCTCATTTGGACAAACAGAAGTTGGTTTTTGAATTTATTAGCCCTCTCATGTACATTGGATTAAGTTGGCCCTATACATGTACAATTGGATAGGTCGGCCTCAACATCAAATGGACCCTTATGAAAGCCTATAAATATAAGAGACCTCAAGCTCATTTGATCATCATCATCAAGCATCGTCTTCTCTATTCGTCTATTGTTTGGCTCACACAAGTTTGTCGGATGAAGCTCGCTCAGGGTCCAAAGTTTATGGTCTGATGCTCGCATGAATTAGGGTTTATGTTTTCCGGTCACACGCTCGCCATAGGTCAGATCTGACTACATTTGCACGCATACAATGTCTCTGAGTGTGACTGGGAAGCCACAGTCTCTCGCATATGAGATAGAAGGGTGCGACCAAGGTAGATCTGGGTTGATTTGATCGCAACCGCACTCATGCAGTGCCTCTGGAAACGACTAGGGAATCATAGTCTTTCGCATGACATCTAGAACGGAGCGACCAAGGGTTTGAATCAGTTCTAGTCTATAGTCGCATGCACACAATGGCGTAGGGAGTGATTAGGGCATTATAGTTGCTCGCATAACATCTTGCAGCGACCAACCGAGGGTTTGGGTCTATTTTGCTTCACAGTTGCACGCTCGCAGTATCTCAGAGAGCAACTGGGAGTCAAAGTTTCTCACTCACAGTGCCTCAGAGAGCAATCGAGAGGTCACAGTTGCTCGCACAATTTCTTGATGAGTGCGACCAGGGCTCTGAGCTAGGGTTTGACAATTGACTGTAGTTGACCACAAATGTTTGAAGGTTGAAAGGTTTCTCTCTGTTGTACAATGATTATGGAAGTCTGTTTCTAATTTGTATTGGGTAAAATCTCTACTGAAAGATTATGTATTGGACTCTGTACTCTCTACTGAAACATCTTATGACAATTTTATAAGAAGAAGATTTGAAAGGGTTTCCCCCCTAGTGGGGTTTTTCCCTGGTCTTTGACCAATCTGGTGTCTCTTGTGGTTGTGCTATTGTCTCCTTTGTCATTGCATGTATTGTTCTATCTTCAATTACTATTTATGATTGGAAACATTGCTAATAATTGGATGCATTGCTTAATGAAGAATTGAATTGAGCTGAAGTAATTGAAACAACATAGAACAATCTGAAAAATTAACAAGCAGTGCACATTTTCTAGGTGCAAAGGCAATGCGTATTGGCTTATGAGTTGGGCCAACCTCATGTTGAAAAATGTAACTAGTGTCAGTCTTCATGATGTAATAAAATGTAATTTTTATCATTGATTATATTCATTATTATTTTTTATTTTTGGTCAAAGCATGTCCTTCATGCTTATAGAGTCAAAAGAGTGAAAACAAATGTATTATGAGTCAAAGGAAATGTATTTGAGTCAAGTCCCATTTGGACGTTTTTTAAGACAAAGAATTTTGAATTTTCATTGAGTCAAAGTCCACCAAATGTACAAGTCGGTCCTCCTTGGGAACAAGTCGGTCTGGGCTTCCAAGAGCCACCTATTTGACCTCTTAGACAAATATATATGGAGGACAGTTTGATCACTTTGGAGGATTTTTCACACATCATCATCATATATATCTTCTGCAACTAACTAGTGGAGAAAAGGACGAAGGAGGAGAAGAAGAGCTCGCACATGTTGAAGAGTTTTTGTGAGGAAAAACTGAAATTCTGATCTAGTTGCAAGTTCGAGATATTAGGAAAGTGAGATTTTAGGAAAGCTCGAAAATTCAAGAGTGAAGTTTTAGGAAGACTAGTTTGACCTACGCTGACTTTTGACTTTAGAGGTGATTTGGAGGAGGGTTGGACTTGGAGTTTTGGTGGTAGTTTTGGGTCTGGGTCTTGGTCTTGGATATCTCATTTTGATCTAATTCTGTAAGAGAAGGATTGTTGTTGGGTTTTCCCCCTTGTGGGGTTTTCCCCTTGCTTGTAGCGTAATTTTTGGTGTCTCTTGTCTTTTGTGCACTTTGATCTCTATTTTCTTGTTTTAAATGGTAATTGCTTGATGAATAATAATGGAAGAATAAAAATAAGAACACTAAATAACTTCACAAGTAATTATCATGTTAAGAAATTTCCCTTGCATTGAAATCTCAGCACCTCAGTGATTTGGGGAGCGAGAGTTGAGGGATTTATTCCTACCCTTTAGAGTTGGAATTTCAGAGGATATTGCACGCGAGTGACAAGGGATTTTGCGAGTGTTGAGTTCCTCATTTTTGCAGTGCATGGGTCTCTTGGGGAAAGCCTGCGCAGGCCCTTGGAGAGATGAATTGAGTTCTATCTTTGGAGCAAGAGCTGGGGGTTTGCCCCAGAGGTTTTTAGTGAGATTTTTGGAGAGTTTCCTGTGGTTGGATTGAGGACATTTACTAGAGCACCAATTCTTGTAGAGGGCCTCATAGACTGTTCAACTGGGCTATTCGCACCATTTGGTGGGTTCTCACATTGATGGGTTTTTTTTGGGTTTTGGGAGAGAATTTGGTGGGTATATTTCCAAGGTGATCCAGGCATTTTGTAGGCCAGCCGTATCCATTCAGCCATTCTTCAACATATTATTCATTGGGAAGTGTGCATTCTTATCTTGGGCCATACTTCACTTGGGTCAGAGGCATCTTTCTACGTTTTTCTTTGCTTGTTTAGCAAGCCCAGGTTCCACTATCTCTTCCTATTGATGTACTCTTTCTGGCAGATTAATAAAAATGGCTCAGTGATTTGTTGGTGTATATTGTGTATCTGATTTGCTGGTTGTGTTATTTTGCTATTAATTTTGTTATCATTTGCTGTTTCAAGTTCATCTCTGTTTATTCAATGTATTTTCCCAAAAGGAATATTACAAGCTTCTATGGTCTGCTTAGATCGTTATTTAGAATTAGATGGCAGGTGCTAGGTTCAAGGAAAACCTATGTTGCAGGAAACGTGGCATAGAGGTCCGTTTCCGTACGGAAACGGGTACGAAACGTGGAAACGCGTTTGGTACGGCTGTGAAACGCATTTCCGGCCGTACTGCCACGTTTCCCGAAACAGAAACGTGGCCAGTACGACCGGAAACGCGTTTCAGGGCCATACGACCCACGTTTCCTCATTAACTTGTGTTTTTTTAATTTTTAATTTTTTTAATTTACTTTTAGGGTATGTTAGTGATTTCTAGATGTGTGTCTAAAGTTATAAAAGTGAATTGCAGTTCATCAGGAAGTTTGAGGCATATGCAATTCATGGTAATGTTAAATTCTTAAAGTAAAAGTGATATTCTCCTTTATTTTCCATTTTCATCCTTTTACTTAAATTTTTAAAATTACCATTAAATGACTCAGGATGTTTGAGAGTGGTTTCGCCCTCATTGGATTTCATATGGAGAAAGTAGAATTTTAGATCTCACTCAAAATCCAGCAGACTTATTTGTTTTTCAGGATTTCAGGATTGGGGGAATTGCAATGTTTCCATTGGATTTTATCATGTACTAAGGTATGGAACTTGTATTTAATCAAGAGAATCAAGCCCTCTATGCAGGGGAAACTCCCAATAATCAAGATCATGTAGGGTACTAGGGTATGAAACGTGTATTTAATCAAGAGCACTAAGGTTGTTCGACTATGTAGGAGGAGACTCCCAATACAACAGTGGTCCTTCTAAAGAATGGGATGTGGATGCAAAAAATCCTGGTTTGGATCTCTCTCTTCAAGCCTTATAGTCTTTATTGTACTTGCAGCCTCATATATTAATATAAATAAACGCTGATTTTGAGATTTGGATATATAATAAACGTTGCTTTTGGATATTCCAATATTTTTATTTTCATTATGTGATCATTCATGAGTAAATGTGATGTAAATTAAATCTTAATGTTTAAGTGTAATAAATTATAATGTATCATTTATGCTTCATGATTGCACATATATATATATATTTAAATATTTTCAATATATATATATATATATATATATTCGCGTTTCCCTGTTTCCAAAATTTGGGGAGGTCGTGTTTCGTATCGCTTCCCGTTTCGGAAACTCGTACCCGTTTCCCCGTTTCGTGCAAATTAGAGGAAAACTAACATGGTATAAGAGCATAAACTCTGAACCAATCTTAGAATTGCAGGTGTCGGGTTCATACTGAATTATCGGAGCTAGGTTCAACTATGAACATATTTTTTTTAGGGCAAAGTAAATCCGTCGAACCACCTAAGGGAGTTTTTTTTAAAAGGTCGAGAATTTTTCTAAAGGAGAAACGAGTATTGTTAAAAAATAATAAAAAATGGGAAATTGAGGAGGCCAACAAGCCTAACGGCCCACCCAACAACTCGTAGTTGCTAGGAGCACCACCCAACAGCTGGTAGTTGCTAGGAGCAGCTTATTGGTAGCACATGACATAGCACAATCGTTGTTGCAATCGACATGAGCGAAGCATCCAACCGCGCAGAGAAGGTAACCGTTAGACCGACCAACATGTAGGGTAGAACAATGACCAACAATCATAGATTCGTTAGAATTGCTTGGTTGATTCGAGAACAGGGTCGTCGGGGAGCGTGAAAGAAGCATGGGAGAGGGTTGGCAAAAGTTTGAGCACAATTGAGCGAGGGTGGAATGGTTGGCTAGGTAGTGGATTGGTGAGAGTTGTCATAGAAGAGAGCAATGTAGGGCCAAATTCGGCATATGCACAAACATGGTTGCAGAACTGGCTAAGAACACCGGAAAAATGGTCGAACAACTTCACAGTGAGGAGATTAGGGCCACAAGGGGGTGCTACGGTTGATGATCGACAATAGTGAAAAGTTGCAGTGCAAGAGAGTCAGGGCTCGACCAGTTGCACCCAACTAATAATTCAGAGACTAGGTTACAACGCATGGAGTCAAGCCAAGTTTAGCTTGTAGACAGGCAGGTAGAAACAACAAAAGTAGTGATTAAATAGTGTTGGGTGTGGAGCTTGATTATCTTCTTTATTTAGAGGTATCGCCACATTGGACCCCAGTTCGTAATGTGGTGGCAATGCCGCTCGTAAAATATACGCTGCAGGGGGGTGCCCCCCCTGGTGGGGGGATCAGGGGCAGCACCCCCGAAGCTAAAAATATATGTAAAATTGCCTTGTAAAATGTTGTAATTTTGTAGTCAATCTGGGCTGTTCATTAGGCAGAGATCTGACGGTAGAAGTTATATTTAATTTAGGGTTTTTTGCCCTAGAAGGCAACCCCTCACTATATGAGGGAATTGTATTGCGTCTAAGTAGATCTGTATTCTGAGCAAGAAGAGAGAGGAGATTGAGCGAGAGAGAAGAGGGAATTACATCAGATCTGTTGTAGGTTTTATCTCTTCAGTTTGCTAGATAATATAAAAGGAAGGACTCGCTGTTTCTTCGTGGACGTAGCCCAAATTGGGTGAACCACGTATATCTGTCTCTCTTGTTTTATGCATGTTCTGTGTTTATATTTCTACAATATTTTATGTGTTCAATTGCTCTATAATATATAATTTTCTAACAGATAGGTCCAATCCGTGGCAGGAAGGGGATGTTTCGTGCCAACAACCCTCTAATGAGGAATAATGACAATAGAGCAGGCCATACTGAAGGACATGTTGTGCTGGTTTGGGGTTTGCATAGAAACCAAAATGAATGTGGACAATGGTGGTCAGGGTGCTGTCCAAAGACAAAGAAAGAAGATAACAAAAGGTTGTGGGGTTTAAGCAACTCTAGACAACACGAGGAGGAGCACACTTCTTCATGAAATTGTTTTTAGTAGGGTTTGATTAGCTGGATAGGATGACAACCAGTCTCAGGTTTGAAAACCGCTTGGATGGGTTGCCCAACTACAACATCTAGAAGGAGAGGGTTGCACTGGTGTTAGAGGAGAGCAAGATCTAGGATTGCATTGGTGTTAGATCCCTCCTACCAATGCAACACTTCTAGCCGCCCATAAACACAAGGATGTGAAAGCTAGGAGGATTATCTTGGATGAAGTGAGAGACCGTATTATTCCTCATATATTTGGGAAGAAAACAACTAGAGAATTATGGGATGCGTTGACCAACTTATACGGAAGTGACAACTAGAACCGGAAAATGGCGTTCAGAGAGAAACTTAGGGACACCAAGATGTCCAAGAATAAGACCGTTTCTTCTTATCTGACCCGAATTTCTCAAGCACGAGAACTTGTTGCAATAGGGGGGAAAGTGTGAAAATTCCTACTCTCAAGGAACCCCCACTGTAGCAAATATGAATCTACTTCACCTTTGACTGCATAATTGATGTTGCCTCCAAGCTCTATGTTTTGAGATGGCCTCCTTTCCATTAGACTTGTAAGATTGTCATGATCTCTTGTCATGTGTTTTGAGGCACCACTATCTACTAGCCACAAATTATCGCTATTTGCATTGAATCTTCGACATATATTTCTTTCCTTGTGTAACAAACAAAGTTTGTATACTCAGAGAAATGCTCTGATACCAATGTAATGAACAAAGTTTGTATACTCAGAGGAATGCTCTGATACCAATGTAATGAACAAAGTTCGTATACTCAGAGGAATGCATAGAAGATCCGGTATATAAGAATGTTCATCATGGAACAAATAATATATTATATAAGAATATTTGAATACAAGTGAGGGCGAGGGCCTGCTTATAGACCTCTTCACCAACGGTCATGTCCTTAGGGACATACCTTTTCATTTACTAATTACTAGTTAATTAATCATTATTTATTATTATTATTGTTTATATTATTTGTATTATTTTGTATATATTTTATTCATAACATTGCCTTCCTCTTCAAAAAACTTATTGCTGACAAGGCATATCATCTGTTCTTTCTCTTTGTAATCTTATTCACATCTTTTGGAATTCTTAGATTTGTCATCTTTGTTGATACAAGTTGATAAGATCCTTGGAGTGATATATAAAATTGTTGCATGAAGAAAGGATTTGACCATCCTATTATCACCTGCCGCCTACACCTACCTACAAGTTAGTGAGAAAAGCTTTCAAATCCACAAGGTGTGATTGGTGGTAGAGAACTCAGAGAAGGGGCTGTCACACTAATCCCGACTCTCTCCGTTTGAGCTATCTCCTAGGTTAGCTAAGGGGGGTGGTCCCTAATGAAAAATTAAGTTAAAAAGATGTGAGTTTTTAGGAGAATTGTTAGAGCTAAATAGATTATTTCACTAAGATTTATAAAAAGAAACTGATATGAGCAATAACCATCAATACATAAAATAAACATGAAATACATAAACAACCAATGGCTTCAAAGTATTGCTCTTTAAGAAATGAAATTGTAATTTGCTTAAAATGAAATGAAATGCTTTCAAATGGAAAGCCAAAATAACCCTGAAAAGTGAAACAATAAATTGTTAGCACAAGATATTTATAAATGCTTTCAAGATGAATAAGTCTACAAATCAAAGTATGAAACTATCTTGTTGAAAAGGATACAAAAATAACTCAAATGTTAGACTAAGATGACAACATGCAATTAAGTTTGCAACCCAAAATAATAGTACTTGAAAGTGAAATCAACCATTCATGATAATATGCAATTAAACCACAAGATGAGTCAATTTCCAAGTACAAGAAAAACTAAACTTGTTGCAAAATTAAAAGGAATTACAATGCTTGCATCCAAAGTGCCTCTTGAAATAAGATTTGTATGAGAGACTTTAAACCATCAAGATAGTGATAAATTTAAGAACTTTGCAAACAAAGAAAATGTGATGGAATGAGTTTTTGGTTTATTTTATTAATTAGTGCTAAGGCAAAGTTACAATTGAACTCTAGTTCTCAGACCTCATCCTTACCCAAATATTTGGATCTCACAATGAGGAGTCAATAGAGGTGGAGGGTCCCTAAAAGTCTATTCAACCAACTTAAGTTGGAGGTAAGTTTTAGTGAGGTTTGGGGCCTTCTTATACTAAAATGCCAAAATGAAGTGCAAATTGTGTTAATTCACCAAATTAAACTAATGCTTCATTGAAAAATAGTTTGCAAAACTTGAGAGCGTATGCATGTGGGTATTTAAATACAAGATTAGTAAAATTTTGCATGTGGAGTGAAATGTGTTGATTTTAAGCATGCATAATATGAAATTAAAAGCTAGAAAACTAAGAAAAACTAAAAGCAAGGTTAGGCCACCCACAAGAATCCCTCCTCTAAATGAGGAAGGAGGATGCCATGGGAAAAATCCCAAGCTCCCTGCAACAATTTTTTATTATCTTTTGTTAGTGCTTAGAGCGGGTAAAAATGCCTCTGAGAAGACAACCCACAATACGAGAGAGATCTTTACAAAGATGGGACTCTAACAAAGCTAGCTTTCTCCCCAAAAAAATATAGAAACAACAAACTTGAAGATGGAAAAAACTCTCCAAAAGAGATTCACAAGGCTCAAAAGGCCCACAACCTCGATGAGTTTGCAACTCTCTCCCAAGTGCTTATGGCCTCCCTAGAAATCAATGTTTGGATAGCGTGAGGGGGTCCTGCATACACACGAGTGAGTAGTTTTCCAAAGCTTCTCCTCAAGTTCCTTGCTGCCCAATGCTCAAGCCTATGGGCTGCAAAACACAAAAAGATACCAATTGTCAGTGTGAAATTAGGAAAAAGAAACCAAAACTAAACTTAGAATTTAATTTACAAAGTACTAGCTCAAGTAATGGGAGTGAACCCCATACTTGTCTAGCTTTAGAAATGACTCTTGAATAGGAGATATAACTTTGAAAGAACTAGAATCAAAGAAGTATTTTTTGAATTTAAATGGATGATCATGTAGCTGTAGACTAAGAAATCTCCCTTTTTCTCTTTGTTGGATGGAAAACTTGGAGTGGAAAAATGGTTGAGTCTTGGATCGCTGTGACTCTAGGAGTGAGTTGATTTAATTGAGATTTCTCCCACTTCCAGATGGATTCCTGCACACAATACAAAATGTTTTTCCTACACACTTGAACATGTATTAGTTTGCACAAGATTAGAGCAATATAATGAATAAGATAAACAATGCATTCCTCCTAAAATGAATTGGCAAACATATCCCTAGAATACTACTCTAAATCAATGATAGGTGCAAGATAGCTTGCACACATTAATCCAGCAAGATGACAAGCATAAACTAATATTAATTCAACATGCGAAAGAAATTAAACACAATAGCAGTAGTATGAGAGGACATCACCTCATAACGCTAAGAGAACACCGACCAAATAGCTCCAAAGTTTTGATTTGCATTAAGAAAGTATGCAAGTACAAAATGACAGAGTTTCCTCAAGTCCAATAGCTTATTACATGATACAATAGGAGAGCCCATGGCTTTATTATATAGAGAGTTGGGAGAAAATCCCAATGAAGAAGGACAATGACAAATGGCATTGGAGCCAATCCCAATGTAGAAGTGATTAAACAAGTGACATGAGGTGACAATCCCAAAGAGAAATTCGAATTTGTTGAATGAAGCTCCAATGCCAAGTGTAAAAATCGAATTTCGGCAAGCGGACATCATTTTCTTCTTCATTTATGTGCCAAATTCGAATTTTATGATAGAATGACAAATGTATATGGATGGTACCCATGTGGGGACAATTTTCCACAAAAATCTCCACCAAATATTCTCCCAAATCCTCCCAAATGTGCATTAACTTCACAAATTCGAATTTCCAAGTAAGCGACTTTCTCATTTAATGCCAGATTTTCGATTTTATTTGAGCACATGTCATTTCCTTGATTTTAGGAGTCCACATCACCTTAAGACTTCACTTCAACTCCCCCATCCACCTCATTTCCACAACATTTAGCATGTGTGGATATTTATTTTTCTCCATTTATTTAATTTTTGGCTTAATTAATTGCCAGATTTCCCTATGAACTTAGGAAAAGTGGGTTTTGAGGGTACAAAACACATTTTTAACCCATCAAAGTGTGTCATAGTAGAAAGTTGAGGGTGAGAGGTGCAAATTTCATTACTCATATTCCATACAACTTCTCTAGACATCACTTATTACATTACAAGTATATAATTTTTTAGCAATTTCCGTAGTGCGAAAAATCTAAAAAATTAAAAAATAACTACCTAGACCTAACCAAATTCCACGAAATTTGTTGTGTGATCTAGTATGGTAATATATATCGACTCTAGACACTAAGATATGTTAGGGGCTCAACCTTCAAACTGTCGCCTCGACTTTGGGGTAAAACGTGAGTGAAAAAAACCTAGAAAATTATCTGCCTTTGAAAAAGAAGGGATAATTAACTAGATAAAAAAACACTCCAAGGTGTACTCGTTTTTGGATCGAGTTCCAACATTTTAGGGCTATTACAGACTCAAACTCATCATTACTAGTATCGCTTATTACAATTCCCTGCAGGGTGTGGAATCTGGGTACCAGAAAGATGATGAGAAGATAGAAGTAGAGTTAAAAAACTCTGTTGAATGATGATATCTGATGGTACAAGTGTCCTTTGGATCATCCTTGGGCATGTAGTCTTTATATAATCATCAGGTGTGACTCCAGTGGTCAACACATCCTAAATTAACCTTTTGTGGAACCTTGCGGTTAATGGAAACTTGTAATGAATTGTTATCGCAAGACTAGATTGCATAAACTTCAGTATTCCTTGATACATAAGTTTGTTGTTTATGTTCTAAGTGATATTGATACATAGATTGATTGAAAATTCTTCTCTTATGATTCAGATGTCGGTAAGAAGTTCTTCAGTTTTGACATTCCCTTATCTTGTGTGTGGTGATTTCCTGATTTACTTTAGGTAATACTGTTGCTTAATTGGTTACCAAATCTTCACTTGAAATTTCCATTGTTTGAACTGCGACATCTGAATATGTTTTTCCTTCAACTGGTTCGTCATTTTCTTGAGTTGTGATATTGATTGGATCAATGTTCCTATCTTTTTCTTCAACGCGGGCTGAAGACTTAGACACTTCTTTTGTGATAAATTCTTCTAATTTGTTGTTCAATGATTTCTTATCATTTTTTAAGTTTTTTAATTTGAGTGAGTAGACTTTGATTATGATTTTTGAGACGTAATACTTTCTCATTTTCTGAGTTGACTTTAATTTGGCATTCAAACTTTTCATCTTTTAAACACTTAATTTATTCTAATAATTTTTCATTAAGGTTCTTTAAGCGTAAATTTTTCTCTTCTTTCTCTGATAGACTTTTGTTGAAACTTTCATTTTCTTGTTCTGACTTGTGCTTGTTAGTTTTACACTTTTTGACTTGTGCAAGTGGTTTTTGGATATGATCTTTTAAATGAGATTTTTCTTCGTTTTTATTGGATATGACCCTCTCAAGCTCTTTTTTTTTCTCCGATATTGTGTTTTGATTCTTTTGAGGTATCAATTTCATAACATCTTTAAAGTCTTTTGATGAGGACATTATCAATTCTGACTTCATTGTCATGTCTTGAAATGTGATCATCTTTCCCTTACAAGAAAACATCAATTTTTTTTTCTCTATGCTTAACATGAATGCACCCAATTCTTTAAACGAAGGTCGACCAATAATTATGTCACCCTCTCTGTCATACATTTTTACGACACAGAATTGAGCTATGTACTCATAATGATCTACTGTTATTTGTAAATCATTAATTTCATTTTTTTTCCAAAAATATATGTTGTTTCGCATACATTGGCATCTGAAATTAATAGTTGATTCGCCAGATTAATATTTATGTAATTTTCGTTGTAGCTTGTACTAATAGCGCTATCAATTTTTTTCTCTTGGATGGTCCCTCTTAATGTAATTAACTTGTGATGTGTGATTAAAATACCCTTATAGGAAAATCATCCGTCCTTCATCTCCGAATTATAACCCATTATTTTCTCTTTACTGATTGATTCAATTTGTATTTATCAATAATTTCGTTCTTATGAGGAACCCACTTCAAAATATAATATTGGTCCTTTTTGCTTTATATATATATATATATAATTTTTTTTTCACTTATAAAAAAGCTTAAATATATTTTCCACTTTATACTTTTTCCCTTCAATAAGAATAAAATCTCTCTTTTATTTTGAAAGAGATGGTTGATTTATCATATAATAATATATTTCCTTATTTTTTTCTTTTTTTTACAAATGAACTTGTCACATTATTGTTTGTCAACTGATTAGTTAGGAACTTAATAATCTTTTCCTGTCAACTTTGAAAAGTCACATTAGTAGGAAATGGAATCCTATGAGATGATGAGAAAACCAAAGGTTTGTTGATTGTCAGGACATGAGAAACAGTGGAAGATATGCGCGGAAGGACGAAACAGTGACATGGTTATGCCTAGGGGTGGCTGTTTATGAGAACATGTTGGATGGTAGCTGTCGAGTGGCTGAAGAGTATGGAAACGCTTGAAATAGGAGACAGTCAACAGGGATCAAATGATAGTGTGGGAAGAGTTGACTGTTTGTTGCAGACTGTTGGCTAATGGCGGAATGGACGGAAAAGGGTTGACAAGGAATAGTTACGAAAGACGCACATCTGAGTGAGGAAGTAACATGGCTAGGAGGAGCGACGACGTCAAGCAAGGTGGACTACAAAATTGTAACAACAAAGACGGTGCCATAGAGGCAGCGGTTGTATTCAGCTGTCTGTGGTGGTTAGAGCATTAGTGGCTCCATATAGATGCAAATTGCAACAGGGGTGTGTTTTGTTCGTCACAACAAATATTTGGATTCTGAATGGTAGTTGCACGGACAATAGTAGAATGAGAGCAGTGGCCTGGGAAGACTATGGCAGTGCATGATAGTACTGTAGTGGTTTGCGAAGGCGTTTGGTGGTAAGTCGTGAATGCAACTGCTTATACTTTTTTTTTTATGATTATTTATATATATATATATATATATATATATATATTATAGTCTTGTTTATTTTTTATTTAATTCCTTTTTATATTTTTTTATCTGTTTTTTTTATAGATATAACTTATATATATATATATATATTACTTCATTTATATTAATTTATTTTTAGCTTTATTTTTATTTTTTATTTTATTTATATGGCCAAAGGCCTGATGTCAAATGGAGAAACTCCAAAATGTATAGCGAAACGCTTTGATTATGACGACGACCAAGTTGACGACGAGTTGATGGCTAAAGCCCGGATCAGACTGCCTCTATGCAACGGTTGAACGACTAGAGGATCAAACAACTCTAATACCAATGTAATGAACAAAGTTTGTATACTTAGAGGTATTCTCTGATATCAATGTAACGAGCAATGTTCGTATACTCAGAGGAATGCTTAGAAGATCTGGTATATAACAATGTCCATCATGGAACAAATAATATATTATATAAGAATATTTGAATACAAGTGAGATGATTACAAATGAGGGCGAGGGCCTCCTTATATACCTAGGTAGATACCTATTCACCAATGGTCATGTCCTTAGGGGCATACCTCTTCATTAACTAATTACTAGTTAATTAATCATTATTTATTATTATTATTGTTTACATTATTTGTATTATTATATATATATATTTATTCATAACTCCTTGAGGAGCAGATCTTCTACCTTCATTTTTTCTTTGGAAACCAAACTTCTTTCTTCCTCCAACCTCCTTGGAATGTGTTGTAAATGCTTGAGAATCACCTTCTTTAGATCTTTGAATCTTTCCTTTTGATACGAGTCTAGATTCTTCTTGAGTACATGAGATCCATAGTTCTTCAAAACTTGGAATCTCCTTCCTGCCACAGATACTAGATGCAAACAAATCCCATGAATCAGGAAAACCATTGATTTCTATAATCACAAGTTCTTTATCAGAAATGATTAAATCAATTGCTTGAAGTTGATCTCTTGATTGAGAAATCCTCATGAAATATGAGGCTATAGTATCATTCCTTGACATTTTAACATCACAAAGCTCATTCTTCAAACTCATTGCTTGACCAATGTTGTTGATGATGTATAATCCAAGTAGGGCATCATACATCCTCTTTGAAGTGTCAAGATTTGCAACATATGGAATCAATTGATCTCTGATAGAATCCATAGTGATACTTCTAGCCGTGATGTCATATTTATCATATTTTGCTTTTCCTTGATTATCTGAAGTTTAAGTGACCTTGCTGTTCATAATACCCAAAAGGTCATTCTTTGTAAGAATGAGGTCAATCCTTGTCTACCACGCTCTAAAATTTGAAGCTCCTTCTAGTTTGTTCTCTTACTTCATAGAGGAACCCATGGATATAGACAAACAATTAGAAGCGATCTTCAAAGGGCCTTTTTCCTTAACCAACGTTTTGCAAGAGTGATTTCAATGTCCTTTCATTCACCAAAGCTCTGATTCCATGTTGATTTTTCTTTGAAAATTTCTAACTTGAAATTCTACTGCAGCCACTGATTTATTTCACCTAATTATTCTTCACAATAAGTTATTTACGAAATCTCTTCAGCAAATATTAAAATAAATTCTACTACAGTTATCACATAAATACACAGAAAAAATACATACACAAGAACCAATCACATCAACATAGTTGTTTTTGGATAGTTGTCCCTGGAAAATCCCAATGTGGGAAAACCAGTGCAGTAGATGATGGTTTTATTAATCTTCAACAACAATCACTTTTACAAGAAATGATTTTACAGAGAACTTGAGAGAAAACACCTGAGACTTTTCCCTGGAAACTTTCTGACACTTTGGAGACCCTTCTCTCACTTCTGCATCACTTCTGCATCACTCTACGTGGCTCAGCGTGGCTCTGAGTGACTCTGCATCCCTTTGTGTCAACTTGCGTGAGGGCTACATCTCCCCTATATTGCGTCTCCCTCTGTGTTGTCTCTCAATGTCCCTGCGTCACCTCCTCCTTAGTCACTGATTGCTGCTGATACCCTCCTCTTCGTCCACCCTGCAACTCTCCCTTTGAAGTCGATCTCCTTCACTTGAGAATCGATTTTCCTTAAGATACTGAGTATTTACCGGTGTAGCTCCAAATGATCCTCAAGTCTTCTCTCATACTTTTCTTGTTGATGAATCAAAGGTTGAGATTAAGTCTCTAATCAATGACTAAGATTAAAACAAACTTGATCCTCCTCTCTTAGAAGCTTCTCACCCTTATCTTTATTAATACCCATTAATAATTTTATTTTTCTAAGTTTAGAGTTAGGAACCCATTAAAAATATTAATTATTTTAATAACTCCTCATCTGGGTGGAATGTCTCCAAACGATTTCTGGGTCTTGGAGTTCTCATGTGCCTTAGCCTCTCCACCAAATTTCAAGGCTAGAGCACATCCGATGCTACCAAAAATCAACACTCCCTCTTAGCGAGGAATGTGCTCTAACAATGGTTCACGATAGAAGCATCACACTGATCCTCCGCATCGACCCTCTATGTTGATGCTTGGCCTACTACTTTACATCCACTGCATTGCTGCTTCCTGTACTACTTAGTACTGCCCATGACACTGCCACTGCCACATCTGTACTGCAACTCCCTCTCAACATGTTGCATCATGCTGCCCGTAGCACTGCTACTGCTAACCGCTGCATAGCAACTCTCGACACTTATTCATTTATGCTACTGAAATGGATTCTTCACCATCACCATCTTCTCCATGAAATAAACAAACTTTGTTCTTCCTAGAGCCTTCGTGAGGACGTCTGCCACCTATTCTCCTGTAGGAGTGTACCTCAACTGTACTGCCCTTCGTTGGACACAGTCTCTGACAAAGTGACACCTGATATCAATGTGCTTCGACTGATCATGAAATAATGGATTCTTAGAGAGCTTGATGCAACTCTGATTATCACACAAATCCTGGTCGCTTCCATCCTTCTCCTGAATAGATTCACAAGCAATTTCCTAATCCATATGGCTTCGCACGAAGCTGTGCTAGCTACCATATATTCAGCTTCAGCTAAGCTCGGAGCCACGGATTTCTGTTTCCTACTACACCAGGAGGTTTTTCCTGATCCAATGTTGAAACAGTACCCCGTTGTACTTTTCCGATCTACTGAACTTCTAGCCCAATCTGTGAACCCACTCAGCTTGATGTCTCCTTAGGTGTACAATGGTCCATGCTCGACTGTTCCTTGTATATACCTAAGAACATGTTTGGCTGCTGCCTAGTGTGCCCTCTTGGGTTCCACCATGAACTGACTAAGGGTGTTGACAGCATAACAAATGTCTGGCCTGGTATTGACTAGATACATCAGGGACCCTATAAGCTGCCTGTACAAGGTGGGATCACTGTCTTTATCTTCTGATGCATCAATATTCTTCCAGTTGGTGATCATTGGAGTAGCCATAGGTCTACAATCCTGCATCCTGAATCTCTTCAAGGTCTGTAGCATATCTCCCTTGTTGAAGGAAGATCTCACCCTTTTGCTGCCAAACTTCCAACCCCAGGAAATAATGCATCTGTCCCAAATCCTTCATGTCGAATTTTGTGGCTAGGTTCTTCTTGCAGTGTTTGATGAGCCTAGATGATCCTGTCAGGAAAAGATCATCCACATATAACACTAGGATTAGAGGCTCATTCTCTACGATAAGATATTAGAAATTAGGATTTGCGTCGCTCCTGACGAACCCCATATTCTGCAAGTAGCCATCAATTCAACTGTATCGTGCTCTAGGTGCCTGCTTAAGCCCATTCAAGGCTTATTCTGCAAGTAGCCATCAATTCAACTGTACTGTGCTCTAGGTGCCTGTTTAAGCCCATTCAAGGCTTTCTTTAATTTGCACACATGAGACTTCTTCTCATGTGTTTCAAAACCCTCTGGCTATTCAATGTATACTTCCTCTTCTATTACCCCATTCAAGAATGTTGTCTTGATATCCATCTAGTGAATCTCCTACCCCATCTGTGCTGCAAGGGATATCACCGTTCTAATAGAAGTATACCTGGCTACTGGGTCAAAGGTTTCTTCATAGTCTATCCCTTCCTTCTGAGCATACCCCTTAGCCACAAACCTGGCTTTGTATTTCTCCACATTGCCGTCTGCAACATATTTGACTTTGTAGATCCATCTCGAACCTACCATTGACCTGTCTTGAGGCCTAGGTACCATTTCCCAAACATCATTGAGCATTATAGAACTGTATTCCTCTACCATCACATCTACCCATATTTGATGCTGAACAACCTCCTGAAAACTAGAAGGTTCCCCAACCTGAGCTACTAGGGACTGGTATCTATCTGGTTGTCTTTGCTCCCTTTTATCATTCCTGGGTGCACCAATGAAGTCCTCTGCATCCTGTAGAATCTGTTGGAGTTCCCTGCTCGTTCTTCCACTAGTAGTGGGTACATCTATCAGCTTTTCCTCTTCCTGAGATTCGTCCTGTTCCGAAGCTTTGCCTTTAGGAGAATTTCTGGTACTAGTTTTTGCTAGTCGAAGTGGTTGAACCAACAAATCGTCTTTTGACTGCTCCTCCGAAGGCATTTTTTGGGATTTCCTGAAATCTCTATTCTCCATGAACTTTACATCCTGTCGAACTACTACCTTCCTACTCCCGGGAAGATAGAATCTATATGCCTTAGCATTCTCGCTATATCCCACAAGATACCCTTTCTCAACAGTTTGATCTAATTTCTCTCTTTTCTTTGGGTATACGACAATATGATAAACTCCCAAATATCCTGAAATGACTGACTTCAGGTGTCTTCCTGGTGAAGTCTCTTTCTGGAGTGATTTTGCCCAATGCCCTGTGTGGAGTTCTATTCTGAACATAAACTGCCATGCTGCATGCTTCTGCCCATAGGAATTTGGGCATATTATGATCATACAACATTGCCCTAGCTGCTTCCACAATAGTCTTGTTTTTCCTTTCTGCTACTCCATTCTGCTCCGGATTGTAGGGAGATGTCCACTCCCTTTTGATGCCTTTCTTAACGCAAAAATTGGTGAAGTCCTTGTCAACATACTCTCCACCATTGTCTGAGTGCAACACTTTTATCTTCTTTCCTGTCAGATTATCTACTAGAGCCTTGAACTCTTTGAATCAACCAAAAACCTCATCCTTGGTTTTCAGAGAGTAGATCCAAGTTTTCCTGGAATGGTCATTGATGAAGGTGACAAAGTATTCGGCACCACTAAGAGGTTTTATGGACATCAGTTTGCAGACTTCTGAGTGTATCAATCCTAGAACACCCTTAGCTCTACTGTTACTTCTGGAAAACACAACTTTGGCATACTTGCCCATAGCGCACCCTCTGCATACATCATCTCATTCGGTTCTGGAACTCCTGATACTGTTTTCTTGAGAATTCTCAGAGCCCCATGGTGTAAATGTCCCATCCTCCTATGCCATAGTTCATTCAAATCTTTATCTCCAATGCTGCCTATCAGTGCCATTGGTGATTCTAGCTGTAATCTATGCAACCTGTTACTTCTAATTCCGATCTGGTTCTTTCTTTTCCAACTCGGGTGTTTGACATGTACTTTCTTCTTAATGAAGAAAACGTCATAACCCTTGTTTCGAAGATGAGACACAGAGAGTAAGTTCATCCCCAATTCTGGCACATGTAGCACATTGGTTGCTCGAAGCCGCTCTCCTGCTTCGGTTTGAAAGACTACAATACCTGTTCGTATAGGGTACACTTTGCCTTATTTCCCATGGTGATCTAAAAATTCATTCTTTCTTCCTGATAATCTGAAAAACATTCTCGTATTCCTGTCATATGCCAGGAAGCTCCACTATCTATATACCAAACCTCAGAGGAGGCAGAGCTTGCTAGGCAAGCGACTTCTTCTTCCAATCTGGAAGCTAACATAGAGTAATCGTGATCCATGTCCCTTGTGTCTTTTTCTGGAAATTTGTGTGAGTCCCTTTGAGTTGATGCCTTTGCATTATGCTCTTGAATCATAGTCGATTTTTCTCTCCTGTTGCTGGATCTCTCCTTTGATACCATGTGAAAATTTCTAACATGAAATTCTACTGCAGCAACTGATTTATTTCACCTACTTATTCTTCACAATAAGTTATTTATGAAATCTCTTCAACAAATATTAAGATAAATTCTATTGTAGTTATCACATAAATACACATAAAAGAATACATACACAAGAACCAATCACATCAACACAATTGTTTTTGGACAATTGTCCCTGGAAAGGCCCAATCTTGGAACACCGGTGCAGCAGATGAGGGTTTTATTAATCTTCAACAACAATCACATTTACAAGGAATGATTGTACAGAGAACCTAGGAGAAAACACCTGAGACTTTCCCCTGGAAACTTTCTGACACTTTGGAGACCCTTCTCCCACTTCTGCGTCACCTCTGTGTCAGTCTGTGTGGCTTAGTGTGGCTCTGCGTCCCTCTGCGTCAGCCTGTGTGAGGGCTACGCCTTCCTTGGACTACGTCTCCCTCTGCCCTGCCTCTCAATGTCCTTGCGTCACCTCCTCCTTAGTCATTGACTGCTACTGATGCCCTGCTTTTCCTCCACCCTGCAACTCTCCCTCTGAAATCGATCTCCTTCTCTCGAGAATCGATTTTCCTTGAGACACTGAGTATCTGTGGGTGTAGCTCCAAATGATCCTCAAGTCTTCTCTTATACTTTTCTTGTTGATGAATCAATGGACGAGATTATGTCTCTAATTAACGACTAAGATTAAAACAAACTTGATCCTCGTCTCTTAGAAGCTTCTCACCCTTATCTTTATTAATACCCATTAATATTTTTATTTTCTTAAGTTTAGACTTAGGAACCCATTAAAAATATTAATTATTTTAATAACTCCTCATCTGGGTGGAATTTCTCCAAATGATTCTGGGTCTTGGAGATCTCATGTGCCTTAGCCTCTCCACCAAATTTCAAGGCTAGAGCACATTCGATGTTACCAAAAATCAACATTTTCAAGTGCAATAGATATAAGCACTAATTTCTGAAATATTGATAATTACTTCTAATGATGTAGATTTTCTTTTAGCAGTTTTGATTTATCATTAAGCAACTACACTTCAGAAATTTAACCATAAATGTGCAAGAATGATAGAGATCACAGTGCACAAAGAGAATACAAGATTTACCTTGGGAAAACCCACTTGGGGGAAAAACCCCAACAACCTTTCTCTTAGAGAAATTCTTCAGTTCAACAAGAGATACACCTAATTTTGCTAGTCAATATGTTGGTCAAATTGACTTACAATGCAATGGTCAGACTTGGTCAATCAGCCCTCTTGTCAAGTCAATCTTCTGCCCAACAACCTCGGCCCTCTCTAATCTGCCTAGGCCGAAATTCGGCCTTCCAAAATCTGCCTAGAAACTTTGCTCTACTGCCCCGAATATTCTGCCCAGAATTTCGGCCTTGTTGCCAAATACTGCTTCCCAGAAGTTCAACCTGCTGCCTAGAATATGCCCAGAAAGTCACACATGCGAAGTCAAAGAGAGATAAATGCTAGAGATGAATTCGTCCTACTTCGTCCTTCTTCTTTGCTTGGATGCCCAGAATATATCTTGTTGTGTGAGAGATCGAATGGTGCCTTGTGGAGGTGGCCGAGTGCCTTATATATAGTGTTCTGATTGTCCGAATGGGTGACTCTCAACTGGGGCTGACTTGACTTCACAAGTTTGAATTAAAAAATATAAAATAAAAAAATAAAAAATTTCTCTTTTTAAACCAACATGAAGAACATGTCTACATTAATCTTTTCAAAGGATAATCAAATAAAATGACATGAAGAACATGTCTTACATTTTCATTATATATTGCAAGGGCTAAAATATAAATTATGAAGACCAACCATAGCTACAAAATTCAACAAGGGCAATGCTAGGAAAAGTGCGTGCTTCCATAATACGCCCCTGGATAACATCAATCAGCCATCTGGAACACTTGTGAATATCTAGGACATCTAGCAAAGTGCTGAGAATCATGCTCATATGTCACACTGGGTAACACCTTACACAATTTGCTTTCTGTACAGTTAGTTTAACCTGCATACTTGATTGATAGTATTGCTTTGTATCACTTTTCTTTTTTAGTGCTTTCAAAATTTGGTCCACAATTGTTGAGAGCATTGCCTTCTGTTGCCCCTGAAGTTTTACTTTCTCAAGCTTGCTAACAATTGAATTCATTATCAGGCAACTGGTACTTTCTTCTTGTTTTGTTCCTTTCTGGATCTTCTGATTTTTTCCCTATCAATTTATATGGTGTTCTACAAAATAATAGCTTGTAGACATCTAACTGTAAGTAATATGCTGTGTGTCAAAGTATCTTCCCTTTTGTGAAATAGGTTGAATCCTTGTTCAAGTCTCCTGAATTGCAAATGCATTGGTGTGTACAGCTTGAATTAAGAATGCAAGCTGAGAACTATGATTAGTAAAATGTGGCATCACTTAAGTTGCTATTCGAGCTTATTTCGATGAAATTTATTTTGTTTGCAGAGTGAATACCAGATCTTCATGGAATCACTTATATGTAGGATTGATTCCAATTGTGAGAGGTTGCTAACTTTTGATACTGAGGTAAGCTGGATTGAATATTTTTTCTTGCTATGACTACTACTTGTCGTCTAGACTGACCTCGTTTTTCTTTCTATGTCTGTTCTTTTAATCCTTTATATTTGTCACAGCCAAACCTATCTTATTCTGCTTCTCTTAATTTTTCTGAAGTTGAAGGCTTTGGTATTTACATAAATGGATGGACAATAACAGTTTTAACACTATTTTGGTAGGAAAACTTCATCTGTCTTGCTTGTTCTTCATATTGTTCCAAGGTAAAAATAGGTCTAACATGAGACACTGCAACTAAAGAGTGCTGTTTCAGTATGTTTAGCATCACTGTGGATGGTATGGCATAACCAACACACAATGTTGCAACAATTAGGATTTTCCACTATGGAGCATTAGAAAGAGATCAGGATGAGGTCTCATGAAGCTCATTGTAATTTGAAATGACTTCATTAATGAACTCATTTGTAAGGATTTGCTTTAGAAGTGATATTAATCAGAATAGAGTCCTCTTTGAAGTCATTTAATTTGCGAATTCAAATCAGTAATGGAATTGTCTTTGTGTCATGTTCTTGGGGCTGACTCATATATTTCTTTGTCATCTAGGCTGCTGGAAATAGAGGAGGTATTACAGATATTGGAATTGCAGTGGATCATGTCAAGCATCCAAAAAGAACTATAAGCTCTTGCACAACAGGGAAATCCCCTTTTCCAGCTCTTGATGCTTTTGTGGAATCTGTTGCTTCTGTAGGAAATGTTCCAGGTATAGGAATTGCTTTATATTGTGAACCAGAAATATTATATTTTCCCCTGTGCATATGAAATTCATTTTTCTGTATCTTTTTTTAGCCCTATGTTGTGGGGAAGTATCTATAGAACTCTCCTTCCATGAATCCTATATTACTTGTAGACCTAGATATCATTTCATTATGATGCTGTCTCCACATTTCATTTATGCATTGGGCAATAGAAATCACATTTCTGGTTAATTTTCTAAGCAAATGACTAATCTTTGGGCCTTTTGTAATCAAGCAAAATTCTTCTGGATAATTTTGGACATGATATGGTGAATATGCAAGTATAAAACAGAGAAAAAATTTATATGTGAAAAATGTCTATGCAAAAATTTCCATGAAATATACAAAATACCATTTATCATATTAGAAATATAACTGAGTGAATTTTCATTAATAGTAGGACGCCATAGGTAAATGAAGCACATTAAAAGTGGGACGTCATTGTTGTTATTATTGCTATTGGGAGGCTCCATGACATAGTTATTGGTCAATTTCACACATCTCAAGGACTTTCAAATTTTATTAGGAGTACTATTGGGGTGAAGCAAGGATGCACCTTTTCCTCCATTGTATTAGGGACGTACATGGATGAGTTGGAAGATTACCTTAGGGAGAACATGTTACCTCCTAGAAATTTAGGGTCATTTCTCATTTTCTTAAGCTTTCCTCTCTCACCAATCACAATGGAAGGTCCTTGGAGTTCAATGGTGGTTACAAGTTGTGGGTTGAAATTTGGAGGCCATGCAGCTTCTTTATCTTGTTCAGTATCATCCAGGGAAGAACAAGGGTGTTGAAGGAGTGAGGGTTGGCTTGACGAAGGATTCGTCAGAGGAACATATGACCATGAGATTCCTTTTGGGCACACTCGACACATTTGAGGCATGATTACATAGCTTGCAATCTTTTTTATTGCATCATTGATGGAGATCCTTGTTCCCAAGTTGAAGCTAGGGCTTTGGACCACATGGATGGAGGATGCAAGCAGGAAGTAAATCCTAGAAGATAGATGCCCTATGTTAAGAGGTGTGCAAGGCATGATCTAACATAGGGTAAGTGTCAAACAAAGCGCAATGACAAAATAGTTTCCCTTGTGTTATCACCCAAATTTTATAATAATGAAAGCCCTAATCCACAAGGTACAATATGAAGGGAAACCTCTAGAAAGGTCATCATTGTTAGCTCAACATCATACTCTTTTCACTTTAGGCTCTCCTCTGAGGCTCTTACTCAACGGAATATCCCGACTAGGATTACGAAGACTCAACAATGAAGTACAAGGTGATGTTCAAAACACCCTTAGTAAAATGATGGTTGGAGTTTTTAGGGCTTTTATAATAAGTGATGGAAGGATATTAAGATCAATGCCAAATCCAACTAGGGAAAAGGATTCAAAGTGAATCAAATAGCAATGAGGTCAATGTTAATGATCCAATTAGTAGAGTTGCAAAGGGCCGCACATCTTGCTTGGGTTGGCACACACAGGGTAAAGACCCATAATCATCTCAGCCCAAACCCTTGCTATTTAGGCCAAAACTTGCTCTTGAAAGGCTAAGGGAGGATCCCCACTTGAAATCCCAACCAATCTCAAATAAGACTAATGTTGAGAAATCTAGGGCATCAATAGTTAGGTGATTTCTCTACTTGTGGTAATGACTTGTGATAGATTTTTGCTACTTGATTATGATCTTCTCTTTCTTGTTGTTATTATTGTGTTCTTTTTCATCAAGACAATTACCATATCATGAACAATAAAGAGACAAGAAACACAGTATATAGGCTTGTCATCCAGGGCCAAAACTTCTCACTTTTTGATAGGAAAACCCAAACGAAATTCTTCAAATAAATCTTCAAATGACGAACACCAAGACCATGACAAAGACCCTTGACACTAGAGTCCTCCCAAGACCAAGTCACTAGCCTCCTCTCCAACGCAGCTCTTCCTCTTCTCCGTATCGGTTTTCCTCAGAATCTTGCAACTCTTCCTCTTCTCCTTCTCGGCTTTCCTCAGAACCTCGGTCTCTTCTTGTAGGTCTGCAACCCTTCCATAGAAACCCTAGAAGATATTCACAACTCAATTAGTCTCCTTAAGAGGGAGACTCCTTACACTTCCTTATTCAATCTCCTTGAGCGAAGTTCTTTTCCAAACTTGATCACTGCAAACTTCGATCTATCCTTGCCAACATCGAACCTGCACTTTCTCGAACGTGTGAGGGTAATCCGGCCCAAAACAGTCCTCTAAAGAGGACCCTTTCCTTCTCTATCTTCTCTTCCTCTTTCGATGATCTAGAGGCTCTTTTCTTCGTAGGTTTCTCGCACTTCTTAGTGGACTTGCTTCGCCGAATTACTTTCCTCCAAATGAGGTCGAGCACTGCTATATATGCTTGTTTGTCCATGCCCTTTAGGCTGACATGATCTCATGAGTAGGCCAACTTTACCTTTCTAGAATTCTCCCTTCGTTGTAGGCCGACTTGATGAGAGCTAGTGACGAGGTCTTGGAGGATGACTTTACATAGACAAGTAGGACTCTTTACAATGTGTAACACGTCTTCATTACATGACATTGACTCTTCAGACTTTTATGACTAGATGCCTGTATACCTAAGGGTTCTCAATGGGAGCCTTTACTAAAATAAAATTATTGAGAGCCTTTACTAAAATAAAATCTCTTGTTCATGAAATCCATGATGCAAACATTACAATAAATTTTATTTTTCTTCTTTACATCTCTTTACATAAAACAATAATTACATGTCATTATGAAGACCGAACCTAGTTACACTTTTCAACACTCCCTCTTAACTAGGGAGGTATTCATAATGGTAGTTGGTCATTCTTAATCAAAGAATTTCTCATAAGAAGAATCAAATTGGTAACCCATTTGTTTAGCACTATACCAACCAACATTGTTACATAGCAAGGCCATCACTAATAGTTCTATCTCTCCAAAAGATCTGAGCTCAATGCTGGTGAGACCAATGATTTATAGACACTCTCGTCATTATTTCTCTCGAAACATGCCACACCGAGTTCTCAAGGTGTGTTCCATCAGGACTATTTTTATCTTGGACTCCCCAATCCTCAAAGAATACCGGTCATCTACGACTACTCTTATCTTGGATGCCCTATCTCATCCTCAAGGAGTATCAGATGCCAAATGATTACCCAATCCTCCACTTTCTCTTCCCAGGTGAAGACCAGGAGGATGTGTCTATCTCTCCCTCTCAATTAGGGAGGACATATCTATTCCAATAAAGGAATGTACTCATTCCTACAGAAGGAATGTACGTAAGCTCCCTCTTGGCTTAGGAATTTCCAAGTTTCTTCCAAGTAACAAACTTCTTTCCAGGCTCCCTCTTAATTAGGGACCTACAACAACTCCTCAGGGGGAGATGATGGGACAACGAACTGCGTGAAGAATTCCTTCCTTCGATGTCATAAACTTCTTTGTCACAGAGTCTTCATCTTTTGGGACTTCTTCATAGGGCACAAACCATCCATCACTTTCATCCACAAGTCAGTCATGTCATCATTCCTCTCATCAGAAAGTGATTTATCATTCTACATCTGGCATTGCTTCATGTTATGCGACCTTCATCATACTTTCTTTTTCGGAAGGATCTTGCATCCTTTTACATGGTTATCTTGGAAGACATCCACATTTCTTCCCCTTGGTAGCCTTGCATAAACCCAACCAGATACTAGTTCGGAAATAAGAAATGAACACTTAAATCATAATTACCTTTGTGATGGTCTTTCATCATGAAACGGGAGAGCGGTTCCGTGCTACCGATGTGCTGCTTGTACCAGGATTGGGGATGAAATTACTTTCCGTGTCTCAACTTCAAGGCAAAGGCTATGACGTTTTCTTCATCAAGGAGAAAGTATATGTCAAACACCTGAGATGGAAAAAGAAAGTGCAGATCGGGATCAAAAGTAACAGGTTGTACAGACTACAACTAGAATCACCAGTGGCACTAATACGTAGGCATGGAGACAAGGATTTGAACGAACTATGGCACAGAAGAATGGGACATTTGCACCATGGGGCACTGAGAATTCTTAGGAGCACTGTAATAGGAGTTCCGGATCTTAGTACAGAACGAGATGATGTATGCAGAAGATGTTCTCTAGGAAAGTATGCCAAGGCAACATTTCCTAGAAGTAAAAACAGGGCCAAGAGTGTACTAGGATTGATACACTCAGATATCTGCGGACCCATGTCCACTAAAGCTCTTAGTGGCGCTGAGTACTTCCTTACCTTCTTTAATGACCACTCAAGGAAAACATGGATTTATTTTCTGAAAACCAAGGATGAGGTTTTCTGTTGATTCAAAGAGTTCAAGGCTTTGGTGGAGAATCTGACTAGGAAGAAAATAAAAGTTTTACGCTCAGATAATGGTGGAGACTATGTCGATAAGGACTTCACTGGTTTTTGCGCTAAGGAGGGCATCAAAAGAGAGTGGACAACTTCGTACAATCTGGAGCAGAATGGAGTAGCAGAAAGAAAGAATAGGACTATTGTAGAAGCAACTAGGGCCATGATGTATGATCAGGATATGCCAAAATTCTTGTGGGTAGAAGCATGCAACACAACAATCTATGTCCAAAATAGAACTACTCATCGGGCATTGCGCAAGATTACTCCAGAGCAAGTCTTCATAGGGAAGACGCCTGAAGTTAGTCATTTTAGGATATTTGGTAGCTTAGCATATTGTTGCATAACCGAGGAAAAGAGGATGAATATGGATCAAACTGCAGAGAAAGGATATCTAATGGGATATAGCGAGAACACTAAGGTATATAAAATCTATTTTCCAGGGAGCAGGAAGGTAGTAGTTCGACAATATGTGAAGTTCATGGAAGACAGGGCTTTCAGGAAATCTCGAGAAATGCCTTCTGAGGAGCAGTCAAAAGAGGAACCATTGGTCAAACCTCTTCAACCAACGGAAGAAAAGAATTCTTCCTCGGGTCAGGAAGAATCACAGGATGAGGAGGAGCCAATAGAAGCACTTGCTGGTAGAGGAAGAATGAGCAGGGAACTTCGTCAGATTCTACGAGATGCTAAGGACTTCATAGGTGCGCCAAGAACAATAAGAGGGAGCGAAAACAACCAGATAGATATCAGGCATTAGTAGCTCAGGATGGGGAGCCTGCCAGTTTTCAGGAGGTAGCTCAAGATCAGGTTTGGCTGGCTGCGAAGGTAGAGGAGTACAACTTCATAATGGTGAACGATGTCTGGGAGGTAGTGCCAAGGCCACAAGACAGATCAATGGTAGGTTCGAGATGGATCTATAAGATTAAATACTCTGCAGACGGTAGTGTTGAGAAATACAAAGCCAAGTTTGTGGCTAAGGGGTATGCTCAGAAGGAAGGAATTGACTACGAAGAAACCTTCGCCCTAGTAGCTAGGTATACATCTATTAGAACCGTGATATCTCTTGCAGCACAGATGGGGTGGGAGATTCATCAGATGGATGTCAAAATGGCATTTCTGAATGGTGTGATAGAAGAAGAGGTATACATTGAACAACCAGAGGGCTTTGAGACACATGAGAAGAAGTCTCATGTATGCAGATTGAAGAAAGCCTTGTATGGGCTGAAACAGGCACCTAGAGCGTGGTATGGGCGAATCGATGGCTACTTGCAGAAAATGGGATTTGTCAAGAGTGACGTAGATCCAAATCTCTACTATCTGGTTGTAGAGAATGAGCCTCTAATCTTAGTATTATATGTGGATGATCTCTTCCTGACAGGATCATCTAGGCTCATAGGGGACTGCAAGAAGAATCTAGCCATAGAGTTTGACATGAAGGATTTGGGACGAATGCATTATTTCTTGGGGTTGGAAGTTTGGCAGCAAAAGGGGGAGATCTTCCTTGGGCAAGGGATATGCTACAGAAATCCTGAAGAGATTCATGATGGAGGATTGTAGACCCATGGCTCTAAGTTGCACGAAACGGGGAAACGGGTACGAGTTTCCGAAACGGGAAGCGATACGAAACTTGACCTCCCCAAATTTTGGAAACGGGGAAACGCGAATATATATATATATATATATATATCTATCTATCTATCTATATATATATATATATATATATATATATATATATATATATATATATATATTGAAAATATTTAAATATATATACATGTGCAATCATAAAGCATAAATGATACATTATAATTTATTACACTTAAACATTAAGATTTAATTTACATCACATTTACTCATGAATGATCACATAATGAAAATAAAAATATCGGAATATCCAAAAGCAACCTTTATTATATATCCAAATCTCAAAATCAGCCTTTATTTATATTAATATATGAGGTTGCAAGTACAATAAAGACTATAAGGCTGCAAGAGAGAGATCCAAATCAGGATTTTCTGCATCCACATCCCATTCTTTAGAAGGACCATTGTTGTATTGGGAGTCTCCTCCTACATAGTCGAACGACCTTAGTGCTCTTGATTAAATACATGTTTCATACCCTAGTAGCCTACATGATCTTGATTATTGGGAGTTTCCCCTGCATAAAGGGCTTGGTTCTCTTGATTAAATACAAGTTCCATACCCTAGTACATGATAAAATCCAATGGAAACATTGCAATCCCTCCAATTCTGAAATCCTGAAAAATAAATAAGTCTGCTGGATTTTGAGTGAGATCTAAAATTCTACTTTCTCCATATGAAATCCAATGAGGGCGAAACCACTCTCAAACATTCTGAGTCATTTCATGGTAATGTTAAAAATTCAAGTAAAAGGATGAAAATGAAAAATAAAAGAGAATATCACTTTTACTTTAAGAATTTAACATTACCATGAACTGCATATCCCTCAAACTTCCTGATGAATTGCATATCAACACTAGGGAAAAAATTCACTTCTATAACTTTAGACATGCATCTAGAAGCAACAAGAAGTCACTAACATACCCTAAAAGTAAATTAAAAAAAAAAATAAAAAAAACACAAGTTAATGAGGAAACGTGGGTCGTACGGCCCTGAAACGCATTTCCGGCCGTACTGGCCACGTTTCCGTTTTGGGAAACGTGGCAGTACTGCCGGAAACGCGTTTCACGGCCGTACCAAACGCGTTTCCGCGTTTTGTACCCGTTTCCGTACGGAAACTGGCCTCTATACCACGTTTCTTGCAACATAGCCATGGCTATTCCAATGATAACCAACTGGAAGAAGATTGATGCATCAAAAGACAAAGATGTTGATCCCACCTTATACAGGCAGCTCATGGGGTCCCTGATGTATTTGGTCAATACCAAGCCAGACATTTGCTATGCTGTCAACACTCTCAGTCAGTTCATGGTTGAGCCGAAGAGAGCGCACTGGGAAGCCAAACATGTTCTCAGATATTTACAGGGAACAGTCGATTATGGACTCTTGTACACCAGGGGTAAGGATATTAGATTGAGTGGGTTTACTGATGCAGATTGGGTAGGAAGTTCAGTGGATCGGAAAAGTACCTCTGGGTACTGTTTCAACATTGGATCAGGAATGACCTCCTAGTGCAGTAGGAAACAGAAATTTGTGGCTCTGAGCTCAGCTGAGGCAGAATATATAGCCGCAAGCACAGCTTTGTGCGAGGCCATATGGCTTAGAAAACTGCTTGTGAACCTATTCAGAAGAAGGATGGAGGCGACAAGGATCTTGTGTGATAATCAGAGTTGCATCAATCTCTCTGAGAATCCAGTGTTTCACGATCGGTCAAAGTATATTGATATCTGGTGTCACTTTGTTAGAGACTATGTCCAACGAGGAGTTGTATAGTTGAACTACACTCCTACAGGAGAATAGGTGACAGACATCCTTACCAAGGCCCTTGGAAGAACCAAGTTTGATTATTTTAGGGAGAAGATGGGGATGATAAAGAATCCATTTTAGTAGCAGAAATGGGTATGATGTTGCAGTGTAGTAGTAGTCAGCAGTAGCACGATGCAACATGATGAGAAGGAGTTTGCAGTGCAGATGCAGTGTTGGGAAGATGGACCAGTAGCAGCACGGATGCAGAGGGAGCTGCAGTACAGATGTAGCAGTGGCAGTGATAGAGCCATGGGCAACAGTACAAGATGCAGCAGTACAGAGGATGTTGGGTAGGGAGGCTTAGCATCAGCACAGGTACCGATGTCGTATGATCAGAGTAATGCTTAGTGTGGAGTATTACTAGAGCACAATCCTTGCTAAGAGGGAGTGTTGATTTGGGGTAGCATTGGATGTGCTCTAGCCATGAAAATTGGTGGAGAGGCTAAAGCACATGAGATCTCCAAGACCTAGAAATGGTTTGGGCAGATTCAAACCGGTTTGTGAGATATTAAAATAATTAATATTTTTAATGGAGTTCCTAAGTCTAAACTTAGGAAAAATAAAATATTAATGGGTATTAATATAAAACTAGGTTAGAAGGTTCCAAAAGTCATGGATCAATCCAAATCTAATCTTAGCCGTTGATTAGAGATTTAATCTCGGCCGTTGAAAGATCAACAGGAAAAGTATAAGAAGAGGCTTGAGGGTTAGTTGGATAACATACTGAGGGAGACCAGTCAGTTCGATTGCTGGTGCGGGGTTAGCTGAGAAATTCGAAGTAGTGGTCTGGAGAGCATCAGGAGGTAGCAAGTACGGAGCAGAGTCGGGAACAACACCAGGGGAACATCGTAGAGGCTAGAGAGGTAGACGCAGAGGCTGCAGATTGCGCAGTCACTGGAGGGCTTGCGTGGGTGACACAGAGAGGCCCAACGTTGACGCAGAGAGGCAGGGGTTGACGCAGAGGGTCTGGGAGCTACGTAGAGGTCAGGCAGACTGACGCTGAGACTGTGGGAAGTGCTAAGGAATTTTCTCTCTGTTGGGTAAGCCAGTTTGGCACCCAGTTGTACTAAAGAATTGTTGAATAATAAAATCCTCCCTTGCTGCATCGGTTTTTCCACATTGGGTTTTTTCAGGAACTGATTGTCCAAAATATTTGTGTCGATGTGTTAATTCTTGTGCATGTGTTTGTTTTTGTATTATGATGTGATATCTGTAGTAGAATTTATTTTAATGTTTACTGAAGGATTTTCGTAAATAACTTATCGGGAAATAAGTAGGTAAAATAAATCAGTTGTTGCAGTGATAGAATTTTCACAATTCACACCCATATAGCATAATTGCACAAGCTAGGAGTCCAAAAAGCACTTTAACCGTTTTCTAATCCCATAACTCTGCCTCTCTACATCTGTTTTGAAGAGCATATAATGCTTTCCACCCTCCTAAAATTCTCTTCTTTCTGTAGTCCTCACAATTGAGTTTGTTGTTGAAATCAATCCCAAGGTACTTGTACTCATTTACCTCTTCAAGAAGGTTGTCTTCAAAGAAGAAAGTATGCTGGCTCTGCTTCCTTTTATTAGAGAAAATCATTATTTGGTTTTGCTAGTACTGACTTGCATCCCCACTGCTCTACAAAAATTCTCAAGGGCATATAAGTGCATTTGAAATCCATGGGCCAATTTAGAAATCAATACAATATCATCAGCATATAAAAGAAGCTTTATCACAAACTCCCCCAACCGAACAC
Organism: Pinus tabuliformis; assembly: GCA_031772625.1. NCBI lineage: Eukaryota > Viridiplantae > Streptophyta > Pinopsida > Pinales > Pinaceae > Pinus > Pinus tabuliformis. The sequence continues at coordinate 612,574,562 of CM062806.1, read as the reverse complement.
CATCTCCACCTTGCAGATTTAGCCGCTCTTCCAATTCATCAATATATAAACCAAAAATTGTAGGTGATAAAGGGCAACAATGCTTGACTCCAATGTCACTTATAAAGCTTTCTGAAATACCTGCTGAGTTCTAAATTTGACTTTCACTTCTTCATAAAGTCTATGGACAACAACTCTATAATACACATGAATTTCAAGTTCTTCTATTCTACTCCACAACTTATCTCTAGGGACTGTGTCAAATGCTTTTTTGAAGTCAACAAAGTAGCAAAATACTTTTTCTTTGTCCTCCCAAACCTTTTCAACAATGTGTCTCAACGTGATACCATGATCCACTGTAGAATTCTTCGGCCTAAAACCTGCTTGTCCTCTTGCCCTCTTTTCTTTTACTTCTGCCCACTTACTAATTCTGTTTTCTACCATGCTGCCGAAAAGATTTGCAAACAAAGGATTGACCATAATTGTTCTATAGTTGGATGGATTATTAATGTCTCCACTTTTAAAAAGGGGTATTGCTAGGCTAGTTGTCCAGCCTCTTGGGAATCCTCGCTAAATGATGTTGTTGAATATTTCCATGATGTGCAGTGCAAAGAGCGTTCATTCCCCATTTTAGATACTTTGCTTGAAGTTCAACCAAGTCCTTCGCCTTTCCTGTTTTCAGCTTCTTAATTCCATTCTCCACCTATTGTAACGTGAAGAGCTTTGAAGTTGTGTTGATCCTGGGGGGGATCCGCCTCAAGTTCTCTCTCATAGAGTTGTCGTGCATATTAAAACCATTGATTGGCTGTAATATTATTTTCAATTTGCTTCTTCCTTGGTTGCAGTTCTTGCCAAAAAAGCTTTGGATTATTCTTGCTTAAATATATTAACTCTTCTCTCCTTGTTGGCATGAACTCATCTTCTTTCTTTTTTAGTATCTGCTTATATAACTTTACATTCATCTTCTCCTTTCCTGCGTTTTTCAAGGTTCTCCTTGCCATTTTGCATTCCTCATCAAACCAAGCATTTACAGGAAAAAAATTTGATTCTGATTTCCTATTTTTTGCTCTTTTGTACTTCTCAAGTGCACTTTGAATTATATTTGTTAACTCATGACTGTTGGAGCTTTTGAAACCAGTTTTCTCCTTCTAAATTAATCTCTCTGACATTGTCTTGAAGATAGTACATTTTTCTTGTGTTAGAAGAATTTTGCCCCTTGATAGTGATTGTCAAGAGCATTGGGTTTTCCTCCTATGCTGCCTTTCTTCTAACCATGATAACCTTATATAAATTGGGTTATGATCTGATTTTAATCCCAAATATGCTCCCCAATATTAACTTCGTCTATCTTTTCTATCAAGCTTTGTGAACACATCACATAGTCAACGACACTTGCCCCGTTGTACATGTTGCAAGTGAAGTTCCCAGACCTTTTCCATCTATCTAGACCATTGCAAATAATTAAGTTGAAAGCTCCACACAGTGTAAGCAACTCCTCTCCAAAATGATTGCTAAATTTGTCATCTTCTGAACACCTCACCCATTGGGGATTCTCCTCTTCAGTGAGCCAAATATGATTGTTATCCTCTTTGCAACAAAGAATGTTAGCTTGATTATTTGCTGTTCTAGCATTGAAATCTCCCACTAAAGAACTTCTCCTTGTTGAGAGTACACGGCAATATGTTTTGTTTTAAAGCTGCATACGGATCGTTGCTGTCAAGCCCCTTATTTTTGTAAGTTTTTGAGACTTGAGTGGCAAAATAACATGCTGCAATTCTTATGTGATTCTCATTCTCTAATATTTACAACCACAAATATTGTTTATTTGCATCTTCTTTAATTAACTGAATGTGACAACCTTCTTTTTCTTTCACTAAAACTAGTATTCCCCCATACCCTTTGCCATTTTCTGCTACCTTGTTCCAAACTGCCAACTTCAAATAACCGTCAAACACAGGAGTTTTGCAACCATCATGCTCATGAGTTTCCATGAGACAAATTATGTCTCTACCTTCCGCAATAGGCCCTAACCTAGGTCCCCTCCTCCAAGGGTAACCTCTACAATTCCAACAAACTAAACTTAGGTAGACCTGGGTAGGATTTGACTGCTACGCAGTTTGACAAATAAGAGTCAAATTTGAGTCTTCTCCCCTTTTCGTCCATTCTGCTCTTGTTGTTTTTGTCCCTATTATCGAATCTCTGTTTTTTCTTTAATGCCAGCTTGCTGCCCTGTTTTGCCCAGAGGCCCAAACACTGCAATAACGGCTTTAGTATTGTACAACCATGCCCTTTTCCTTTCATTTCTTGCTGTTCTAATTTTCTCCACTTCATCCCTTCTCTCTTGCTGTTTTTTGGTTCAATCTTTATCGATGAAGAAGTGTAAGCCTTTCAAGAGTTTCTTTTTGCCCAAAAGCTAGTGTTTGTCTTGTACGCCTGCCATGGTGACTTTTATGGGTTGAGGCCTCTCTTCACATATCCTTAGTGTAAACTATCTTTTATTAACTTATAAAATATTATTTTCTTATTGGAAAAAGTCAACTATTGAAGTGAGAATATGTGCTCCAGAATAATGTGCAGAAATGACAGCAGCAATTGTATATAACGAACAATGATAACAAGAAATAATGAGAGTTACACCTCAACCTAATTGTCTTATTATTGGACCAGAATTGTCCTTCAAAGATCATCACTCCAGTTTGATATAGTAGCTTTATTGACCCATGAAAATACAAAAAAAGTGCCTTGAAACTTCTTTACTCCAGCTAGATCTTTAACGATGTCCTTTATCTCTTCTTCACATTTCTTTGGCAAATGAAAATCTCATTATTTAAAGGCTCCCACCATAGACAAACCCTATTTAGCGTGCTTCTCTGTGTGGGAACTCAGGGTTGAAATGTCCACCATAAATGATATCTAAAATACCAAGAGGGTGCTGTCGTTTGGAGGGCACAACTCCCAAGGCACATTCCTGTGTTTGTTGAATCTCTAAAATCCTAGCGCATCTGCTCTCTCCTCAACACAATGCTCCATTACAAATGACCTATCCTCCTTCGAAATAATCCTTATACATCTATTTTTATGTTGGGTTATCTTTAACGTAAGGGCCTACCTCTTCGATGATAAAAATTAATTTTAAGTAGGCCTATCTTTTAGGGGTCGACCTCTCCAGTAATAATGCAAAGCCTCAATTCATAATTTCAAGTGGACCTTGCCTCCTTTATGGTTGGGTGTTCCTCCATATGCCCCAGCCTAGCAGCTACATTATGTACACCATTAAAGAGGATTTTGACCATGTCAAGGGTGTCACTTTACTGACTGTGCACATTGAAGATCCAGTGTTATCAAAGTGGATGGATATCATTTTATCCAATTTTCACATCAAAGATCCAAGTGGTATATAGTGGAAGGATACGAGGGATGCTAAATGAAAGGTATGTTGGCTTGGAACCTTGAGCAGTCAACAATGGGATACTAATTGAGTGCCCAGATGCCCATATTGGTTGATTCAATAGGCTTACGGGGTGAATGGAGCTAGCATAAAAGATGCCATGACTCCAGATCCATTTTATTCCCATAATATATGACATGAAATTAGAAGAATACAAATCTAGGATTGAAAATATTTGTGATTTTGTTTGGATGTAATTTGAAAAGGATATGGTATTTAGGACAATTGGAGGTTAAACTAAATCTCCTAATATCAGACAACACAATGTATTCATATCCTACACTGACATATATACCATTAATTGCTTTCTTTCGTTGGATAGATGTGTTTATTTGAGTTGTTCATGGAGGCCTTATTATTTTACTTTAGGGCTTACATATAAAGCATTACTTTTTCATTAACAGGGCATATTCGAAGCTGGTATTGGTTTTCAGAACATGGTGTGATAGTATACAATATCTCTGGAAATCGGTTTTGTGAAATCATTGGCAGGCAGCATAAGAGCAATCATGGTGAGTTATTGATTCTCAATCCATCCTTGCATGGAAAATGGAACACACTATGTGTTTATTTTCTGTTACAGTTTCATTTCAGTGCGGTGGTGTAATTCTATATTTTGAAGTTATTTGTATTTTTTCATGAGTTTTATTTGTTTAACCAAATGATGGGGTCATTTGCTACCGTGGAAAGAAACCACTACCCTTGAATATCCTTTATTATTTAGTCTTGGTTCCAAGATAGGATTCTAAACTTTTTGGACAATTAATGGAAAGGATATTACAAAATTAGTTTTGTCTGTCAATTTATTAATGGCTATCTTATGATGGAGGTGGTTTGAACATGTTTCTATCTAAAACATTACAATCATAGTTATATTTAAATGTTAAAGTTCCATCTCGTTTTAAACCATAGTTGCACTGGTTCTTATGTCCTCTCATTAATCACACCATACCTGCAGTGTCCCATTCTTATGACTTCTCCATTTACACAGGAAAGTTGGCACACTGCTGCACCCATACTTTAAACTGTTTTCACCATTACCGCACCTGTACTTGTACCTGCACCCACGCCTAGACCACACCTGAATGCATCCATGTAACACTATCTTAAACCATAATGATAGAAGAGCCTTGGCCAGTGTTGAAGTGAGGTTGTGGATTCTCCCTTCCACTTAAATTAGGCATTTTTGTGCTAAATCAGTTACCCAGTTTTTGCCATACATAAGGTAATTCTCAAAATCAGGGGTTGATGTATTTTCCAGATTAGATTGATTTGGTTTTACAATTTATAGCATTTCCTTTGATCTGCACAGTAGTTTCTCAGGCAAATTTTTTATAAAGATGTTGCTGATGAAATGATTTTTCAAATTGACGATACATGGTGTGACTATAGGCCATACTCTCTTTTTAAGGATAATTGGGGAACTGGTTATAATTTCTTTTTGCTTTTTAGTATAGCGTAATATTAGTGTGGAGTCTAATATTTTATGGTAAAAGTTTTCAAATTGTGGCTTCTAGTGTCAGAGATCGGTTGTTCACATCTTGAATCTCTTTCAGGAGCATAGATATTCCAGAAAAAGGGGAATCCTTCTCCAATTCATGAATTATAAATGTATAGAAACTGAGTAAACTGATTTCATTGTATGCGATTACAAGGCGTTACCTACATTATATTGTAGAACTCAGGATTATTTTTGTCATATGATGCAGTACTTTATTTTTCTTCCTCTCTCACTTCACACATTTGCGACCTGAAATGTCTGCTTTAGAGGAGGTAATGGTTAATTGAAAATGTGTAGAAACAGGCGCCATGATTCAACTTTAAAATAGCAAGAGGAAACAATTTATTTTCATTAAGATAATGACGGTAAGCTTTATAAAATGGTTGAATCTTGTGCTCAATAAGAAAATACACAGTGGCACTTCTTACTAGACTTAGGGCCTGTCTAAAGTACTTCAGGTGCAGTTTGAAAGTTTATTTCTATAGCACGGAATAGTATCAAACAGGAGCAGATTGTTGACGAGGACGACACATCAGGAAAGATGTGGATATATTTCTAGAGAAATTAAACTGTCTAATCTGACTCAAGTTTATCGCAAGCAGTCGAAAATCACGGTGGGCCTATGCAGCCGACAAGGAATAGTTGAATGATCTGGGCAGAAAAGATAGTAAATGTTTTAAGCAATGTTTCATAATTAAAAGGATTGGGTATATTCATAGATAAAGATTTTATCCGAGAAGACCAAGCCAAATTGAAAATGGAAGTTCGAAAACTCAAAATCCTAGGAAAGAAGGCAACTGAGCAATAATAAGGAATAAAAGAGCAGTGGTAAGGGATATTTTCCTAGGTTACCTAGATCTGGATCCAGATACAGATATGGTTCTGCTAAACTTTTGAAAAGACGAGAACCAAATAGAGCAGGTGTTAAATTTAGATAAAATGTTCTTTGGTTAGGTTAGATACATCATTAGATCATTAGCCCATTTATCAATTTCAATATTAGCAAAAGAACATAGAAGACAGGCCAAGACAAGAGAACACAGAAATTGGCTCAAGCCAGGGAAAAACCCCAAGATGGAGAAAACCCTTTCTCAACTCTCCTTATTATCAAATATCAAAATTCAGCAGAGAGAGAGAGAGATGGAGTACAGTGGATCAAAGTCAAATCTGACTTGCCAAATTGAGGATTTAATGCTACAACAATTAACTTGATCACTCAATACTACAATTTAGCATCAACTGGACATATGCTGCTGATTAGGGCTGGTCATAGATCTCTGTTGTCCCTCCTGACAGTACCAAGACATTTCTTCATGATTGCGGCTTGCCATAGATCTCTGTTATCCCTTCTGACTGTACCAAGACACCTCCTCATCACTGCGGCTTGCAAGGAACTAACCTTAGGGCCGGTCTATCATCGTTTTAAGCTTCATGGCCTCCTTCCAATAGGGTATACAGACAGCGGCTCTACCTCTGATAATGAATCATAAATGTGGCATCATAAGGAGAGGTTTTCTCCCTTATTTTAACCACAGAGGAGCCCAGATATAATTATACCAACTCGGCCTGCCATTCTGTTCCAGAACTCGGACCTGCAAAGATAAGTTTGCCCACACAAAACTTGCCCAGACCCGAGGCTGACCTTCTTGGAGAATCTCGGCCCTAGTACAGAAGATAACCTAAAAACAAAGCCTCCTTCGACCTTCTTCAAGTACTCGGCTGCCTCAGACATATATCCAAACCTTTTTATGTGTGTGTGAAATGAGGGAGGAGGCACCTCAATATATACAATTCGGTGGGGGTCAAGGAACGTGACCATTGGGCTTGATGAGCTGACATAAGGGTGAAGCCGACCTTGATAATTTGCTTGAAAGAACATAATTCAAAAACTCACTTCTCCTTATCCAAATTTGATGATCTTTAGGTCGATTTTGGTCCTCTCGAAAAGAGGAATTCAGTGCTATGATTATCTTCCCAAAAGGAGTTGTCCAAAGTGGAATTTGGCCCTAGTTGCCAATTTTAACACTCCCTCTCAACTATGGAGAATTCCACTTGCCAATCCATCCATCATCATCGATCATCATGCCATCTTGTTGTGACTCGTCATGAACCATCTCTAAAACTCATCTCTATTCTACTCTGCTGAACACTGGTATAGATAATGAAGAAGAATTGAACGAGAGTGAGTCGCAAGACCTTGCCACTCTCCACTAAGAAAAGTCAATCCTCATAGCTAGAGGTTGAACCCCAATAGGACTTGATCCCAGGTGATCAAGTTGTTGAACACCATGCATCCTAGACATAGGGAGTACAGCAGTACACGATGTGTCCATCAGTAGTGCTATGGTCCCTATCCATTTTTCCCAACTCATTGCCCAGATGAGAGGTACTTCCCATGTGTCCCAAACAACATGGGTAGGATGATGCAGGAACACCAACAGGGAAAGAATATATCACATCTTGTTCATAAGCACACGTAGGGAAAGGAGAAACCACATCCTACAAACATACATCACAACCATACGTAGGAAAGGATGAACCACATCCTACACGCATGCAAACCACTGAGAGTAGGGAAAGGATGAACCACGTCCTACATGCATGCCAATCAATCATTTGTAGGAAGTGTCCTACTCGTGGGGAAAGGATGAACCACGTGCCCCCGACATGTCGACCATCAATTGTAGGGAATGAGCATCCTACATGTGAGGAAAGGGTGAACCACGTCCCACTGACATGTCCATACGCAAATGCCTGAATGCATCTCACTGGGGTATGCGCAGGAGAATGTGAACCACTCATCCTACTCATATGCCATAGGAGATGGTGAACCACTCATCCTATGCATATGTCAACAGCAGTAGGGGAAGGTGAACCACTCACCCTACACGTGTTATCAATCGTAGGGGAAGGTGAACCACTCAACCTACACACATGTCATCCGTCATAGGGGAAGGTAAACCACTCACCCTGTACACCACACACCTATAGGGGAAGGTGAACCACTCACCCTATGGTTGCACATAGCTCAACGAGTACCCGAAGCCTCTAGGAACTCCCAGAGCTCATTCTTAATCAAAGATCCCTTCATATAGGGGATAGAGTCAGGCTGTTGTCTGAAAATCAAGACTAGATCTAGGAGATGATATTGCTGATTGAATCATCTCCATCCAACAGCATACACAACCTTTTTATAATCATATTGATTAGAGATCTTATCTGCACTTAGTAATCCTCTACTTTGAAATGAAGAAAATATTTAACTGATCTTACTCCTTCTTGCTTAGGGAGATCACAAGCCTAAGCTTGTCTTTCCAAAGTGCAAAGTGTCCATTTGGCAGCCTGCTCATCATGAGATCCATCTTCTTTGAAGACATAAAGGTGGACCTTAAGAGATACAACACTTAGATGTGTTCATACTGTTAGCTTCTTTCTAAGAGGCTATGAAAGGATGTCAAATATCTGATCATTTCATCAATAGTGATAAAGCTTGGAGGCTCTCCAATGTATTATATCCAAATGGCTCATGGATGAGTTTTCTGTCTTCATAAGTTAAACTTGCTGCCAAGAACATTCAGCCTCAACGGTGATTCCATTCTAACCGAACCAAGAGATATCAAACAGTCACAAAGTCTTAGATCTCAACAAATAATAAAATCACAGAAGTATTTCAATCAGTGTGGAAAAAGTCTGCAAAAAATCCCGATTTAATCCTAAAAACGCGATTTTTTGAACTAAACGATTTAATCCCCTGACTTTTTGGCGACTTTTTCATAAAGGAAAAAGTCGCAATTTTTTCGTTATACTCCCCATTTAATCGAGAGTCGACCCAAAAAGTCTTCCTCCCTTCCTAGGCCGTAGATAAAGAGGCCGCAAAGGTGAAAAAACTGTAAATTGAAGCTTTCATCCATGCATTTTCAAGTTATTGCATTGTATTGTTTGTCATACTTCTTGCGAGCATAGCAGTCTCATTTGTAATCTGTTAGTTTTGAGGTTAAGATATGTTTTCGTTTTCCAAGGAAAAACAAATCTTTATACTTCATATTTCTAGTTAGAAAGCAAAGTATACATTGGCTAAGCCTCCAGGCTTTCAGTGATCCAGACTCTAAAAGCCACTGCCCCTTCAAAAGATTACAAAAGTACCAAAAGGATAGGCATACAACAGTCTTCCTTAGAAAGAGCCCCACACCATCAAAAACATTGTTACAGTTGTTGAATGCTTCCACAAGAAACAACAAAGAGGAGGTCAAGAAGATCAAATAGCAACAACTTGTCCAAAAAAAACAAAACCAGTGCCTCATAAAAGAACGCATTTTTCAGACAGGAACAAAGTACCTGTGAAATCTTGTGACAACAAAGATCCTTCCTGCAATGAGAGCATGTTTTGAAAGGGAATCTTCTTTAGTGGTGAATTCCCTGTAAATGTGGGGAAAGGTTATGTATCAGAAGTGGATTTTACCTCCAAGAGTTTTTGAATAATAGATGCCAAGGCTAGGTTAATAATCTGACATCTACTGTTTTCTCATAAAATAAGCAGTTTGGATTGACCAAGCATTAATTTCACATCTACTGTGATACTCACTGTTAATTTTCATTGGACCTACCACCTGACACCTTATTACCCAAGCAGATTACAATCTACTGAATATATGCATGACTTATTTCTTAATACAATTACCGGAAACAAAAATTAAAAGGGGAAGAGGATCTCAGTGACTGATTACTTGATGACTTTTAGATGACTCATGATATACATTTATTATATTTTTTGTTGATATTTGACTCTTGAGAGTTGAGACTCGGACAGGACTCAAAATTCAGGAGTTGATTCACTATTTTGATATGTGATGTAGCATTAGACTTCATATACATATTATATATTAGATTTCTTTACATGTTTATGTGTAAATGCATTTATTTGATGTTGTGGATACTCTGGATGTTAAAAAAAATTAAAAAAAAAAGAATAATTTTGTGTTTTTTTAATTTTGCCGACTTTTTCAAAAAACTCCAGACTTTGACGAGTTTTTCAACTTTTGGACCCTTGCCGAATTAATCCCGACTTCGACTTTTTCCACATTGATTTCAATGAGCAGTTATCCAAATATATGAGGCTCATCCATAGATCAATTGATAGGATGTAAGAACAACAACAATCCCACCAGGTATACATATGTAGACCAGTCACTTCTCCATCTCATCGGACCTTTAAAGCTAGGTATTTCTATCTTGACTTAAAAGTCAACTCCCTCTAATATTAATAAACGAGAGGATCATAAAATTCCTTCTTAATTCAGTGACCTTTCGAAACATAATCATTGAGTCACCTGTAACCTGTCCTTTTTCTACTATAGAACCTTAGGTCCATGGTCATCAAGGTATCATCAGAGTCATTATAATCAGTGAACATGAGTCATCAAGTTATTCTGTCAGAGGTTCTATAGCTCCCTCTGAAGTCTTACTTCAGTTGGTCCTTGATCAGTCTGCGCCTCATCTTTCTTCAACTATATCAACAAACTTTCCCTATCAGACTTTCTCACATGCTCTAACCGTTCAACAGTAATTCAAAGCAATCAATGGATTTAGCAGAATCATGTACTTCCGACTATGTGAAGACACCAAGAGATTTGCTCTGAATCTTGCCTTGGAGAGGTCTGTTCTGATGCTTTTGAACTGACTGCTACAAATCTGAATGAGCCAAGATGTTTTAAGCAATTCTGATTCTTACCCCTTATTGTCACTGTTCTGAATATCTTCTGTCATATTCTAGATGGACCACAATTTTAAATTCCAGAACCTGTTATTGCATTTAAATTCACTTGTTGTAATTCTGTCACCATAAATTTCTTAGCATCTAGATGGTAGCATATCAAAGATATAATCTTAGCTTGGCCAGAATACCAATTTGATAATATATATAAGCTCTATCATAACAGTTCGGTAGCAACATATATTCAAACCTTGTGCAACAAACCCAATCACAGGTCATTAACGTTCAGGTACACCGATCTTCAATCAATCCTTCTTTCTTTGCATAGATTGACCAATCACTTTGTCACGTACAACACAACCATTCAGATATAGTAATGTTTAGATAATTTTGTCACCAGCCAAGGGCTCAATGCTCCTTTCAAGGAGAGATCAAGCTCTAGAAATCATTGTTTCTCTTGTATACCATCCTTGTACAAGTCTTTCACAGTGATTTAATCTGGTTAGTCAACAAAGAAGCTTGGACGGACTTCTATATGAGAGTGTTTGAAGAAACCTTATGAGCTACTACCATTCCTCCTATGCACTGCCATGTATAGTGTATCTCAGGATGCGCATTGGTTTTGATTCTTTATTGCATAGATGTTCATAGCGTACTTTTCTTTCAAAGACATATTTCTGGTTCCAGATTTCACATTCGAGTCACCTAGAGTAATCTTCAGAATTTGTTGCTAGCTTATATTGCTTAGACTACAACGAATTTCAAACTTCAAAGTAGTAGTAATACCTAGGTTGCACGAAATTTCTAGGAACCCGGCGTTTCGGGCCGTACCCGTACCCGAAACTTCAAAACTCGGCTGAAACTTGACCATCATGTAATCATATATGATAGTTAATATAGACTTGTTTTTCCTTCTAAATTGTCATCTATGGGTCTTATTCCCTTTTTTCTTGCAATATAATGTGTTATTGGCTTATATATATATATATATATATATATATGACGTTTCGACTAACGTTTCCATTTTTGGGAGGTGACGTTTCTAAATGTACCCGTTTCGGAAACTCCGAAACGTTACGTTGTTTCATGCAACTTAGAGTAATACATAAAATTCTTACTGCTACAAGTAACACAAACTCCAGGGATAACTTTAGAAACATACCCAACCTGTTGTAAATTGAGGCTGAAAGATTATGAGACTTATGCAGGATGAAGAAAGCCTTTTGCCATCAAGTTACCACTCAGTGTCAGAATTGCTTCTTCAATTTGGAGTACTCAAGCCCTAGGTGTCAATCCACAGATATTACAACACTAAAGAATTCGAACTTTAGATTTCGGTCAGAAAGCTTCGAAACCTTGTAGGCTGAGGTTTGATTTTCATGATTGTTAATTTTGTAGAAGAATAGGACTCACGAATTAGTGTCTGATTTAACCTTACTGTGAAGAACTCTTTGGATATATGACCCTCCATCAGACATACAATAGTTCTGAAACCAGATCTGGAGCTCGAATATGTGGTGAAGTAAAAGGACCTCTAGAGCCACAAAAATTTGGAAGCTTGACAATTCTATACACTTGTAAAGTAAGAAACATGAAAACACTCACCAAATTATGACCATTAATTAATACCCTTAATAGATCCTTGAGCGACATTCGCTGTTGACTCCCTTCAATAATTTTCGGTCTTCTGATCATGCTTGATTCCATGGATCCTAAGTGATGATAATGTTTTGGAATATGCACAAGATTGTCTCCTGAATATTGAGAAGAAAAAATGTTCCGTAGATACAGAGAATATTGCAGACATCAAAGGGCTACCAACTCCTCCAACAAAAGAACCTTAGCTGCAGAGAAACTTTGAGCTACTTGCTTCAGATCAATAGTCCTTAGTGATATTCTCACACTGCAGGAGCTATACATCTTCATGCTATCTGAGTACAAAACTGTAATGAGATTATTTCTTGCAAGAACATGAGCTGTAGAGAAAAAGACCTATTATGAGACTTCAAGAATAGACCATAACACACTGTTCAGGATTTTGGAAACAACAACTTTGGTTCCTTTTAAGAGATGATCGATGAGAAGACCCTTACTGAGTGGACACAGGAATTTGGTGTTCTAAAGAGGGCTGACAATTTTGATTTAGGGCTGAAGTAGACCTGTAAGAAGCCTACAACAAATCCAAAACCAAGTCCTATATGTGATGAACCTCTTCTACACAGGGCTAAGAAAATAGAAGATATTTTGTTCAAGAGATGAGACAAGCTCCTAATAGTGAATCAACATTGGAGTGTACAAGAACAATCTTCGTCCATCTTAGTATGCATATGAATAAAATACAACATCTTGGGAATCAGTTTCAATGTTGCACACATCGCGATCGGGATTTAATCGGCGCCGGGAAAAAAGCGGAAAAAATCGTTAAAATCGGGAAAAAATCGGAAAAAAGCGGGAAAAAATCGTTTGGCACAAAAATATTCATTTTTTTTCAATTTTTTTCAATTTTTTTAATATCTAAACCATCTACAACATAAAATAAATACATTGACACATAAATATGATAAAAAAACTAATATATAAGATGTTCAATATCATTTCTAGCGCTAAAATCACACATAACATTGAATCATGTCCTGAATAGTAAGTCCTGAGTCCCAAGTCCAACTCAGCCTCAAAATATCAACAAAAAATATGATAATGTATCTCATCATGTCATAATGTCATATACAATAAAATGAAAGTCTAATCCTATTGATTTCCTCTGCCCCTCTTGCGAGAATATGGCACAGCTTTCTCCTTCCCTCTAGATGTAGAAGCTGGTGCCTGTGGTGGTGGAAATGGCAGTGGAGTCTGACGTGCTCTAGAAGCTGAAGAACTAGTAGTAGCAGCTACAGGAGGCTGAGGTGGACGGAGACCACGTCCTCTACTGGTGGTAGTGGTAGCCCGGGTAGCCCGGGTAGGCGGTGTCACCTCCTCCTCCTGCTCCTCCAACTCCTCCTCCTCCTGCTCCTGCTCCTGCTCCTCCTCCTCCTCCTCCTCCCCCTCCCCCTCCTCCTCCCCCTCCTCCTGCACTAACCAATCCTCAGTGGGATCCATGAGAGGCCTCTCGGTCTCAACCCTCCATTCAGCAGTGGTGTCAATCCCATCCAATGAGATGGCTTCCGTATCAGGTGTCTTCTCTAGTTGTTTCACCCACAATCGAAGATTGTAGTAGACATAGACCATGTCATTAAGTCTATGGGACTCCAACCTGTACAAAGTTCATGAAATAATAAATTAATAATTAATATTATAAAAAAAATATTGTTTAAAACTTTAATGAATTCAAAAATTTATTTGGAAATTTGCAATATTTTAAATGTTTAAGTGTTAACCTATTGCGCTTCTTGTTGTGTATTTTTTCAAATACACTCCAATTGCGCTCACATCCCGAGGAGCTGCATGTTTGGCTGAGGATCCGCACGGCAAGATTTTGCAAAAGGGGTACTCTGCCCCCATACATCTTCCACCATGCGTCTACAACAAAATTACAAAGAAAATTTTAAATAAACATAAGAAAAAAATGGAATTTGAAGAAACAATGAAATTTGAAACAAAGTTACAAAGTACATACTACAAACTAAAAAATACCTGGCATTTTAACCGTCCTATCAATGACAGCCATCTCAAAGCCAAATGTGCCCGCTGACAACTTATATTGCTCAATTTGTCTAGAGGCCTCCATACGTTCTTCTGAAGTTCTCACCATCTTCTGGACACAGGTTAATAATCCTTCCACGACCTCAACATCAAAATTAAACCCACATGCATAAGAAAATGCAGGGTTCAGGAAAAGGCCAGCAGCATGAATGGGACGATGGAGTGTGTTATTCCATCGCTCATCAATGACGTTCCATAGAAGGAGTTGTCTCTGGAACCCATCATCTCCCTTGTCATCATAGTAGGACCGAATGGCTTCTTTGGCCCTATCCATGGCTTCATACAAATAGCCCATTGCGGGCTTCTCACCATCAACCAACCGAAGAACCTTTACCAAAGGTTCTGTAACAGCGCACACCTCCTGCACTCCCGCCCAGAAGTCCTCCTGGTATGAAACTAGTCTGCAGACGGCCTCTCCTTCTGGTTTGCGGCTCATTGTCGAAGCACGCCACTCCTCTGAAAGAAACATTCTCTTCAAATCCCACATAGAATTCAAGAGGGATTGAAGAGATATGAAACTCGTCGCAAACCGTGTAATGGCGGGGCGCACCAACTCTTTGTTGTTGGTGCATTTTCTCATCAAGCTAAGCACAGATGTGTGATTGTAAATAAATTTTGTGATGCTTTTTGATGAGTCAACAACCTCTTTGACAAAGGGAATTTTCCCAATGTCCTCTAACATCAAATCAATACAATGGGCAGCACAAGGTGTCCAAAATAAAGTAGGATGCCTGTCCATAAGCATTCTACCAGCAGCAACATAATTTGCAGCATTGTCCGTTATGACTTGGACAACATTTTCTGCACCCACCTCCAAAATAAACACATCCAGCAAATCACATAAATTTTTTGCATCTTTGATTTGATGAGTTGCATCAACAGATTTGATAAACATAGTCCCCAAGGGACAACTAACCAAGAAGTTTATAAGGGTTCTCCCCTTTTGGTCAGTCCAACCATCTGACATAACAGTGCATCCTGTTTGTGCCCATGATGCCCTAAAATCCTCCAATCTTTGGGTGCAGTCACGCTTTTCATCTTGAAGAAGCCGGCCTCTGAAATCATGAAGAGAAGGGAGTTTGTACCCCGGGCCAACACTGGCAACAGCATCAAGAGTAGGTTGGAAAAATGGATTATTCCTTATAATGCTGAAAGGAATATCACTCCAGAGGAGAAATTTTGTCATCAACTTGTCAGCTTTTTCTTTTTCAGTTCTTTTTAGCATTGAACCAATAGTTGGTTGTGAACCAGGTGTGGTTCGAGGAACAAAATATGATGATGCAGCTACCGGATTGACTGACGCTGCAGTAGAACCTGTGCCACTTGGCCCACTTCCTTCAACTGACCTTTTTAGTTGCCTTTTGAGTTCTTCTTTGGCGTCTCTAGTGTGCTCTAATTCTCCCAATGCTCTCATGGCTTTTTGGATAATTTCAGCATTTGTCTTTAGACAGGGCACCACATCATGTCCAGGGATTTGTGCAAGGTGGAACTTCAACCTGTACACCCCCCCGAATATTTCCTTTCCACACAACTTGCAATACAAGTTTTGTCTATCATTCGGAGTTTTAGGGTCACCATATTCCCAGAAAGGATCCAATTTCCTTGGCATGTTTGTTTTTGAATTTTGAATTTGCAAACCTATGGAAAAATAAGGATTAGGAAATAGGAATTTAGGATTACATAAATGATAATAGTAAATACAAATTACAATTTAGCATTTGCAAAATTACAAGCTAATTATTTCCAAAATCCCAATTTCTAAACCCAAGTTACCCAACCAAATGCCAAAAAACAATGAAAAATAAAAAAAAATAAACAATGTTTAAAGAAAATGAGAAAATAAAAATCAAAAATTGGTTCTCATAGTCATAACAAATAACCCATCCCAAATCAATGAAAAATTTCCAAAAATTCTTTAAAAACAATGAAAAACAAAGTTTTTATAGAACCAAAACAAAAAAAAATTAATCTACATACCTGGTTTATGGACAAATTGGCGATCTTGGCTTGGATTCCTCCTAAAATCGCTTCGATTCGCTCCCACAACGGACGGCAACCCTCTCCCTCACTTCCTCTCCTTCTCCTCCTTCTCCTCCGCGGCGGACTGCTGAATGAACAAAAAAAATTTCGTTTTTTCCATATAAAACCCCGCTGCCCGCGCCCCTCGCGATTTAATGCGAAAAAATCGCTATAAAAAAAAGCGGCGATTTTTTGGATAAAAATCGCGCTTTGAATCGGCAATTTAAAAAAATCGCGATTTTCCGATTTTATCGCGATGTGTGCAACACTGATCAGTTTCATGCCCAACATATGTAATACGTCTTGCCTGTAGCAATGCTTCGCCCCCAAAATACACATGTTCAAGCCTTCAATTGATACGCAGCTCAGAAAGAAAGGAAAACTCGCCCAAAAGTGAAATATGCTCATAGTCTTGATGAGTTGCCCCTCCAAGGAGTAAATTTAACCACTGGCACCTTTAGTTAGAATCGATTATGAGAGTAGCATCTCAAAGATACAAACTCAATGTTGATTTGTGGTAGCATCGGATGTGCTCTAGCCATGAAAATTGGTGGAGAGGCTAAGGCACATAAGATCTCCAAGACTCATAAATGGTTTGGGGAAATTCCACCCAGTTGGAGAGATATTTAAAGAATTAATATTTTTAATGGGGTTCCTAAGTATAAACTTAGGAAAATTAAAATATTAATGGGTATTAATATAAAATTGGGTGAGAATGTTCTAAATGACATGTATCAAGCCAAACCTAATCTTAGCCGTTGATTAGGCACTTAATCTCGGCCGTTGAAGACTCAACAAGAAAAGTATAAGAGGAGGCTTTGTTGAAATTTCTAAGTATTACCCATTAGAAATTTTATCTGTATTCTTTGGTTTATTTCGCCTACTTGTTTAATTACTAGCAAGTTATTTAACCATATAAATACTAAAATAAACACAATATAGTCTCAACCATCTACAGATCAACAACTGAAAGAAATGAACAAACACACAAGGGACACCGTTATTTTTGGACAATTGTCCCCGGAAAAACCCAACTTGGGAAAACCGGTGCAACAGTTCTGAGGGTTTTATTATTAAGCAACTTTTCTTGAGTACACTGGGTGCCAAACTGGCTCACCCAACAGAGATAAAAAATCTGGCAGTAATACCTCTCTTCGGAAGCAGATATTCTAAAAGTCTGCCCCACGAAACCCTCTCTAGCACAATCTAAAGCACTGCGTCAGCCCTCCTGGCCTCTGCGTCAGCCTGAAACCCTCTGCGTCAGCCCTCTGAGGCTCTGTGCAACCTCTCTGGCCCTCTGCATCACTTCTGCAGCCTCTGTGTGGGTCACGAAGGTCCTTCTGGCCTCTGCACAGTCACTGCTAGCCTCTGTGTGGCTCCCTCTGGCTCTGTGTCTGCCTCTCTGCCTCTGCACTGGTCTTCCGACACTATCTCTGCCTCTCCGCCTCGTACTTACTGCCCCTCGCTGCTATACTGATCTGTTAAAATTGGAAACTAGGGCCAAAATTCATGTGGGTCACCTTATTCATGGATGATAATATTTTTACTAGATTCCTCTCGTCGAGAGGTGTAGGATTGATCTAAATATTATCCGATTCCGATAAGTATTTATGGAGATATGAATTTATTTATATTATGGACTAATTGTCAAAGTCAGCCAGCAAATTATGTAGGCTCAGAAGCCCAACAGTCGCATCTATTCAACCCCAATGTTTTGCATATAAATACAAGGAGTATTTTCCTCGTTTGCACACTTCACTCTCATCGCATCTCTCTCTCTCTCTCCTGCGCAGAAAGGACTCTTCTCTCACACGTGTGGAAGGAAGGACGTAGAATTTAGGGCTGCAACTACAGATCGGAAGTTTGACCAACATTGACCATCATTCTCTCTCTGGACTGTGCAGTAGGTGAACCTGACACTCTTTGGAAGGCCACATTTTTTGGTGAAGGAATCAAGGCGATCTGACGATCGGTTTGCAAGATATTGACTGCCCTAGTTTAGGGCTGATCTAGGGTTTGCTGTTGTTGATGTAAATCAGATTTTTGTACTATTTCTCTCTACTGAATTATTGAAGATAAAAGAAGATTTGATCAAAGGGTTTCCCCATATTGGGGTTTGTCCCTGGTTAGCCGCCACATCTTGTGTCTCTTGTCTTGGCTTGTTTTTCTGTCGATCATTTAATGTTCTATCTGCACTTTACTTAATGTACATGTGATTGCTAATTTGTGGATAATAATAAGAAAGATAAGTAAACTGCTCTAAGCATAGAACATACCATAAATTTTCATGGTATCAGAGCTGAGGTGAAGACAAAGCCCGAGCAAGAGCAAGAGCAATCACTGACAAGAAGATTGGCAAGGCTATCCTAAAAGAACTATGGGGTCCTCAACACTCTTCCCCACCGAAGACAATCTCCGTGAGAAGTCTGGCTATCATGGATGGAAGATGTCTCTCGATCTGACTTTAGAAGATTAGGGTGTGTTGGACCATGTGAGAGGCAATATTGTTGAGCCTCCATCAAATGCACCCGTTGCTGCCAGGAACAAATGGAAAACCGGAGCAGTCAAAACAAAGAAGATCATCTGGGACTCTATCGACAAGCGCTTGGTGGCTTATGTTTCTGAGCTGAACACTTTAAAGTTAATGATGCAAATCGAGTTCTGTTTCTTAGAAATAAGCTGAAGGAAATTAAGGAGGGCAAAGATGAAAATATGCAAGCATATTTCTTAAGAATCACTGAGATCAAGAACAATCTCCTATCTATTGGGGAAGTAATTTGTGACAGGGAAATGGCACTTGCAACTCTTGGATGACTACCATCTGAATGGTATGTATTCAGGACTACTCTCCTCAACAATAATGTAATTCCTAGATCTAAGGAATTAATGGCTAGATGCATTCAAGAAGAAGCTAGAATGGAAGAATAGGAAATGCCCACACTTAAAGGTCATCTCGCTGCCTTTTCTTCTCATGCTAAAAGAAGAAACAATTCTGGGGCTAAATCCAAAAGGAAGACTAGACCAAAGTGTGGAAAAGGACGATGTTGCCATTGCAATAAACTAGGTCATTATGCAAGGGAGTGTTCTGATAAAAAGAACTCACACTGTGATAATGATCAAAATCCCTCTCAAGGCAATCAAAGAAATGGCAGGTCAAATGGCTGAGGTAAAAGGAGTGCTGGAAATCAAGGAAGAGGACAACCATTCAAGAAGGCAAGAAATTCTAGGTATGAATCTAATACTGTTGACAATAAGCAGGATGAATATTATCTACTAGCTGCTCTATCTACCTCTGCTCTTTCGGTCTCACTGGGAAATTGGCGTATTGATAGTGGTGCCTCAGGGCACTTCACTGGTTACAAAGAAGTTCTCCATAATCTGATAGAGAAAGAAACCAACCTAGAAATTGTCCTTGGAGATAATATGAAATATCCCATAAAAGGTGTAGGCAATGTCTCTCTTAAATTGAATCAAGGTAATACAATCCACCTACAGGATGTATTATATGTACCTGATCTCAAAAAGAACCTGGTGTCCATTTTGGCAATGGAAGACAAAGGCTACAAGGTGGATTTTAGCGATGGCAAGGTACGTGCATGGAAAAACAATATTAAAGATGCCTTCACTCTGGGGTTTCGAGTTGATGCATTATATCAGGTCAGAGGAAGTCCGCTAGGTGTCATGTCTTGTGACACGTCTCTTCAGTCCGAACTATGGCATCAGAGGTTTTCTCACCTTCACTATAAAGCTCTACCTGATGTAAGAAAAATGGTGACTAGGATGCCCGAGTTCAGATTAGAGCAAGAAGGTGTATGTCCTGGATGTGCTAAAGGAAAGCTAAAAAGGGGACCATTCCCTTCAAGCCAAGGCAAGACCTCCAATATATTGCAGTTAGTTCACTCAGACATATTTGGTATGATGCTTGTGAACTCCTTGGAGGATATTCATATTACCTCACTTTTACAGATGACTATTCTCGCAAGACTTGGATATACCTCTTGAAAAAGAAGGATGAAGTGTTTTCCTGATTTTGACACTTCAAAGCCTTGATCTGAAATCAAACTGAAAAGAAGATCAAGATCTTAAGGACTGATAATGGGATTGAATATGAATCTAATGAGTTTCATGACTTTTGCAAAGAGGTCGACATTAAGAGGGAGACTACTACACCGTACACTCTTGAACAGAATAGTGTGGCAGAAAGGAAGAACCGTATGATTGTGGAAGCTGTTCGAGCTATGCTCCATGATCAAAGACTTCCGAAGTTTCTATGGGCCAAAGCTGCAAACACCGCCGTATATGTGCAAAACCGATGCCCCCGTCAAGCATTGGGTTCCAAGACTCTCGAAGAAATGTTCACCGGTAAGAAACTTGATGTATCTCATTTTAGAATTTTTGGAAGCCTTGTATATTTTCATGTGCCGAAAGAGAAAAGGAACAAATTGGGTGCATCTGGAAAGAAAGGAATCTTCGTGGGCTATAGTGAAAATACTAAGGGCTATAGAATCTACGTAGCCAGTCAAAGGGAAGTCGTGATTAGTCATGATGTCACCTTTGACGAAGATATGGCTCTCAGCAAGGTGAACAATCTTCCTACTGTGAGGAGCTCTCAAGAAGCTGACACCAGGGAACCTAAAGAAAAAGATGATGAAACAATGCCTGATGTGGAAGAACTCATGGATCCTATTGATCCTCCTCCACCTGAGCCTTCCTCTTCTAAGAAGAGGCCTTCATGGCTTAGGGGGACACTTGATGATGCTGAAGGACATGCTGCACACCGAGGAACCTTCTGTGAAAGTAAGAAACCAAACAGGTATCAGGGATACTTGACCATCATGAGCACGATCATTCAAAATGAGCCTTCATCATTCTTAGATGCCGTCAAGCATCAAGTATGGAAGGATGCTATGACTAAATAATATGAGTCTATTATGAAGAATGATGTCTGGTAAGTGGTTCCCAGACCCCTGTATAAGACAATAGTCACTTCTAAATGGCTTTACAAGATAAAGCATGCAGCTGATGAAAGTACGGAAAAGTATAAAGCTCGTTTTGTCGCTTGTGGCTTCTCCCAGAAGGAAGGTATAGACTATGACGAGATATTTGCACCTGTTGCTAGATATACCACCATCTGCTCGATCATAGCCCTTGCGGCTTCACAAGGATGGAAACTACATCAGATGGATGTTAAGACCGCGTTCTTGCATGGTTCAATCAAGGAATAGGTCTACGTGGAGCAATCCGAAGGATTTGAGATTTATGATTGAAAATCTCATGTGTGCAGGTTGAAGAAGTCCCTTTATGGGCTGAAGCAAGCACCCCGAGCATGGTATGAGAGGATCGATAACTACTTGATGAAGCTGGGATTCACTAGGAGTGAAGCCGATCCCAACCTGTACTTCAAGGTTGAAGATGAAAAACCTCTCATATTGGTGTTGTATGTTGATGACCTCTTTCTAACAGGTGCAGACCCTCTCATTCACAAATGTAAGAGGGAGCTGGCATTTGAATTTGAAATGAAGGACCTAGGACTGATGCACTATTTCCTAGGACTCGAAGTTTGGCAGAAGGTAGGGGAAATTTTCCTATCTCAGGGAAAATATGTGGTGAAGGTATTGGCAAGAGTTGGTATGGTGGATTGCAAGCCCGTAACTACCCTGATGGAGCTTGACTTCAAAAAGTTAAGCAGTAGTGTTGCTGGACCTGTTTTACGAAATGCCATCGAGTATCATCAACTCGTCGAAGCATTAATGTTCTTAGTGAACTCCCGTCCAGACATATGCTTTGCAGTCAACACATTGAGTCAACATATGGTTGAACCTCACCACATACATTGGATTGGTGCCATGAATCTGTTGAGATATCTTCGTGGCACAATTACTTATGGGTTAGGATACACTGTTGGAGAAGTGAGACTACTTGGATATACTGATGCTGATTGGGTAGGCAGTGTGATGGACCGTAAGAGCACTTCCAGGTGCTGTTTCACCTTGGGATCTGCTTCATTATCCTGGATGAGCACGAAGCAAAAGTCGGTGGCTTTGAGCACCGCCAAGGCAAAGTATATTGCCGCTAGCATGGCCTCCTGTGAGGCAGTCTAGTTGCGAAAGCTCTTCAGTGAGTTATTTGGATTTACATTTGATACCACTGTGGTTCTATGTGACAACCAGAGCGGGATCCGTTTATCAGAAAATCCCGTATTTCATGATCGCTCCAAGCATATCGATATCAGGTACCACTATATTCGAGATATGGTGCAGCGAGGAGCAATAAGGCTCCAACATATCGATACAGATGAATAGGTCGTCAACATTCTGACAAAGCCCCTAGGAAAGGTCAAATTCTTGACTTTCCGAGAACGACTTGGTGTCGTTCAAAGACCCTCCGATGAGGGTCAAGTTTGATGTACTGAGCTCTTGGAGCTCCAGGGGGGCGCGGGGTACTTCTTGGAGCAACACATGACCACAGGGTGACTCACCATCCCTTGTTGGTGCACTTGGTACATGGTAAAAGGTTCAACCTTCCCCTGTGACACCCTGTGGCGACTATGGAACAGGATGATTAGTTCTCCTGTGGGCGTGGATGATGTGTTCTCCGTGGCGATTGTGGACAGGATGATTCGCTCTCCTATGGACAGGATGATTCGTTCTCCTGTGGACAGGATGATTCACTCTCTTGTGGACAAGATGATTCGCTCTCCTGTGGACAAGATGATTCGCTCTCTTGTGGGACAGGATGATTCGCTCTTCTGTGGACACGATGATTCGCTCTCTTGTGGGACAGGATGATTCGCTCTCCTGTGGTCAGGATGATTCGCTCTCCTATGGACAAGATGATTCGCTCTCTTGTGGGACAGGATGATTCGCTCTCTTGTGGATAGGATGATTAGTTCTCCTGTCGATGCATCCTACCCATGCAGTCTGGGACTCATGGGAAGTACCTCTCATCTGATCAATGAGTAGGGAAATGAGGATAGGGACCATAGTAGTACCAATGGACTCATCGTTGTATCGACCGTACTCCCTATGCTAGGATGACCTTCATTGATTTGGGATCAATGAGACTGGTCTGGGACCAGTGAGAGTGGTACACACTCTGAGACTGACTTCGAGTCAGTGGAGGATGGTATGATACATCCTCGATCATTTTCTTCTTCATAATTCGAGCAAAGCAAAGCAGAGCAAAGTACAACATAACTAAGTAGAGCAAAGCAGAGCAGAGCAAGAAGGGTCAAGCCTTATAGGACAATGCATTTGATGGATGGACGACAGTGATAGTCCGACAGATGGCAGATGAAGTTCTCCCTAGTTGAGAGGGAGTGTTAAAATTGGCAACTAGGGCCAAATGTCATGTGGGTCACCTTATTCATGGATGATAATATTTTTATTAGATTCCTCTCGTCGAGAGGTGTAGGATTGATCTAAAGATCATCTGATTTCGATAAGTATTTATGGAGATATGAATTTATTTATATTATGGATTAATTGTCAAAGTCGGCCAGCAACTTACGTAGGCCCACAAGCCCAACAGTCGCATCTATTCAACCCCAACATTTTGCATATAAATACAAGGAGTATCTTCCTCATTTGCACACTTCACTTTCATCACATCTCTCTCTCTCCTGCGCAGAAAAGAGTCTCTTCTCTCTCCTGTGCAGAAAGGACTCTTCTCTCACATGTGTGGAAGGAACGACACGAAATTTAGGGCTGCAACTGCAGATCGAAAGTTTGACCAGCGTTGACCATCATTCTCTCTCTGGACTGCACAGTAGGTGAACCTGACACTCTTTGGAAAGCCGCATTTTTTAGTGAAGGAATCAAGGCGACCCGACGGTCGGTTTGGAAGATATTGACTGCCCTAGTTTAGGGTTGATCTAGGGTTTGTTGCTGTTGATGTAAATCAGATTTTTGTACTATTTCTCTTTGCTAAATTATTGAAGATAAAAGAAGATTTGATCAAAGGGTTCCCCATATTGGGGTTTGTCCCTGGCTCGCCGCCACATCTTGTGTCTCTTGTCTTGGCTTGTTTTTCTATTGATTGTTTAATGTTCTATCTGCACTTTACTTAATGTACATGTGATTGCTAATCTATGGATAATAATAAGAAAGATAAGTAAACTGCTCTAAGCATAGAACATACCATAAATTAACATGATCACTAGTTCGATTTCTCTTAGCAAACCCTGCTCTAGAAGAAGAAGTATACATTGAATAGCCGGAGGGTTTTGAGACACATGAGAAGAAATCTCATGTATGCAGATTAAAGAAAGCCTTGCATGGGCTTAAACAGGCACCTAGAGCATGGTACGGTCGAATTGATGGCTACTTGCAGAAGATGGGGTTTGTCAAGAGTGACACAGATCTTAATCTCTACTATCTTGTCGTAGAGAATGAGCCTCTAATCTTGGTGTTAAATGTGGATGATCTTTACTGACAGGATCATCTAGGCTCATCAAATATTGCAAGAAGAACCTAGCCACAAAATTCGACATGAAGGATTTGGGACAGATGCATTATTTCTCGGGGTTGGAAGTTTGGTAGCAGAAGGGTGAGATCTTCCTTGGACAAGGGAGATATGCTATAGAGATTATGAAGAGATTCAGGATGCAGGACTGTAGACCTATGGCTACTCCAATGATCACCAACTGGAAGAAGATTGATGCATCAGAAGATAAAGATGTTGATCCCACCTTGTGCAGGTAGCTTATAGGGTCCTTGATGTATCTGGTCGATACTAGGCCAGACATTTGTTATGCTTTCAACACCCTCAGTCAGTTCATGGTGGAACCCAAGATGGCGCATTGGGCAACAACCAAACATGTTCTTAGGTATATACAAGGAATAGTCGAGCATGGACTATTGTACACCCAAGTCAATGACATCAGGTTGAGTGAGTTCACTAACACAAATTGGGCTGGAAGTTCAGTAGATCGGAAAAGTACAAATGGACACTGTTTCAACATTGGATCAGGAATGACCTCCTGGTGTAGTAGAAAATAGAACTCCGTGGCTCTGAGCTTAGCGGAAGCAGAATATATGGCAGCTAGCAGAGATCTTGAAGAGATTCAGGATGCAGGACTATATATCTATGGCTACTCCAATGATCACCAACTGAAAGAAGATTGATGCATCAAAAGATAAAGACATTGATCCCACCTTGTACAGGCAGCTTATAGGGTCCCTGATGTATCTGGTCAATACCAGGCCAGACATTTGTTACATTGTCAACACCCTCAGTCAGTTCATGGTGGAACCCAAGAGGGCGCACTGGGCAGCAACCAAACATGTTCTCAGGTATATACAAGGAACAATCGAGCATGGACTATTGTACACCCAAGGCAATGACATCAGGCTGAGTGGGTTCATTGACGCAGATTGGGCTGGAAGTTCAGTAGATCGGAAAAGTACAAATGGGTACTGTTTCAACATTGGATTAGTGATGGCCTCCTGATGTAGTAGAAAATAGAGCTTCGTGGTTCTGAGCTCAACTGAAGAAGAATATATGGCAGCTAGCACAGCTTCGTAGCCATATGGCTTAGGAAATTGCTTGTGAATTTATTCAGGAGAAGGATGGAAGCGACTAGGATTTTGTGTGATAATCAGAGTTGCATCAAACTCTCTGAGAATCCGGTATTTCATGATCGGTTGAAGCACATTGATATCTAGTGTCAATTTGTCAGAGACTATGTCTAACGAGGGGCAGTATATTTGAGGTACACTCCTACAGGAGAACAGGTGGCAGACATCATCACGAAGGCTTTAGGAAGAACAAAGTTTGTTTATTTCAGGGAGAAGATGGGGATAGTGAAGAATCCATTTCAATAGTAGAAATGGATAAGTATAGGGAGTTGCAATACAAATGTAGCAGTGACAGTTGCAGTGTCATGGGCAGCAGCATAGGTTGCAGCAACGTAGTAGATGAGGGGTAGAGGACCGATGCCATGGATCAATGTGGTGCTTCTATTGGGAAACACTACTAGAGCACATTCCTTACTAAGAGGGAGTGTTGATTTTGGGTAGCATCGGATGTGCTCTAGCTCCAAAATTTTGTGGAAGGGCTAGAATACATGAGATCTCCAACACCCAGAAATCGTTTGGAGAAATTCCACCCGGATGAAGAGTTATTAAAATAATCAATATTTTTAATGGGTTCCTAAGTCTAAACTTATGAAAATAAAAATATTAATGGGTATTAATAAAGATAAGGGTGAGAAGCTTCTAAGAGACGAGGATCAAGTTTGCTTTAATCTTAGCTGTTGATTAGAGACTTAATCTCGGCCGTTGATTCATCAACAAGAAAAGTATAATAGAAGACTTGATGATCATTTGGAGACACACCAACTGATAATCAGTATCCCAAGGAAAATCGATTCTCAAAGAGAAGGAGATCGATTTCAGAGGAAGAGTTGCATGGTGGAGGAAGAGGAGGGCATCAGCAGCAGTCAGTGACTAAGGAGGAGGTGACACAGAGGTATTGAGAGACAATGTAGAGGGAAGACGCAGTCCTAACGTAGGCTGACGCAGAGAGGCGCAGAACCACGCAGAGTGATGCAGAAGTGATGCAGAGCTAGGAGAAGGGTCTCCACTGTGTCAGAAAGTTTCCAGGAAAGGGATGGACCTTGTCTTAGGTGTTTTCTCTCAATAGTGTCTTAGTTTCTCTGTAAAATCATTCCTTGTAAAGCGATTGATGCTGAAGATTAATAAAACCCTCATCTGCTGCACTAGTTTTCCCACATTGGGTTTTTCTGGGGACAATTGTAAAAAAAAAACTATGTTAATGTGATTAGTTCTTGTGCTTGTTATTTTCTCTATGAAATTATGTGATAACTGCAGTAGAATTTATTTTAATGTTTGCTGAAGGGATTTTGTAAATAACTTATTGTGAGAAATAAGTAAATGAAATAAATCAGTTACTGCAGTAGAATTTCGGATTAGAAATTTTCACAGTTAGACCTCTGGCAAAAGGCAGGTGAGATTTTCCTTTCTTAAGGAAAATACATTGGGAAGCTACTTGAAAGATTTGGGATGGTGGATTGTAAGTCGTGAATACTCCGATGGAACTTAACTTCAAGAAGTTATGCGGAAGTGCTTCTGGGCCGGATTTGGGAAATCCTTCTAAAGTATCGTCAACTCATGTGGGCCCTGATATTCTTGGTGAACTCCCTTCTAGACATATGCTTTGTAGTGAATACATTGAGTCAGTTTATGGTCGAGCCTGATCACATACACTGGATTGCTGCCAAGAATCTCTTGAGATATCTTCGAGGCACAATCACCTATGGACTGAGATACACTGTCGAGAATGCGAGGCTCCATGATTTTTCTGATACTGATTGGGCCGGCAGTGTGGTGGATCGTAAAAGCACATCAGGATGTCGCTTCTCTCTAGGTTCTGCTTCGATATCCTGGATGAGCAGGAAGTAGAAGTCAGTTGCTTTGAGCACCTCTGAGGCCGAATATATTGCTGCTAGTATGGCCTTTTGTGAAGTTGTTTGGTTGAGGAAGCTCTTTAGTGAGTTGTTTGGACATGTGCTGGATCCCATCGTGATCTTTTGCGACAACCAAAGTGGGATTCGTCTTTCTAAGAATCTCGTGTTTCATGACCGTTCCAAGCATATTGATATCAAGTACCACTTTATCTGGGATATGGTACAATGGGGAGTAATATGGCTCTGTCATATTGGGACTAATGAACAGGTTGCAGATATTCTTACGAAGCCCCTGGGGAAGGTCAAATTGTTAACCTTCCGTGAACGACTTGGAGTCGTGGAGAGACCCTCTTATGAGGGTCCCATATGAGATGAATACTGAGCTCTGGGACCCCCAGGGGGCTTGGGGTACTTCTTGGAGTGATGAGCGACCATAGGGTGAGTGGTTCACCTTCCCCTAGTGGTGCGCGATGTACAAGGTGAGTGGTTCACCTTCCCCTGTGATACCCCATGATGGTTGAGATATGCATAGGATGAGTTGTTCAACTTCTTCTATGGCATATGAATAGGATGCGTGGTTAACCCTCTCTTGTCGATACATCCTACCCATGTAGTCCGGGACTCATGGGAAGTACCTCTCGTATGGCTAATGATTAGGGAAATGAAGATAGGGATCATGGTACTATCGATGGACGCATCATGTACTACCGTACTCCCTATGCTAGGATGTTTGATATTGATCTGTGATCAATGGAGATTGACTTCGGGTTAGTGGAGAGTAGTATGATACACTCTCGATTATTGGACACTGACTTCGGGTCAGTGGAGAATGGTATGATACATTCTCGATCATTTCTTCTTCATTATTTCTTCATGGTTCAGCAGAGCAGAGCAAAGCATAGTAGGGATGACAGGGATGGTATAGATTCTCAGATGATTTGGCAGGTGGAGTTCTTCCTAGTTGAGAGGGAGTGTTAAATTTGGCAACTGTGGCCAAACTCCACCTTGGACAACTCATATGATGCAACTAATATTTTTATTGGATTCCTCTTTCTGAGAGGTGTAGGATCGATCTAAAGACCATCTCATTCTGACATGTACAAATGGAGTTATGAATTTATTTTGTTTATGGACAAATTGTCAAGGTCAACAAGCAATCTAATGTAGGCTCAGAAGCCCAAAAGACACGTTTATTCATCCTCAATGTTGCATATAAATAGGAGCATCTACCTCGTTTGGACACTCATCTCTCACACATCTCTCTCTCATCTGATTGGGTTGTACACATTTTTGGGTAGCCTCTCTCTCCACACGTGCGAAGGACAAGATTGCAATTTTTTGTTTTGGGCGTTGACAGAATCGCTGGAGGGTTTGACCAATGTTGATCGAGTTGCAAATGACCAAGTTTGACTACGTTTTTCTTGGGGAATATTCTATTTGCGCAGGTCGCATTACTGGGCACAAAATTCGAGGCATTCAAAGTTGTTTGACCAACTTGACTGCAAGGAAGTTGAATGTAGGTTTGACCTCTGCGTTGATTGGGTTTCACTGATATTTTTGGGACTATTTTGGGCTGATTTGGGTTGCTGTTGGAGGCCGAGTTGATTGGGCTTGACCAAGCTGATTTGAAGGAGAAATTCTGCCATGTTGACCAGCATTGAATTTCTGGTTAGGGCTTCATATGACTGCATTTTGATTGGACATATTTGATTTTGATTGGGCAAGTGAATTTTGTATATTGTACTCTCTCCCTTTGCTAAAATTTTGAAGAATAATAAGAAGACTTGATTAAAGGGTTTCCCCACATTAGGGTTTATCACTGGCATGCACCACATCTTGTGTCCTCGTCTTGGCTTTGTCTTCTACTGTTTTCATTTATGTTCTATCTGCATTTACTGTCATGTTAACGTGATTGCTAATCTGGAAATTGATACTAGGCTAATAAGAAAAATTGAAGTAAATTTCTCTTAAGCATAAACATACCATTGTTATCTAAAATTTATAGAAAGTTTGTCTTGGAGGTGTCCTCCAAAGACCCATCCTCCTGACAGATTCCCAAAATTCAATCGGAAGAGACTTTGTGCTTTAGAGAATCAAGAGTAATTCTTTCTTAAAATTGATTTTGACAATGCTTATCACAAGGGTGATTGCTCTTTCATCACAGATATGCTCCAGCTCCTCGGTTTTGGCCGAAAGTATGTTGGCATGATGTAAACTCTATTTTCTACTGCTGCAACTTTTGTTTAAGTGAAGATCAATCTCATTGATCACATGCCTCTTCATCACATAGGGTTGCACCCTTGCCCATAACCTCTATGTTGTAATAACTGATTGTTTGGGGTATTTATGGGATTTAGCAAGGCTACAAGAGAAATTTTGTAGTATCTATATCTTGCATGGGTTGGAAATGATCAACGGTCATTTTTCTGATGATTCATTTCTTTCGATATGTTTGGATCAAGGTTTGTTCCATTCTACTGGGGCTTATTTAGATTGTGGGCTAATAAGAAAAATTGAAGTAAATTTCTCTTAAGCATAAACATACCATTGTTATCTAAAATTTACAGGAAGTTTGTCTTGGAGGTGTCCTCCAAAGACCCATCCTCTTGACAGATTCCCAAAATTCAATCGGAAGAGACTTTGTGCTTTAGAGAATCAGGAGTAATTCTTTCTTAAAATTGATTTTGACAATGCTTATCACAAGGTTGATTGCTCTTTCATCACATATATGCTCCAGCTCCTCGGTTTTGACTGAAAGTCTATTGGCATGATGTAAACTCTATTTTCTACTGCTGCAACTTTTCTTTAAGTGAAGATCACTCTCATTGATCGCATGCCTCTTCATCACATAGGGTTGCACCCTTGCCCACAACCTCTATGTTGTAGTTACTGATTGTTTGGGGTATTTATGGGAGTTAGCATGGCTACAAGAGAAATTTTGTAGTATCTATATCTTGGATGGGTTGGAAATGATCAACGATCATTTTTCTGATGATTCATTTCTTTCGATATGTTTGGATAAAGGTTTGTTCCATTCTACTAGGGCTTATTTAGATACATTTTGTTGCACTTCTAGGGTTGTGGCTAGTATAGGAAATCTTTCTATCCAATTGCATCCCTTTTCAATCTGCCTGTCGTTGAAAAGTTTACCATGGTCTTGAAAACAAATTTACAAATGTTAAGCTATGATTTGAGGTAAGATAAATTCATTTTTAACACTTTAGCCATCTGGATAATTTTATATGGTTGTGAAGTTTGGTATGTAGTTTTTCCTGTGAGACTTGGAATCAATTTCAATGTTCCACCAAGATTTTGGGATGAGGGGATGAGGCTGTTGGGATATGCACAAGTGGGACATGTGGGAGTACCCTCAAATTTTAGGGAATTTTAGGTGGTACGGGGGGACGTCGGGGTATATAATTATTTTCTTTTTTAATATATATATATATATATATATATATATATATATCAAATTCATATTCAATAATGGAAGCATAAATACTAATTCCATATGATAAAATTTGGGTAGCTTGGAAGGTATGTCCAAGTGGAACAAACCCACAAAAAGGAGGCTAGTGGGCAAGATACCTAAGTGTTGAGGGTTTTGGACCCAAAGTGGTGGGCTTGGAACCCAAGGATATGAATTTAATATTCTAATTTGTGTACTGGGGTCTCTTGAAGGATAAAGAGGGTTCTAAGTCACCTATTAGAGAGTTATAAATATAGGCCAAAGGAGAGGCCTAGATCACAAGGAGATGGACTTCATTTGTGGAGCAAGAGAGACCTAGAAGGAGACAACCTTAGAGAAGTGGCCATGAGTCGATGTATGGTTTTTTGGGGAAGCCGAGTTGTGTTCAAGGAGACCAAGGATCTATCTAGCAAGGAGGGTCGAGCTTCTGTGGAAGGAAGAGACCAAGTTTATGTTCTGGTTATAAACCGCAACCAAGGTTTTATTGTGACAGTGGGTTGAGGGCTAGGAGATGCATGACAAGGGCATGAGGATCTATTGACAAGGCTAAGAACAAAGGGTCGACTTTGTGGAGAGGAGGCCACAATATGATGGAAAAGGTCGCAACTTGAAGTAGGGGATCTACCATAAGTTAAGGGTGGTTGTAAACTAGAACAAAGAAGGCCAAGAGTCCTAAGGAGCTCACCGAAGTTGTTGTAGAAGGAATACGAGGATGAAAAAGGGAATTGAGCATCTGGTTGTAGGTGTGAAGGAGGCCTAGGACAAGCCACAACCCAGCACAACTTGACCAAGGGCATGATCAGGGCCTTATGGGGGTTGGCAGAGGCTGTTACAGCAGGTCGTGCATAGATCTATGTTGGTTAGTGGCTGAACAAAGGTTGTTGTAGTAGGCTATGTCTAAGAGAAGTCAGATCAAGGCTGCTAGGGTAGGTCGAGGCCTACAACAAGTGGCAACAAGAAGTTTGTTAGCTGATCAAGGAGCCAAAGGGTTGGTAGAAGGCTACAAGGTAGCCATAGGCCTAAGGGAGCTAGCCTAGGCTACATGGAAGCTGAATAGAAATCTAAAGGAGCAGAGTGTGGACAAAAGGAACACTGTTGTAGCCAAATTACAAGAGCTACAACAAGGACAAGGGTACTAGAGGTTGATAGTTGGTTGCAAAGGATAACTGGTCAACTATAGTGTATTGTTGTAATATCCCAAACAAAATATTTGACTATTTTGCAGAAATCTAACAAAACCAGAAGTTTCTCCATAAAATTATCATTCCTTTAACAGAAAATTGCCATGTAAAACATAACCAATAGAGTGCATGCAATTCAATAATAGAATGAGCAAATATAATCTCATTTTTCATTAGAATAAATAGCTAGAAAGAGTGTACATGATGATACAACTGAAATAACTAAGATAGATAATATGCTCGCCAAAAATAATATGTTCTAATGTTGAAACTGATCCTCCAAAATTGAACTGAGATGCAACTACTAAGCTCTTTTGTGAATTTTGGATGAATTCACCAAGGGGAGATGGGTACTTGCCCAATCTCACTAAATCACCCAAAGGTTCCGTTATGGGGCTATAAATGAAGTAGAGAACTAGGTTATCAAACCTCTCATACAATAAGAAAGATCAAATCCAAGATGTCTCCTAATGGCCTCCTCCTCCTTTTATAGATTTGATGGACCTCTCTAGAACCTCCTATTTTATTATTATTTTAATCATTGAGCACATTTCCCTCTTTTTATTTAAGTTAAAATATCTTTTTAATGTGGGAAAATGGTAAATTGGCCACCATGTCTCCCCAAGCCACTAAAAATCACTTCTACCCATCCCATCCTGTAGATATTCTCGTTCCGGTCCCAATGAGCTATTACACTTAGGTGTTCCATCAAATAATCTTCCCGAAATGCCACGTAGAGCACAATTAATTAAGTTAGGCCCCATAATAATGCTATTTTTTGAAAGTTGTCGGAATGAAAGGAACCGAAAGGCAAGTTGTGTGGATGATAGAATATGCCAAGCGAATGCCATCGAATCCCATAAAAACTCCTCAAAACTCCCCTTGGACCCTTGATGATGTAACCTTGCTCTTGCGGCCTGGCCATCACATAACATGGAAACCCATCTTGGCTGTACTATAGGGGAAAATAAAAATGGGGAGATGACAACTATGGGATAAAAGAAGGAAGCCCAGGTGAGTTTAGTATCCTACTGATTTTATTTATTTGTTTGGAAGATGAGGACCTCGTTGTATTGGTTAAATGACTGATTGTGTACGCATTATATCAGGGTTTGTAAAGGGCCATGTTTCCTGGTATGAGAGCCCTAAGGTTTTCTTATTGATGAACTAATAAGGAACGTGTTTGGGCCATAAAATATTGTGTATTGTTATTGATCTCATTTTCGTTATATTTCGTTGTGCAAAGTTGTTTAAGCTTGGGCATCTCTAATGTGTTTGTGTTCCTAGCTAGGGCATAGACTAGACCTAGGGTGCATGGAAATTTCAGCACCATACCCTTGTACATGACAAAATCCAATGGAAACATTGCAATCCCCTCCATCTTGAAATCCTAAAAAACTGTTAAGTTTGTTGGATTTTGATTGAGATCTAAAATTCTATTTTCTCCATATGAAAACCAATGAGGTCGAAACCACTCTCAAACATCTTGAGTCATTTCATGGTAATGTTAAAAATTTAAGTAAAGGGATGAAAATGAAAGATAAAGGAGAATGTCGCTTTTACTTTAAAAATTAGCATTACCATTGATTACATAGCATTAGTAGGGCCCTAAGGTTGAGTATTAATCATCCCCACTCATAAATCATTATTTTCAAACAATATTAAGGGGGGGATGCTTAGCCCTTTCTGGGGGGTGACACAAGCACCCCTTTTGGGGAAACACGTCCCCCACATTGGGGAAATGTTTCACCCTTGTGTCTCCCCGCGTCTCTCCAAAAGGGCGACAAGGGGAAATGTTTCCCCAAGCGACCCCTCGTCCCAAGTGTGTGAGAAGTATGAGGTGCATGCATTATTGATTTGGGGTAGCATCATATGTTCTCTAAGCCTCAAATTTTGCAGGGAGGCTTGGGCACATGCATTCCAAAGAACCCAAAAACCATTTTTGGAAATTCCACCCAGAGACATTTATATTAAAATAATTAATATTTTTAATGGAGCTCCTAAGTGTAAACTTAGGAAAATTAAAATATTAATGGGTATGAATCTAATTATGGGTGAATCTTCTAGAAAAAGACATAAATAAAGTCAAAATGATTTGAGCCTTTGATTAGGAGTTAGTCTAGGTCGTTGGTTGTCCAATAGGAAGATATAAGAAGGGGCTTGAGGGTCATTTGGAAAATACACTGAGAGATAACGCCACTTTGGTGCAGAATTGAATGAAACAACAAGCAGATCAACATCACAGTGAAATAAGTTTTGATGTAGGCAATTGGGTATTTTTATGGCTACATTTCAAGCAAGCTATTTATGAGAAGGAAGTGTTGGCAATACTACATGCACTTAAGAAATGGCGACCTTACCTAATGGGAAGACATTTCAAGGTAAAAATGGATCAAGATAGTCTTAAATACTTTTTAGAACAAAGATTATCTTTAGAAGAACAGAAAAAATGGGTCACAAATATGTTGGGTTATGACTTTGAAATCATCTACAAAAAAGGGTAGCAAAATGTTGTTGCAGATGCACTCTCAAGAAAGGATGAGGATGTGGAAGCATTGTGTTGTGTTATTTCTATTATCCAACCAGATTGGATAAACGAAGCGAGGGATGAATGGAAGAAGGACAAAGAAGTGTGGCCACTCATTCAAAAGTTGCAGAAGATCCCAGTTCAAACAATATTGCTAGAACTTGACGATGAAGGAAAAATCATATTGGAACCTGGATCAATCACAGAAACAAGAACCCGACAGTTACGAAATCGATCAATTTCAGAGTATCTCATCAAGTGGAAGAACTTACCCGCCGAAGATTCCACATGGGAGGACAAGAATTTTATACAGAAGCATCAAGAACTACTCAAGCGTTGAGGACAACACTTTTTGAAGGAGAGGGGCATGTTAGGTCCCTATACTACTAGTGTAACTGCTTATTGTTATTAGTACAACCCCCTTATTATAGTGTAGGAACCTGCGAGTGTAGGAATGCGCTAGTGTAGGAACAAGTGGGTGCAAGAATGCATGAGTACATGAACTCGCGAGTGCAGGCAACATGAGTGCCGGGGTTGCTTATGGAATATCTCTGCCAGATTTTCTCATTGTTTGGATTGTCAGTTGGGCATCCATAGATGTACTCAGATTTCACTGCTGCATAATAAAATAAAACCCTCACTGCTGCACTAGCTTTCCCATGTTGGGTTTTTCGGGGGACATTTGTCCAAAAATAATGGTGTCCTATGTGTTTGTATTTCCTTGCTCAAGTTTCTATGTTTCAGAATCATATTTAATTTGGTGTAGGTTGCTTCAATAATTTACTTCAATGTTTCAAGAAGAAACCTGAAATAAGTTTGTCATGTAATTTATGATCTAGGTGAAGTAGATTTAGTTGGTTGTAGAAGGATTCCTGAGATTGTTAGATCTAGGAATTTTCACATGGTATCAGAGGTGTTGATGTGAAACATGAAGAGTAGATATAGCACTGAAGCAAGGGCCAACTTGCTGTAGCAAGCAACGGTTTGAATCCCCTGAGGGATTGCGTAGTTCTAGCCAAGAGGGCTATATTTTCGTGGGTGTCTCTCTCTGAGTGAGCTGACAGAGAGGTAAGACTGTCAGATCGAGAATTTTCCAAGGCAAAGGGAACCACGTAGAGCATCAGTGCAGAGCTAGAGGGACACATTTTTCTGTAAGCTGAGTGCTAGGCAGACCATCCGTTGGAAGAAGAAAGCAGATCGCATAGTGAGGGAATACTTCCTCAGTGATTTCTTGCTGAAGAAATTAATATTTCTCATTTGCTGAGCAACAGAGGAGCAACAGATTTACCAGCTCCACCAGGGAGTGCGTCAGCCAGCCTAGAAGCTACGCAGTAAGGAGAAAGAGGGAGTTGTTTGACAGTTTTCAGAGGATATGGAAACCAATGGCTTGAGGGATCAGGACAGGTTGGACGGAGCTTCCAACTACGTCATCTGGAAGGCTAGAATGTACTTCCTTCTAGATGAGCATGCCCTCAAGACGTATGTTGATAGTGTGGTAGTTGTTGCTGCAAATGCAGATCTGTTGAAAAAGTACAGAGCTGAAATGGCAAAGGCCAAGAGGATGATCCTGGATGGAGTCAAGGATCACGTGGTGTGCCACGTTGCAAGCAGAGCATCTGCTAAGGAGATGTGGGATGCTTTGGCCACATTATATCAGATATCTTCTGACTAGTGGAGGATGTACTTGGAACAGAAGTTGAGATCTACGTATGCAGAAGGGAGAACATGTGGATCCATTCCTCACGAAGCTGAAAGAGACCTGTGATGAGTTGTCGGTTGCAGGGCATACACCTTAGGATTCGGAGTTAGTGAGACTGACCCTAAATTTTGTCTCGGATGAGTGGCAAGTCTTTGTCCAGAGTATCCTGGGTAGAGCAACATTGCCTAATTGGGATGAGATGTGGGCAGCTCTAAGACAAGAAGAGATGAGGAGAGCCCTGGTCAAGGTCAAACTTGACGAAAGCAGCAACAGTAGTGGGTCGAAGCCCAAAGTAGAGGAGGAGGATAATGCAACACTTGCATCGAAGGGGCAGTAGGGGCAACAAAGATGAAAGGACATCTCCAAGGTGAAGTGTTTTAGATTTGGCGAGATGGGCCACTATGCATCCCAGTGTCCCTTGAAGAAAAAGGACAAGGATGAGAAGCACGATCCTAAGGTTGCTATTGATTTGGGTAGCATCGGATATGCTCTAGCCACGAAATTTGGTGGAGAGGTTAGGGCACATGAGATCTCCGATACCTAGAAAGGGTTTGGGCGGATTCTAAACAGAACAAGAGATATTAAAATAGTTAATATTTTTAATGGAGTCCCTAAGTCTAAACTTAGGGAAAATAAAATATTAATGTGTATTAATATGAATCTATGTTAGAGTGGTCCAAAAGATATGGATCAAACCAGATCTAATCATAGCCGTTGATTAGGGACTTAATCTCAGCCATTGAGATGTCAACAGAAAAAGTATAAGAGGAGGCTTGAGGGTCACTTGGAGAGTTACACCAGATGATCAGTCATTCTATTTTCTAGAGCGGGGTTTGCTAAGAGAGATAGAATCAGTGATCGGGAGAGCAATTGAGGGGCATTGAGTACAAAGAAACAGAGAAGGCATAGATTGTGCCTGGAGAGTAGCGCAATAGCCAAGGAGGGCCACGCAGAGGTAGCCAAGTGCTGCGCAGAGCACCAGAGGGGCCAGCGCAGCTGACGCAGAAGCTCCCAGAGCTGACGTAGGCCTAGAAAAGCTGACGCAGGGCCAACGTGAGAGACGCATTCCTATTTGGACAGACGCTGGGGTTGCAAAGCAGTTTTGTGCTAAGGAGCTGCTGGAAGGGTTTTCCGGGGTTTCAGCCAGGAGATTTTTCTCAAAGGAAATTCTCTGTTGGGTAGGCCAGTTTCGGCACCTAGATTGTACTCTAATATTGCTTAACAAGAAAGCCCTCAGATAGTTGCACTGGTTTTCCCGCATTGGGTTTTTTTGGGGACATTAGTCCAAAAATAATGGTGGCATGTGGTGTGTTTGTTCTTGTTTCTTTTAGTTGGTAATCTGTAATATGTTGAGCATGCACTGGGGTTTATTTTCAGTATTTACTTTGTAAATAACTTGTTAAAGAAAAATAACTAGGTAGGAATAAATCAGGAAAAGTGCATGAAGGGTTTCTAAACTAATTAAACTTAGAAACTTCAACATGGTATCAGAGGATGATTGCAGATCACAGGAGGGCTAAAAGACATCAGCCGAGCGGAGCAATAGCATCAGAAAGCAACTGTCCCGAGGTGACAAACGCTGTTTCTAGCAGCGCAGAAGCCAAGGAAGTGTGACGCAGAGCCACACAGAGGAAGCTGGGAACTGCGCAGAGCCTCAGAGAGGCCAGCGTTGCTGATGCGAGGGCCAGAGGCTGATGCAGACCCATATGGGGTTGACGCAGAGCCAGCGTGGGGCAGAGAGGGGCTGACGCAGTTCACAGAGAGGCAGTTGCTAGAGTCTAGAAGGCTGCAAAAATATTGCAGAGTGGAGCTGGTGAGGTACTGTAGTCGTAGCAGTACTTGACAGGTCATAGAGCATGGCCATAGGAGTTGTTACCAAGGGTTTCTAGTCGAGGAACCTAAATCAGCAGTGCAGTTGCACAAGACGATCAGAGTAGGGGACATCTCGACAAGCGGCAGAAGGATTTCCAGGAGGGAAATCAGGACTCAGAGGGAGTCCAAAAGAGAAATTCCAAGAGGGAAGTAGAGGAGCGTCATGGCACTACACGGGGTGAGAGACCAAGATAGGTTGGACGGAGCATCGAACTTCACAATCTGGAAGGCCAGAATCTTATCAGTGCTTGACAGGAATCGTGTCAAGAACTTTGCCTTGAAGGTTATGGCTATCCCAGTCGACTCCAATGATAACGACAAGTACGAAGAGGCGATGGCGAGGGCCAAGTGCATTATCCTTGACGAGGTCAAGGATCATGTGGTACCACATATAGCCAAGAAGGAAACGACAATTGAGATGTGGGAGGCTCTCAAGAACTTGTACCAGCATAGTTCTATGCAGAGAAGAATGTTGCTTGAGAACCGGATGAGGTCGTATCAGATGAAGAAGGGTCAATCGATTGACACCTTCCTCGGAGGACTGAATGAGATCCCAGACCAATTGACTACTATAGGAGCAACACCGGATCAGGAGCTTATGGTGAGGACAACCCTGAATGCTATCTCAGAAGATTGGGAAGTATTTGTCCAGAGTATCCTAGGCAGAGGAACTCTCCTACCTTGGGACGAGATGTGGGCAGCTCTTTACCAGGAAGAGATCAAACGATAGTCAAAGACAGGTAGTAGCAGCAAAGGGATCAAAGTTCAGCAGAAGGAGGAGGATGTGGCCCTAGCATCTGAGGGAAAGCAGGAGAAGCGGAAGAAGAAAGATCTCTCCAAGATCAAGTGCTTCCACTATGGGGAGATGTGTCATTATGCCACCCAGTGCCCAAGGAAGAAGAGTAAGGGAGAGTCTTTCGAGACTAAGGCAGTGCCATCATGGGCAGAGAAGGAAGTTTTGATAGACGATGACTTTGCCATGAGTGCACACGCACCACTTGAGCAAAAGTGGGGATACATCAAGCTATAGGCATGCGGACTACATGCGATGAAGGGCAGGATCCTCGAGGTACCTGACCTTTTGGATTAGACCTTGCTACGAGAGCCCTAACGAGGAGTAGCAGGACTGGCTGAGTGGGTAGAGACAGATGCGGATGAAGCGGCAGAGAGAGCTACAGTGCAAGAGTCCCGAGATAGCACAGAGCTAGCAGGCTGCAGCAGTGCGAGAGGCACAGGAATGTTGCACCAATGCAGGAAGGCACAAAGAGGTGTACAACGGTGCGAGATGCAGGGAGGTATTGCAGCAATGCAGAGGTTAGAGAGAGAGCACTTGTCAGCAACAGAGGGAGCTTCAACATCAATGGGTGTTTCTAGCCCAATAGGGAGGTTAGTTGGGAGATCAGTTAATTACTTCTCAGTAACTGAGT
The DNA here is from genome assembly GCA_031772625.1 of Pinus tabuliformis. Taxonomy (NCBI): domain Eukaryota; kingdom Viridiplantae; phylum Streptophyta; class Pinopsida; order Pinales; family Pinaceae; genus Pinus; species Pinus tabuliformis. The sequence continues at coordinate 612,534,603 of CM062806.1, read as the reverse complement.
TGCAGTGCAGCAGTGGGCAACATGATGGGAGGAGGTGCAGTGCAGATGCAGTGCTGGGAGAAAGGACCAGCAATAGCATGGATGCAGAGGGAGCTATCATACACATGCAGCAGTGGCAGAACCATGGGCAGCAGTAAAGGATGCAACAGTGCAGAGGATGTTGGGCAAGAAGGCCTAGCATCAACACAGGTACTGATGCCGGATGATCAGAGTAATACTCAGTGAGGAGTATTGCTAGAGCACAGTCTTCGCTAAGAGGGAGTGTTGATTTGGGGTAGCATCGGATATGCTTTAGCCACAAAATTTGGTGGAGAGGTTACAACACATGAGATCTCCAATACCCAGAAATGGTTTGGGAAGATTCTAAACAGATCAGGAGATATTAAAATAGTTAATATTTTTAATGGAGTCCCTAAGTCTAAACTTAGGGAAAATAAAAGATTAACGTGTATTAATATGAATCTGTGTTAGAGTGGTCCAAAAGACATGGATCAAGCCAGATCTAATCTTAGTTGTTGATTAGGGACTTTATCTCGGCCGTTGAGATGTCAACAGAAAAAGTATAAGAGGAGGCTTGAGGGTCACTTGGAGAGTACACCAGATGATCAGTCATTCTATTCTTTAGAGCGAGGTTTGCTAAGACAGATAGAATCAGTGATCAGGAGAGCAGCTGAGGGGCATTGAGTACAGAGAAACAGAGAAGGCATAGATTGTGCTGGGAGAGCAGCGCAACAGCCAAGAGGGCCACACAGAGGGAGCCAAGTGCTGCGCAAAGCACCAGAGGGGCCAGCGCAGTTGACGCAGGGCCAATGTGAGACAGAGGGGGGTTGACGCAGTCCAGTTTGGGCAGACGTTGGGGTTGCAAAACAATTTTGTGTTGAGGAGTTGCCGGAAGGGTTTTCCGGGGGTTTCAGCCAAGAGATTTCTCTCAAACTATGAGGTATAGCTGCTAAGGAAATTCTCTGTTGGGTAGGCCAGTTTCAGCACCCAGATTGTACTCTGATATTGATAATAAGAAAACCCTCAGATAGCTGCACCGGTTTTCTCGCATTGGGTTTTTTTGGGGACATTGGTCCAAAAATAATGGTGTCATGTGGTGTGTTTGTTCTTGTTTCCTTTAGTCGCTGATCTGTAATATGTTGAGCATGCACTGGTGTTTATTTTCAGTATTTACTTTGTAAATAACTTGTTAAAGAAAAATAACAAGTAGGTAGGAATAAATCAGGAAAAGTGCATGAAGGGTTTCTAAACTAAGTAAACTTAGAAACTTCAACAGTTGCAGCTGCAAAGATCAAATAGGAGTTTGCCATGATAACCAAGATACCTCCAGGAGGGAGGTGGGTTGATATAGAACTGTATTTTGATAGAGCTACAGATGGGCAGGATCCTTGAGGAGCCCACCTCTTGGATCATCACCTTGCTACGGGAGCCCATGATCAGTAGTAGTGGGATGGAGGAGTTTTCAGTTGATGCTTTGGAGTGTTGATTCAACAGATGCAATGGTTAGTAGCGCCAGAATGTGAGCAGTGCAGAGCAGAGAGGCAACAAGGCGAGGAGGCACAGTGTAGAGCTTCAACTAAGCAGTGGCTTCAGAAAAGGGTGTGGGACTAGCAATAGTCAAGATTTCAGCACCGAGTTGTATCAACGGGATACTTATCTAGTTTTGGGTGTTTTCAGTTGCTTCTCTCAGCAATTGAGTTGTAGTACAAATGCAGTGTTGGCAGTGGCAGTGTCAAAGGCAGCAATACAATAGCAACAATAACGCAATAGTTGGTGGACAACATGTTAGACATCAGCAACGCAGAGGACGATGCTTCAGAGTCGGAGCAGTATACAGTAGTAGTATATTGCTAGATGTGCTCTAAGCCTCAGGTTTTGCAGGGAGGCTTGGGCACATACATTACAAAGAACCCAGAAACCGTTTTGGGAAATTCCACCCATAGACGATTATATTAAAATAATTAATATTTTTAATGGATTTCCTAAGTGTAAACTTAGGAAAATTAAAATATTAATGGGTATTAATCTAATTGTGGGTGAATCTTCTAGAAAAAAACAGAGATCATGTCAAAACGATCTGAGCGTTTGATTCAGAGTTAATCTAGGCCGTTGGTTGTCCAACAGGAAGATATAAGAAGTGGCTTGAGGGTCATTTGGAAAATACACCAAGAGATCGAATTTCTAAAGTGAGAAGTTCTCAGGAGAAAATTATGATCGAAGAGATCTTTTGCAGTAGAGGGCAGGGCAGTGATCCGGAGGAAGATTTCTAGATCCGGTGAGGCAGTAGCAAGAGGTTGAGTTATTCCCAGTGCAGGAATGCGCGAGTGCAGGCAACAGAGTGTCGGGGTTGCTTAGGGAATATCTCTGGCAAGATCCGGAGAGGCAGTAGCAAGAGGTTGAGTTATTCCCAATGCAAGAACGCGCGGGTGCAGGAACTCGAGAGTGCAGGAACGCGCGAGTGCTGGAACTCGCGAGTGTAGGAATGCACGAGTGCAGGAACACACGAGTGCAAGAACATGCAAGTGCAGGCAATAGAGTGCCGGGGTTGCTTAGGGAATATCTCTGCCAAATTTTCTAGCTGTTTGGATTGCCAGTTGGGCATCCATAGATGTACTCAGATTTCACTGCTGCACAATAAAATAAAACCCTCACTGCTACACCGGTTTTCCCAAGCTGGGTTTTTTCCGGGGACATTTATCCAAAAGTAGCGGTCTCCTATGTGTTTGTATTTCCTTGCTCAAGTTTCTATGTTTCAGAATAATATTTAATTTGGTGTACGCTGCTTTAGTAATTTACTTCAATGTTTCAAGAAGAAATCTGAAATAAGTTTGTAATGTAATTTATGATCTAGGTAAAGTAGATTCAATTGGTTGTAGTAGGATTCCTAAGATTGTTAGATCTAGGAATTTTCACATGCACCACACCCTGAGGGATGTGTCCCCGTGGAAAACTGATAAATTTAGCAAATCCAAAATCATTTTTTTACTTATAGGTTTAAAATAAAATGCAACATTGCTTATCCTATTCTCTTGATCAAAGTAGGATGTACTTTTATAATGTCTAAAGCCCTAATAAGATATTTATAATATAACCATAAATCACTAAGGTTGAGCAAGAATAGGCTCCTTTTAATTGCTTATAGAATGAACAGTAACCGCCACAGGTTAAAAAAAATGTCGGGCTAGGGTTTTTGAGTCTTGGCTTAACTTTTTAAACATAAAGGAAGACAATCAAATTAAGAATATTGATAAATATCAAATCTTATATACCTCTCGAGCTTAAAGATAAGATCTGGAGTGACAATGAAATCATTAATGAGAGGATGTTGACATATTAATTTTTTTTATTATCAATCTTAATATGAGTGATCAGAACTAATTTTCCAACATTATGAGATTAAAAAACAAAATATGAATGGTGAAGATTACAACCAATGCTTATGACTTTGATAGTGAAACTAGTTGCTACACTCAGCCAAAAATACTGTTGGATGAATGCATTTGTAAAATTTGTAATACAAAAGAGGTTGAGAATGAAAACTATTTCCTTTCAACATGCCCTATCCTTAAATAATATGATATACAATTTTACATTGTTTCATAACTCAATTAGTCTTAAGACCGAGTAACTTTGTTACTTTCTTTTCCACCATGTTTAAATTTATCAGAACTAGTCTTAGGACCCCCCAGTTTAAGAAAAACATATTAACTTTGATACTTTCATTTTCAGTTTGTTTGACTATAGAAATGATATTCTGAAGAATATTTAATTTAATTTAATCTATTTCTCTGATAGACCTTCTCGGTCTTACAGGACTGTAAACATCACTGTCATCATCAGAACGGATGTTTAAATATCAATCATAAAATATTGCAAAACAATGAAGGCAAATATTTCATTATTATGTCTCTTTTTGCTGATGGGTTCAAAATTTGTCTTTTGGGGTGCCTTTGTAAAATACAGTGATGTATATCGTGGATTTCCGAACAGCATGTTACTATCAGAAGTGTTACGATCCTGACTGCAGAGGTGAGCGCCATAGAAACTAATGTCATGATTTCGTTAAGTTTGAAGACTATCACAAATCTTCGTTTTTTTTAGCAATGCTTTTGCTTTGCTATTTCATCACATTTTCTTGGATTCCCTAACGAAAAAGGAGCGACATCTGGTAGAATTTTAGACATGACATGAAGCTTAAATAAACAAGAAAGAAAGGGTGGAGTTTTGTTCCCCCAAATTTACATCTGGTATAATTTTAGACATGACATGAAGCTTAAATAAACAAGAAAGAAAGGGTGGAGTTTTGTTCCCCCAAATTTACTTGATCTTATTGGCTTTACCAGGTTATCGGTCCCCGTTACGTCCAATACCCGAAGGCACAATTCCTCAGAACTCTCCTATCTCAGGTGTTGAACAGTCAAACAATTATGCAAGGGCTCACAACGTTAACTGCGATCCCCGACTGCCACTTTCTACGACGGACAAAGATAATTTCATAGGTTATACCATTGACCCACCTATGACATCAACCACTGAGCACACAATTAATGAATGCTCTGAGAAAGACATTTGGGAGGATGAAGCATGGTGGCAAGAAGTCATCAGCACTATGGAGGGCATGGAAATCAAGAGGGAACCTTTAGAATCCACACAACAGGTGAAATATTTCTTCATTCCATGCAGATTGTACTGCATTAATACCCTTTCTCTTATCATATCTGGTATTCTGTCTATTACAAGGAAATCCACCATTACTGCTTGGTGATTGGCAATAAGCTGGCACTCTAATTATTAATTAGTGCACAGATATTTGACTATCCATACGTGTTTGTTAAATTTAGATTGAATTCTGTTGCTTCTCAATGTACATCAATGGGTTTTTTATGGTACGAAGCACATTAGTTTTGTAGGTCATTCCACTGAATTTATTTGTGGACTACCCATGAACAGGACCATACAAGCACTACAGATGATGACGTTGATGATGAGTGGTGGATGGCTGCTGAGCGAGAAGCTTCTGAACTTGAGAAATCGATAAGATAGGAGTGGTCCAATAAAGGTTGCCTGAACTATTTTTAAGAATACATGCTTTCAAAAATGCATGTTATCACCTGCTTCATCCCTCGACTGTCTGTTAGAACATACATCTCTCATCTTCTGCTTATTGCAATGTACGAAATGAAATCTTGGTCCTAAACTTTTTAGGCCTTCATATTTAAAGTTACTCTTTTGTCTTTGCCTTCCATCTGCGTAGAACAATAGATAGTTTTGTGTGTTATCTCTTATGGAAACATTAATATATTGCTGTCACTTGCTAGCTTCATTCCATATTTTGGAACTGAACCTATCTTGCTTCGACTGTGTGGCCTATTTTGTTTGGTAGTCGGGCAAGCTGTCTCAGATTTAAATCCTTAAAATATTTAAGTAAAGTAAAACCTAAATAAATTGAAATTAATAGATTTTTGGAAATTTCTATCAGATAAATGATGCATTTTACGGATACACAATAACGAGAAGAAGATACTTTCATGATATTATAGTCTATCCTATGGTGGGAGCCATACATTATTACATTATGAATAGGTGGTATAACTCAAGTCATAACCCTTAACAGATGACTAATTAATTTGCCATTAACTTAATTTTATTACACTGAAGCTCTTTTATAATATAAAGTATTTTAATGAAAAACTTTGGTCCTTATAGAGTTGATGATTTTACTATCTGAGTTTGGTTGACAATTGGCTTCCGGATTCATCGCATGATATTTTATGAGGAGGTTTTTATCAAGTTGACCATGTTGGAAAAATTGATCATGCTGAGTAGTAATCTGTAGGAAATGAAAAAAACAAAACCTATGTAATTGATTATTATAATGTATTTATTTTGATATTTTTTAATGATTATATTATGGGTAAAAGTATGAAGATGAGTTACATTTTTAGGTTAAATGTGGTGATGAAATTTCAAGTTTTTCTTATTTTATTGAATTGAAGTGCTTAAAATTCATATAAGCACTTGTGAATTTGATACGGAGTAAAAAGATAAATTGTAGAGAATTTTATTGTTGTCCTAATGATATTTTTTTGCAAAAATATTTAGTGTCATATTATATGTCAATTTTCCATTAAATGAAATAATTGTCCTTGCAAATTTTCACAGATATGCATGTATGCATGTGTTCAGGTAACATAACTTACATAACTTAGTCTAAACAATGTAATTTTTAATATATATGTGTGTGTGGGTGAGCATGGTCTATAAGGAGAGCTACGTTTTTCATATATATATATATATATATATATATATATATTTATATTTTTTTTTTTTTGGTGCATTTTTTTTTTTGTAACTTAGTTTAAATAGTGTAATTTTTAATGTGTGTGTGTGTGTGTGTGAGCATGATCTACAAGGAGAGAGCTACCATTTTCATATTAAAAATTTATTTTTATGCAATTTTTTTCGAAGTACGGAAGGTTTTTTCCAACTATTTTAATAAATTGAAAAACCAAAAGTATTCTTTTGAAGAGGAGTGGAAGATAATGGTAGTTTTTGAAATTTTTTCGCTGCATTATGTTTAAAAAAATTAGATGAAAAATATTATATGAATTTGAAAATGTCAAATTCATATGCCATTGGATAGAAGATTTTTTCATGAATCCAACGTAATCAACTCCACCACGTGAGAGCAAATTTAGCCCTAAGTCCACTAGGGTAAAAATGGAGTTGCAATTTTTTTTGTAGAATGGGTGTTGAAATTGCAGATTTTAGGACTTAAAATGCTCGCTTGATTGATCGAGCCTTTAATGCGGATAAGTTTAGCCCTAATTCCGCTAGGGTACAAAATGGAGTTGCAATTTTTTTTGTAGAATGGGTGCTGAAATTGCAGATTTTAGGACTTAAGATGCTCGCTCGATCGATCGGGAGATAACAGGAGCTCAATCACTCTAAAAAAAAAAAATCTAAAAATCTAGAATTAAATTTTTACCTCATTATAAAATTCCAAAACTTTTAGAATTTTTGTTATAACATCGTGTAAAAACCTTATTAAATTTAATATTAATATTAAAATAACATTTTTTTTATTATATTAAATTAAATGATAAAATAGTATCATATAATGTTGGACACTTAATCCTCTATGGGTTAGTGTGGAAGCAGAATAGACTAAGGAAATCCAAGAGACCTTGGGATGTGGAACCCAGTGGTCACACCATGTACTATAAATGTATATCATTTGTTAATAAAAAATGTACTCTCATGTTTTATCTTTCATGCTCTTTCTGCCATGTGTGTGTTTAACATGGTATCCAAGCGAGCGATCTCCTGCCCTGCTCAAGTATGAGCCGCTTGTTTTTCTGTGGCCTTTATGTGCATGTCAGTCCTACACCTCTACCCATAATTCTGAAATAGTAAAATTGGCGTGCTAGGTCTGCAAATTCAAATGTTTTATATCAGCTTGCGTTACCAGAGAAACCTTTTTCACTCAGCGTTATTTGTGCCATTTCTGTCATTTCCATCGCGATAAATTTGCTCGATTCTGGCAGCACTGCCCTATCCAAAGAATAAGCTATTGACTGTTTACAACACTTGACTTTGGGCCATGCGTCGAACGATGGTCCTCACAATTTATGCGTTAGGTAGAAAAGAAAAAATGGCATGTTGCTATTCCCTGCGCAACTGGTCTGAGCTGCCTTGAATAGTGCTAGCCTGGTCTTCATTACCTGTAATGTTCCATGCATACCTGACGCTCCTGAGCACCTTGCTTTTCTGCGGCCTTCCTGCGTGTCAGAACTGTCATTACTATTCTTGTTGCACGTTGTCACCATTACCCATTGAAGGAACCGTTACATCCTTTCTGCGCACTGGTGTCAAAAGCATCAAAGCAATTTGCACTTCCAGGGCTAAATTGATGCAGATTCAAATGGTGAATTTAATTAGAAATTAACGCAATCAAGAAAGTTTGAGATGGTGGTCGAGGAGCCGTCGGTAATAAGCGCAGAGTTTGGAGCTGAAAGATGTATTATCATTTGAATCTCTAATTCATTGTTCATCATTCTTCAATTTTCAGGTAGCAGACTTAAGCCAAAATTGAAGCCATTCCTATAGTTGGAGAAGGACAAGATTTCCTCACATTTTTGTTGGGCGAATCCTCTAGACAAGGGTAGAACGTGTTTTGGAGTTGGAGGTGAAATTTTCTCTGTTCTTAGAGGTCGAGTCGCTCTGCTCTCTTTTCTTAGGTCGAAATTCGTCTTCATAGAGGCTGCAAGCCATTCCATAGGATTGTTGATGCGTTTGGAGGTACACCAACATAAAATTGAGTCATTCCTTGCTATCCTGTTGCGTGGAACCATTTCCGAACAGAGATCAACATCCAGAGAGGAGAACTGAACTGGTGAGATCGCTGGACTTGTACACCATGGGCGTATAACGCTGTAGCTTTGAAGGAAGCGTGTGGCTCAGGCTCATCTTCTGGAAGGCAACTCGAACACCCAATTACAACTATTCCTTATTTTATTGCATGGACGAGTTCCCTGGTTGCTTGGGACTACATATTGGTTGTGAAACTGAGGATAATGGTCATGGAGCATACTCAGAAGCTTAACTAGGCCTATCAAATAAATTATGGGCTGCATATTATTTAGAGGAGGGAGCGTATGCACTGTAGGAGGTAATACAAAGCTACAGGAAAGTCGTGTCACATGTTTGTGGCATCAAATAATTTCTCAAGATGCTGCGTCCCCTTTTTTGAGCATAACCACAAATTCTGGAGCATTATAGAGACAGTCAAAAGATTATTCCTCACTACTGTAACCTCATTTAGGAAACTATCTACCATCTCAAGGCATAATTGAAGAGGATTGTTGATATCAAAGACCCTTGTGCAAGGTGAACCTGTGTAGCCATTTCTGGACCAACATCTAATTTCTGAGCAATGTCCCCATTATTGAATGCTGAAACGAAGTGCTTCAGGGGCTAACATGTATAGTTGAGCATATTTCAGGGCTGTCAACAATTGCCAGAATTACGCTGAAACTGAGAAGTTCTGGGGGCTTGGAGAGAAGTTCTGTAGCTGCAGTTTGTGCAAGGACGTGTCTGGACCAAGACTAGAGACCAAATCGAGTGGAATATCAGCCCATCTTGCTCACTAATTGAACATGGAAGCTGTTGGTGCAATTTGCATATGACTGGGACGAGTTTTAGAGTTAATAACACTGCTGGACATGGCCAATTAAAGGCTAATATGTATGGTTGTTTTCCCTGAAAGGAACTGATAAGTTGGAGACATCTTTGCTGAAGCTACATTACCAGGTTCCTCTAGTCCATTGTTTTTTCCAATGTATTTGCACACTAATGAAATAAAGGGACTGTTATGGCTATTTTCGTTGTGATGAAGTCAATGTACCAATATTTATAAATTTTTGGGCAAAGAAAATGTATCAACGAATTTGAGCTACACTGGTGGTGCAGTGAACTCTTAACATGGTATTTCTAGTGTGACAGCTCTTTCTCTCACGATCAGTTATCCCACAATTGCAACTGTTCCACATGCTATGATCAATGGTTACAAGAATGTATTAGCAGTCGCTATTGAACTTGACTATTCTTTTCCACTGGCTGAGAAAGTGAAGGAGTATTTGAAGGATGCAAGCAAGTTTGCAGTTGCTGCTACCGCAGTTGTGGCATTGTATTTAAAACTCATTATGGTTTTTGTGTTCAGTGTTGAAGTTCCCGTAGAGTATTAAAGTATATAGAAATTATCCCCTTATTCCAAAAGTTATATGATTTCACCATTCAGCCAAAACTTGTTGCAAATTGAAATTGGAGAAACTTCTAATATCTTTGAAAATAAGTTAAAATAAGTTTATTTAACGGAATTTGATTTGTTGATAAAATGGGAAGACTTTATGGAGTATTAGAGTTACTGAATACACTAATACATTCTAGTATCTAAAACATAGTCAAAATCAACAAAGACTCTCTCTTTGAAATTCAGACATGTCTACAATATGCACAAGAACAAATTGATTTTTTGCAGCTTGAATCTCAACTACAGTAAGCAGAATTACAACAATGGAGTCATCATTTTGAACCTGTTTCTGTTCAGAACAATGAAATAGACTCCCATAAACAGCATGACAATAATGTTGCAAATTCAGATTCAGTGCCTAATACAACAACAGATTTGCATGCAAAAGCAGAAATTCAGCTTGCACTTCCCAAGCCCATCATCAGACCTTGGGAAGAGCTTGTCCACAACAAGCAAAAAACTGGTCTTGGATATGACAAGGACTTGTCCTTTCATATTCCAGACTGCAAACCAATCCAATTTCAAAGTGTTGGATTTCTTCAGGACAGTTCATCTTCACTTGCTCCTCATGACAGTTCACCTTCAGCTGTTTCAGATTCCGGTTCTCTTCAACAACAACCACAACAGATTGTGAAATGCCAACACTGTGATCGAGTTGGCCATCTGAAAGATTACTGTTTTGATCTTCATCCATGTAAGCACTATCATAAAACCAATCATTCTTCAAACAGATGCTTCAGAAACAAACCTCCTGCAAGAACAAAGATTCATTTTGGATGGATCGCTTCTTGACAATGGGCATCAACAGCGAAGAAGATATTTCAGTCACATGTCAGAACTTGTTCAAGAGTATTGAACAATCTTGCAGTTGAGTTTCCTCCATCATCTCACCTTGTATCTGACAGGGGAAAAATGATGGTCATCTACAAGCTTCAAAGTCACATCAAGTGAGCCTGAGCCGCAACTTGCCACACAAGTTTCAGAGTTGTAGCCAGAGACAAAGATGCCCCTGAGCATGCCTTCAGTTGGTAATTCGGGACACTTCCTCTAGCAGAAGACTTCAGCTTCTTGCCAGTTTCGGAAGAGTTCTAGGAAAAGAATTTGGGACACTTCCTCTAGCAGAAGACTTTAGCTTCTGGCAAGTTTTGGAAGAGTTCCAGGAATTGCATTAAGCATTCTAGAGTTGGTGGTAATCCTTAAACCATCACTTGTTGAGACCTCCCTTATCAGGTTGAAGTTCTCCCTTTTATGCGGGGTGAGACCTCCCTTTCATGGTTGAAGGTTTCCCTCTTCAAAACAATAGGAGCACTTCCTCTAGCAGAAGACTTCAGCTTCTTGCCAGTTTTGTAAGAATTCTAGGAATTGCACTAAGCATTCCAGTGTTGGTGGTCATTCTTAAACCACCGCCCTTTATACCAACATTTCAGAGAGCACATTCAGCCTAGTGCTGCCATGCATTTTTTGCACATTTTGTATTATAGCTCTCTTCTTGGACTCATACATAACCCTTCGGATTAGGGGGGGGGGAATGTTGAACACCTAATCCTCTATGGGTTAGTGTGGAAGCGGAATAGACTAAGGAAGTCCAAAAGACCTTGAGATGTGGAACCCAACAGTCACACCATGTACTATAAATGTATATCATTTGTTAATAAAAAATGTACTCTTATGTTTTATCTTTCATACTCTTTTTGCCATGTGTGTTTAACATATAAAATAAAACAATATTAATATATTTTAATGTTAATATTAAATTTATTAATTCTGGATTAATATAATATTATTAATTTTAATATAATATAAAATTTCTTATATTATAATATATACTAGCACAACCACATTAATGAATGTGGTAAATGTGATTGATATACGCTACAAGCATCAACAAAAGTCATTAGCACAAAAAAATCCATATAAGCTGACTCAATATATATGTTACTATTTTATTTAACCTAATTTTTTTTATAAATCTAACATAATAAAATATATAATATTTTTAAAATCTTGAAGTAATCATAACCTAAAGCTACCTTTAAAGAAATAAAACCTAAATAGTTTCAATTGGAAGACATGAAGCGCTCTATGTATCTTTGATGGAGGTAGTTGGAACATTAATATTTTGGAAAATTTTAGATAATATTTCCATGGAAAACTATCATTTTCCCTCCACGTGAATGTACAACACACATTTGAAATCTTGCATTTTAAATATGTATTATATAAAAAAATTGAATTGTTGTATGATATATATATATATATATATATATAGTCAAAGTATTTTAAAAATTTTGAAATATAGAGTGAGAGAGAGGAGAGAAGGGTAAGAGAGAGGGGGACACAAAGATGGAGAGAGGGAGAAGAGGAGTGAGTCTTTGAGAAAGAGAAGGAACTCGAGAGATGGAGTTGGAGGAAAAGATACGAAAGGAAGAAGTTCAATAAAAAGAGAGAGAAAGTATGTTTGGGAGTGAGATAGAAAGATAAAGGACTCTAGATGAAGAGAAGGGGGAGAGAGAATGAGAGGGAGAAAGATAGTTAACAAAGTTGTAGGACGAAGCTCGGGAGAGAGAGAGAGAGAGTGATGTGGGGGAGAGATAGAGGGAGGTGAAAGAGAGGACTTGAGAGGGAGGGAGAGAGAGAGAGATGGAGTTGGAAGGGGAGAGAGAGGGAGGTAAGAAGAAAGACATATAGAGAGAGAAAGGTGGAGAGAGAGAGAGAGAGGGAGTGGCAAGGGAGATGGAGAGAGTGAGAGGGAGTGACAAGGGAGATGGAGAGAAAGGGAGGGATGAGAGGAGGGAAGAAAGATAGAAGGGGAGACAGAGGGAGAGAAGGGGGAGAGAGAGGGAGGGAGATATATATAGATATGGAGAAACAATATGTATGTTTGCGGGGTGATATAGAGAGATGAAGAAGGAGAGACAAAGGGAGATAGAGATATAGATGGAAGTGAAAGAGAGGAAGAAGAGAAATTCCCATCATATTTGAGCTTTTAAAAATTGAATAAACTTAAATTTCCATCATAAGGAATTGATTGAAATACTTGGATAACTACTTGTAAATTTAAGAAAGTTGATATCATTGTATAAAATTATAGAAATGTTGTCATATATTGTTGTTTAACCTTTATATTAAATTCCAATACGATTGACTTATATCATGTTATGACTAAACTCTTGTAGATAATCTCAAAATAAATAATGTTGAATAAAACATATTGGTTGTTTACATGACATATTTTAATATTAAAATTGAATAAAACTTATTTCAATCATATTTGTGTTTTGTAATTGGACTGAGATAAGAAATTGTTTGAATTGCTTTAAAAAGTTGTCCATGCAATGGTATATGGGTGGGTCACAAAAATTTTCACACACACACACACATATGACTTTATAATTCAAATAATTTATTTTTAAAATTGAATTGTAATAACATACACGTTGATTGCACTAAAAGACACTTTCTACAAGTCAATATGAAGCATGATTGGAATTATTTCTATGTTCAATATTAAATCGATACATGATATATTTTAGTTCATTTGAAGTATCAAAGAGATTAGCATCATAAATTTTAAGATTGTACTTATTTTCTTAGCTTATGAAATTGGAAATCAAAATTGAACATATATTTTACTAATAAAAGTTATAGTATATAGAAAAATTATTAAATTACCGAAATAATTTTAGCAAATCCATTTAAGCTTCAAAAATTAATGAGCATCCATAAACAAGATTAATACAAATCCATAAACTGAAATAGTGAATACATGTATCAATAATAGTGAATACATGAAATAATAAGCATCCATGAATTAAAATAATGTCCATGATATACATCCATAAATTATCCATGTATGAAAATATACAAGTATGTATCACACATGTGAATACGCCATATGAAATGAGCCTGAAAATATATAAACTATGACACTCTAACTACCAGCAAAACTCCTATGTGAGTTCAGTCGCGCAAAATAAATGTCCATATGTTGGTACTAAAATATAACACATTCAAATTCAAACTAATTAGATCATTATTTATACAAAATAAACAATATGGAAATAAATTATATTGAACCACATTTTTAATTACATATATACATGAATATACTAATCTTAGTAGAGTCCAAATGCAAGTCTGATAGGATGGGGGTTTGATCATGAATATGGGTTTCATGCTCTCTTGCCTATGTCTCGATGATCAAGGCTTGCATCGATGGACTTGCATCATCAATGCCTCTAAACCCAACATCCCGCTCATGTCTCCACATAACAGTGGCATCAACGACACTCTGCATATGGGCATGCGTACACAATGGCAATGACAAATTATAATTAGTCGACAAATTAATTAGCATATTTATGTAACTTTAAAAAAATGTTGAAATCTTAGGAATAAATAAGTTTACCTCAACTGTGTCTCCACATAACAGTGGCATCAACGACACTCTGCATATGGGCATGCGTACACAATGGCAATGACAAATTATAATTAGTCGAAAAATTAATTAGCATATTTATGTAACTTTAAAAAAATGTTGAAATCTTAGGAATAAATAAGTTTACCTCAACTGTTGGTCCATGTGGTTGTACATACTCACTCTCCTCCACATTAGTGAATGTATAAGGTGGAGGTGGAGGTGGAGGAGAATCCATGGAAATGTGCTCTGGTCGAGGAGGCTCTGGCTAATCAATTGCCCCCTCCGATGATCTCGTAATCTCATCCATGTAGCTAGGACGTGTCTACATGTTATTATGAACTTATTATATAAATTATGCAATCTAATACAAACTAGAAACTTTAATATAAATAATTATGCATAATTTAACAATAAGAGTCAAAAGTTTCATATATATATATATATATATATATATATATATATATATATGTACCTGGTCTATGTCACATGGGCCAAGAAACCTCCAAGTCTCATGAGTGGCATCACGATACATACATGTATGTGTTAAAAGATGATCAAAGGTTAAACTCGCGAGAAATGCATCATCACATAAGGGTATCGGTGGGTCATGAGACAATAGTGGTAGTATCATAATCTCTCCATGTAATGAAACATGTGCACTAGCCAATGACCCCTGCATGTTGTCTGCAATAGTCTCTCGCGTTTCACCACCGAGCTGCGACAACTCCTCTAGCTCTCCAGGTAATACCAAGCTCTGAGATGGTAGTGGCAAGAATTTTGGAGGTGGTGGTACATGCCCATGGTTTCTACGATCCCCCTCATGCTCATAGGTATGTCCCATACCGATACCATAAAAATGAGATTCGGTATTAGTGTAATTTGGTCTCATGTGTAACACAAACTGATGAAAGGAGGATTTTGGGGTAAGGCCAAATTCTCATTTCTTTTACAAATTCGATCTTGAGGCCTGTGGGTTATGGCCCACAAACCTATCAGAAGCGTATTTGAGCCCTTAAGCCTTTAAAAACCTGACCACAACACTTTATCAGGTTCTCCTTTTAAAAACCGGGACCATTCATTATATCATAATAAACAGGATTGAAGGGAAAACCTTGCTTCGAACACATACCCTGGACCTCAAAAATTATAAACCCGCATTCATAAAATCGTTGGGTCCACACCTTCCAGCGTTTCCACAGCGCTGCTCCAATCTCCAATCAGCCCGATCTCTGATCACCGATTGGCTTCATCGATTTAACAACGATATCAGCATTTTGGCACATCCACTGTCCTTCGCGCTTGGCCTCTGCGATTAGCGACTAGCGAGTAGATCGCGACTATCGATCTTGACTCTCGATTCGATAGTCAAGATCACATCGCATCATCGCAATCACAAAATACATAAGGCTAGGGTTTATAACTCATGACCCTTTACGATGCGATATATATCTATCGGCGATCACACTGATCCATAGTCGGTCCACTAACACACAACTTCTCCGATGCGACATAAAGGCTTTATCCTCTGCTTTGATCTGGTCCGTTGATCGTCCAGACTCAATGGCTCCTGTGCATTCTAGTCCGTTTTCTCCTTAACTTAATCTCGCTTGCCTCTAATGGATTTTAAGTTTAAATCACAGTTCTCTACCATGCTCTGTTACGAAGCCCATATCATAATTAACTCGACATCTTTGGATCGCCATCGATTCTACAGTTATCGATGGTCGATCAACACGCTTACCACACAACATTTCAAGCCATTAACTCATATATACATAACATAACTGAAAAGACATAATACACAGACATGCGGAAATCCACAGAAGACGCACTTTTATATTATACACAACGTAGTTACATTCTAAGGCATTTCAACCTTAAGCATAAGTTCCCTATTGATTACATTTTGCTCACTCGGCTTCCAGCTCTCTATCCATCATTGTCTCATGATATATATATATATATATAAGGAACATTGGATTGGATCACTGAAAGGATCCGATCAAATCACTCAGCTGTCCCTAATTCTCTCTACATGCATACATATGTGGCAGATTACATTCAATAAAGTCTTCTAGAGACTTATTGCTTCCATCATTTTATTTGTTTTAAACGAAAATTGTCCCCTGTTTAGCTCGATGGTCCATGTCCTCCTTCTTGCTCCGCTTTGGATTCCTCCTTTAATGAAGAGTGACGGATACTCCTGCATCAGACTCCCGAGGCACACAAATTAATGACCTCCTGGTCATATGCTTCTCCTTGTCCTTAGCAATTCTATGCACTTCTCAGTGGAACTACCTTCATGATCTTCTGTGAGCTGCAACCAAACCTCTGCAGTAACAGTCTTCCTCTGCTACATGATACCTCACAAAGCTTTCTCCTTTGAGCTTAGTCTTTTGGCATCCTTCTGGTTCTCTCCTCTAGAACCAATTGAGCACTGTCAGACCAGGTAATAACTCCTCAAAACAAATCAATTCATATTATTCCTTCAGGTTGGTCTTTATTATATACATGAGGGAGATTGTTTACTTCATCTCCTGATTACTGTTCATATCTCTTATTATTTATTTACATTGATTATTTTTATTCACCCAATCCTGATGATTAGGTGTCAACATTCCCCCCTTAATTTGAAGGGATGTTGGTGAGTCCAAGCATCATTCTGAATCGTTCAAGCTTTTCTCTTCCAAGTTCTTTGGTGAAGATGTCTGCAATTTGCTCATTAGTGGAACAATGACGAATATGGATTGTTTTTGCCTCAACATGATGTTGAATAAGATGATATTTAGTATTGATGTGCTTCGTTTGATCATGGAAATTTGGGTTCTTGGCAAACTTTATTGTAGACGTATTGTCAATCATGAGTGGAGATGATTGTACTTTTTTTACCTGCAAATCTTCAAGAACTTTCCTAAGCCACACAATTTCTTTTATTGCTTCAGCTGCTGCCATGTAAACTGCTTCTGTTGTGGAATCTACTAGAACTGATTGTTTGGGTGATCTCCAGGAGACAGCTCCTGATCCAAGACTCATCGCATATCCTGAAGTAGATGCCCCAGTTTCTTTGTCTCCATCGAAGTCTGAATCAGAGTATCCAATCAAACTGAAGTCATCCACTTGTGTATACTTGATTCCAAAGTCTTGAGTTCCTTTCAAGTACCTTAGAACTCTTTTTGCAGTAGACCAATGTCCCTCACAAGGCGTTTGCATAAAATTGGAGAGGATTCGAACAACAAATGAAATGCCTAGTCTGGTAGTAGTTAGGTAGTTGAGACTTCCTACAAGCGGTCTATACTTTGTTGCATCATCAAATTCTTTTCCTTCAATAGATGTGAGCTTTAAGTTTTGTTCCATTGGAGTAGTAAGAGGATTGCATTCTGTCATGCCAAATCAGTTCAACAGATCTCCAATGTACTTCTTTTGAGAAAGAAATATGGACTTTGGATGTTGAGTTACTTCAATACCAAGATAGTAATGAACATAGCCCAAATCAGTCATTTCGAAACTTTCCCCAATTCCTTCTTTATGGATGCAATGTAGCTTTCATTGTTCCCTGTCATCAAAAGATCATCTACATATACCACAAGATATACAATTGTTTTGCCAACTTTCTTGACAAATAAAGTTGCATCATCAAGATCATAATGTTTGAAATTGAGTTTCAGAAGATGCTCAGTTAGTTTTTCATACCAGGCTCGTGGTGCTTGTTTGAGGCCATACAAGGACTTCACAAGTTGCATACTTTATGTTCATGTCCTTTCATAGCAAATCCTTCAGGCTGGGACATAAAAACATTCTCTTTTAGATCTCCATTCAAGAAAGTAGTTTTTACATCCATTTGATGGACTTTCCAACCGTTCTGAGCTGCTAGGGCAAAGAGTGTCCAGATGGTAGCCCATTTTGTTGTGGGGGCAAAAGTCTCCTCATAATCGACCCCTTCCTTTTGTGCAAAACCTTTTGCCAGAAGCCTGGCTTTATGCTTGTCAAGTGAGCCATCAGCGTTATACTTGTTCTCGTAGACCCACTTGCAGCCAATTGGTTTGGTTCCTAATGGAGGATCAACCAGCTTCCAAGTGTCGTTCTTTATGAAGGAATCATACTCCTTTTGCATTGATTCTTTCCATTCATCATTAGAAGCATCTTCTTTAAAGGAAGTTGGTTCAAAATCTGTAGACAAGTTCAATTCACAATCATAAGAAACATCCATATCAATAGGTGAATTAGAGTCATCTACATCACCTCCATTTTGCCGGTTTGAATTTCTAGTTCCTGTCTTTCCAACCTCATCAGGATGAACACTTTCAAGTGTCTTTGTCAGCCACTTTGGGGGACCTTTCTCAGATGGTCCAGGCTGCTTTGTTGATTGAGTTGAGACTGAATCAAGATTGAGTCTCCCAATTCTATCAATCACATCACTTAAAGCACCATCCATTGTTGGGGTTTCACGCAGGGGAGAGTGTTCTTCATAAGAAGATTCCACATGTTGATCTAGTATAGGAATCCCCCCTTCAAGATGTGGAATCTGATTATCAAATTCTTGAAATGATTTTGCATTTGTGAATCTATCCAAGCGATCAAGTTGCCGCTCAACAACATTGTCAGTTTTGGATGATTCAAGAAAAATTACATCTCTAGATACAAAAAACTTTTTATTGACTTCATCATAGACACGGTATGCTTTGGAGGTGTTTGAATATCCCAGGAAGATACACTTACGACTTCTTGCACCAAGTTTGTTTCTATGTACTTTTGGTATCAAGGCATAACAGGTAGAACCAAAGACCCTGAGATGCTTTACCGAAGGAACGTGCCCATACCACATTTCATATGGAGTCTTGTTTCTAATAGCATTAGATGGACATCTATTCTTTATATATGCAGCACATAGAACAACATCAACCCAAAAAATTATCTTTACATTTTTGAAGAATAGCAAGGATTGTACCATATTTAATATTGTCCTATTCATTCTTTCATCGACACCATTCTGTTGGGGATTATAAGGCACAGTTGTTTGATGTTTGATCCCATGTTGGCAAAGATAGTTTTCAAATTCATTTGATGTGTATTCTTTTCCATTATCAGTGCCAATAGACCCAATATGAGATTGTGCATCATTTTCAATCCATTTATGAAAGTTCTTGAATGTTTGAAAAGCATCAGATTTGTTCTTCAATAAACAAACCCAACACATTCTGGTGTAGTCATCAATAAATGTCATCATATGTTTATTTCCAATTGCAGAAGGAACATGCATTGGACCACATAAATGTGAATGAATGAGTTCAAGTTTTCTATGTGCTCTTGAATGTGAATCATGAAAACACTGTTTGCTATCCTTTCCTAGAATGCAAGCATCACATTGCTTAAATTTCCTAGTAATTGTAGGCAAACCAACAACACCATTTTTATTCAACAAGCGGAGGCTGTCATAGTTCAAATGTCCAAATCTAGCATGCCATAATAAACTTGATGGAAGTGTACCTTCTTCATAATGAGAACTATATGAGGAATGTTGTGCACGAGCAGAGGTACCTTGCAGCTTGAGAAGCCTTTCTTCTTCTATTCCTCTCATGAAAACTGAGTGGTCAAATGCTTTTCTCACCTCAATCTTGTCATCAAACATATGAATGGAGTGACCTTGCTAGCGGATGTGGACCAAGGACAACAAGTTTCTCTTGAGTTGTGGGAGATATAGAACATGATGCAAAAGAAAGTCTGGAAGACCAGGCAATTTAAGCCTGATTGTGCCAAGCCCTGATGGCTTGATTTTTTATTGGTCTACAAAGTATACTGCTCCATCAACATTGTCAGTAAATTCTTCAAAAAAATCTTTTCTATGATTCATGTGGCAAGTTGCTCCTGAATCAAGCAACTAATCATTTTTCCAAGAAGCAAGTGAAGCATTAAATAAATCTTCATTTACTCCAATATTACATTGTGCCACAACATGGTGAGCGGATTCAGGTGCTTTTCCTTTGTCTGTGTCATTAGTTTTATCTTTCTGTTGGTTTCTTTGCTGTTCAATTTTGTCCCAAGGTAACTTGCATGTAGAGGCATCATGTGATCCATTTCTTTTGCAGCGTATGCAATGCAAATCTACCTTTTCTCCTTGAGAGTGTTTGCCCCCCCTTCCTCTGAAATATCTTCCTCTTCCTCTTCGACCACCTCTTCCTCTTGAAGAATCTTGAGCTAGATTCCTTTCTTTATGAACAAGGCACACAGCCTCTTCAGAAGATTCAGGGGTTGTCTTCTTTCCAAAATCTTTCTCTCTTTCAACAAATTTTTTCATAAGAGAGTCAAAGGTTATATCTTTGAGATTTCCATTTGCTTGCAATGACTCAAGATAATTGGAGTAAGTAGGATAAAGTGCCTTGAGAAAAGCGATAAGAGGAATATCCAATTCAACCTTAGTGGATTTGATATCATGCATTATACATTTTACTTCGGATGCAAGAGCAAGAGGATCATTATTTTGTAATTCAAGAGTGAAGAGTTTAATCATGAGTTGAACAACTTCAAGTGCAGAATGTGAATCATAGAGTTCTTTTAGCTTTTGAAAGTCTTCAAAAGCAGTTGAAAATGGCAAAATATGGCGACTCACCTCTTCATTTACAGATGTTGTGATTAATGCATAAGTTTTGCTGTTCTTATTTTCCCAAATGGTGAGCTCTTTGTCTGAGGTAGGCTGTTCTGGTTCTTTGTCTCCATCTCCAATGCACACTCCTTTCCACAACCCATTGAAAATGAGGGTGTATTTTATCATGCGGGACCACTCAGGATAGTTCTCCTTGCCAATGAGAACTATTCCCACCATGGATATGATTGAATGCATACTGTAACAAAAAATTTCGCTGCAAAATTTTACTCTTAATGGGAAAAAATATAATTCTGATATGACTGGATAGAAAATTCAATTGGACAACAAATGTTAATACCCAAGACTGTAAATACACAAAACTTTACTGTGCATTCAACTGGACAACACTTTGATACCAAGTGGTGTTGGCATTATGATTCAAGTGTTGTCCTTGATGGCAACTCACTCAGAGGTTGGTACAGGTGATGGCAACTTAATCAGAAGACAGATCTCAGTACAGCATGCCAAGGAAGTTCATACACGCCGTTTCGTTAAGCCCAAGTCGCGTGTACACGCTAGTTCGATTCAGAAAAAGCGCGTGTATGTGGAAAGGTTCCTTTGGTCCATGGTGGTTAGTCCTTGGAAGTTGTGCCTATGATTTCGGACCATTATGTCTCGACGGGCGTGTCGATCCCTAGTTTTAAAGTTGATGGTATTGTGTTACTATGGTTTTGGCTCTTGGTATTGAGCAAGGCCTAAGGCTATATAAGGAGAAGAAGATCATTAGGCAATATCATCTTTCGACAAGGCTTGAATATCTAAGAGAGAAAGAGATCTGATATGCAGGGTTCGGGTTGCTTGATATGAGCTAAGGAGAAATCACATCGGCGGATGGAAGACTAGATCTAAGGACAAATCGGGATCTAATGGTTTGAAATGCTCTATTATGATATGGTTGATTATGCGTATTTCTAGATCTGCATACTGTCGCAATATTATGTTATGGATCTAACTGATGTCTGGTACAGCTGCAAGTTGAGAGAATCTATTTTTAGATCTGTACGCAGGTTGGCTTAAGTAAAAACGCGTGTACACGCGGGTTTCGCTCATTGAAGTAGCGTATATCTCTTAAAGCTTGATTTTTGGGTTTGCAGTTGGATCTGACTGTTATTGCAGAGTTCTGTAGACTGCTCTGGGTTCTGGTATCTGGTGATTGACAGGGTTCAGTGGTTCAGTGATTCAAAGTTTGATAATTCTAGTATTGGTTGTTTTATGCTTCATGGATCTGTTATGAAAGTTGAATGAATTGGGTTCTACAGATTGAATGATGTGCTTCAGGAATATCCAGTCTGAAAATGTATGAAAGGTGGTACCTGAAAGAAAGAAGATTGTAGGCCAGCACCTACGTACTAGTATCTTGGCTAGTACAAGAGCAAAGGGGGTTGGAGCTCCCTTCCAAGGAAGTTTGGAGAACGAGAGAAGGTTGTAGCCTTCTGCAGGTTGTAGCCTGCGTACTGGTACAAGGCTGCACCAGTACAAAATATTGTAAACTGAAGTTTCTTATTAAAGAAAGATAGAGACAACTTGCAGCAGGTGGTTTTCACCCACATTGGGTTTCCACCTTATATCTTGGTGTTCATGTGTGTGGTTTTTGATCTGTTCTGTTATACTGCACCTGCTTACTGTTAATGTGGTGAATAATGTCCTGATGAACTTAACTGAAGAATAAGCTAACTAAATTATGAGTTTTCTTCTTATACGCTGTTTTACTTAATCACAGTAGCGTGTACACGCTGGTTCACCTAACTGAAGTAGCGTATATGTTTCTGAGCATTGAAAAGTTTGATTGATCTGATAATACTGATTCACCCCCCCCCTCTCAGTATTATTTCCAACAATTGGTATCAGAGCAGGTCCTTCAGAGAAGCTTGATCGCTTGAAGGTAGATCATTCATCATGAGCAGCTACGAGAAAGAAGCATCAATCAGGCCACCGATTTTTGATGGGACAAATTTCAATTATTGGAAGGTAAGAGTTACTGCATATCTTCAATCTCTTGGTACAGAAGTTTGGAACATTGTAGAAACAGGCTATGCTTTTCCTTCAGCTACTCCTACAGATCCAGCTGAGAAAAAGAAGTATGAAACAAATGCAAAAGCAGTCAGTACTCTATTAGGAAGTATATCTCAAACAGAATTCATGAAGGTCATGCACTTCAAATCAGCAAAAGAAATATGGGACAAAATGATCACTAGCTATGAAGGAGATGAACAGGTAAAGCAAGCTAAACTTCAAACTCTCAGGATTCAATATGAGACTCTCAAGATGTATAATGATGAAAGTGTGGCTAATTATTTTCTTCGGGTAGATGAGATTGTTAATTGTATGAAAAATTTGGGTGAAGAAATAAGAGAAACTATAGTAGTTCAAAAGATTCTAAGATCATTATCCCCCAAGTTTGAATCTAAAGTATCTGCAATAGAAGAAAAAGAAAATCTCCGTGTTCTCACTATGTCTCAGCTACATGGAATTCTAACCGCTTATGAAATGAGAAAGGGAGGTCCATCTGACAGAAGGGAAGCTGCTTTTAAGGCATCAGGAAAAGAAGATTACTATGAAGCAAGCCATGTTCCAGAAGAAGAGGAAGAAGAATCAAATTTTGTCAGAAATCTTCAAAGGGGTTCTGGAAGGTTCAGAGGTAAGCTACCTTTCAAATGCTTTGCTTGTGGGAGAGTAGGTCATTATGCTGCAAAATGTCCTTATAAGGATAAAGGAAAAGAACCTGCTAGATGGAACAAGAAACAAAGTGCAAATAAGAAAAGCTACTACACCCATGAAGATAGTGATGGCTTATCAAACAGTGATGAAGATGAACAAGGTAATAAATATAAGCTGTTAATGGCATTTGAAGATGATGATTATGAGGATGCTGTAGATGTGGATAATCTCTATAATGAAATCACTAGACTCAAGAGAGGCATAGAAGAAAAGAATGTGATCATTGATACTTTGCAATTTCAAATTGATGAAAAGGAAAAACATCTTGAAAAACTAGAAGGTGAAATTGTTGGTCTCAGAAAAGAAATTGAGAAAACAAAAGCTATTAATCTTAAATTTGTCAAAGGATCTGAAACTTTGGATGAGATTATCAGTGTGCAGCGGTCTCCTCTAAACAAGACAGGTTTGGGCTATAATGGAGAAACCTCTCAAGCATCCACCTCAAAAAGTTATCTTGATGCAGCAAGAAGAAATGAGCGGAAGAACAATGAAGATAATCAGGTAAAGCAGGGACGAATTACAAACAGAAACTATCAGGGACAATCCTCCTTAAGGATGAACAAAAGCTACAACCAACCACAGGTAAAATCTTCTCAGTTTGGCTCAAGAATAGATGAAAATAGAAATTACAATCAGTTGGCTGGTAGATTCAATAACCGCAGAAGCTTCTTCAATGGACAATGCTTTTCTTGCCACAACTTTGGTCACAGAGCAGCTCAATGTGTTGCATATAAAACAATCATGACTAGGGAAGCTCAAAAACAAAGAAGTATGACAGGGATTACAAAAAGGACCTATAACAACTTTTCGGTTCTTGAAAATGAAGTTGAATGTTCTATTTGCAATAATTTTGGTCATAAAGACTCTAAATGCAGGAGCAGGTTTCAGGAGAAAAAGGAACAAGCCACGAGCACCAAAACATGGAGAATAAAGGAACCTCAAACAGAAAGATGTGGGATAGCATTTTATGCAGAAGGACAGGAAAATCTATGGTACATTGACAGTGGATGTTCGAAACATATGACAGGTGATAAAGAAAAACTTGAATCTTATTCTACTTTAGAAAAGGGAAAGAAAGTTTCTTTTGGAAATGATACTCCTGCAACTATAAAAGGAAAAGGTATTGCTCCTTTGAAAGAAAAGGTCAAGGCTGGAAATGTTTTATATGTTGATGGATTGAAGCATAATCTTCTAAGTGTCAGCCAGATGTGTGATCAAAAAACCGAGGTTATTTTTAGATCGAATGGATGTCTTGTTCGTGATCTTGATACAGGAAAAACAGTTCTCAAGGGCAAAAGAACTCCAAATAATCTGTACATATTTGAAGAAGGACAACAACAATGCTATCTTAGCAAGGATGAAGAGCACTGGTTATGGCATCGAAGGTTGGGACATCTAAGTTTCTCACAAATAAGGAAAGCATGCAAATATCAGGCAGTTCGCGATCTTCCAGATATCAAAATTCCAGACAACACCATATGCAAATCTTGTCAGTTTGGAAAGCAAACCAGAACTAACTTTCCAGAGAAGGAAGGATCAACTAGCTTGCCTCTTGAGCTAGTCCATACAGATGTATGTGGTCCATTTAGGAAAAGGACACCTCGAGGAGAAGAATATCTGATATTATTCATTGATGATTTCTCAAGGTTTGTTTGGTTAGGGCTTATGAAGCACAAAGATGAAGCATTCGAAAAATTCAAATCCTTCAAAGCATTGGCTGAAAATGAATCAGGACACAAAATTAAGTGCCTCAGATCTGACAGAGGTGGGGAGTTCACATCAAATGAATTTTTCGATTTCTGCGATGAACATGGGATAAGAAGAGAATTCTCTACAGCTAGAACTCCTCAGCAAAATGGGGTTGTGGAAAGAATGAACAGAACTATCCAACAAATGGCTCGTGTTATGCTCGATGAATCAGGTACTCCTGCAACCTTCTGGGGTGAAGCTGCACATGCTGCTGTTATTATTCTTAACAAAACAAATGTCCGAGTAAACAGCACTCAAACACCTCATGAGCTTTGGAGTGGTAAAACTCCTTCCGTGAAGCACTTCAAAATCTTTGGGAGCAAATGTTATATCAAGAATACTGATGAGCAACTTGGCAAACTTGAACCTAGAGCAGATGAGGGCATTCTTCTTGGTTATTCTCCACATAGCAAAGCATACAAGTGCTACAATAAAAGACTTGGCAGAATTGTTGACAGTATTGATATAGTGGTTGATGAGAAGGGATATATTCCTAGGCAAGTTCATCATGAAGACATTGAAGAAGATGAAGGTTACTCTCAAAGGCGAAATAATGAAGAAGAAGAACCTCAAGAAGAAGAAGAATCTCAAGAAGAACCAGAGGAGCAGACAAGAACGGAAGAGAAGACTCCATCCAGATATGTTCAAAAGAATCATCCAGAAACTCAGATTGTGGGGCAGAAAGAAGCAGGAGTACAAACAAGAAGGACACTTGCAGAAGCTTCAAGCTACTTGGCATTACTCTCCTCCACTGAACCACAAAATGTGAAAGAGGCATGCAAAGATGAAGGTTGGGTCAAAGCAATGGATGAAGAACTTGAGCAAATCGAAAAGAACAACACTTGGGAATTAGTTCCTAGACCAAAAGATAAGAATGTAATAGGAACAAAATGGGTCTTCAAGAATAAATTAAATGAAAATGGAGAAGTAATTAGAAACAAGGCCAGACTTGTTTGTAAAGGGTATGCACAGCAAGAAGGAATAGATTTTGAAGAGACCTTTGCTCCTGTGGCAAGACTTGAGGCCATCCGAATGTTCCTTGCTCTCTCAAGCTTTCAAAACTTCAAGGTATTTCAAATGGACGTGAAATCAGCCTTCCTGAATGGAGACTTAGAAGAGGAAGTATATATTGAGCAGCCAGATGGTTTCATTCTTGGGAATGATCCAAACCTTGTATGCAGATTGAAAAAGGCACTCTATGGACTCAAACAAGCTCCAAGGGCTTGGTACTATCGGTTGGACAAATATCTTCACCAACAAGGCTTTTCAAAAGGATCAGCAGATAGCAATCTCTATATAAAAGTTGAAAATAACAAATTGCTAATTCTTGTTGTTTATGTAGATGATATTATTTTTGGCAGCAATGAAGAGACTATGAGTCAGAACTTTGCCTTGGTTATGCAGAAAGAATTCGAAATGTCACTTCTTGGAGAATTGACATATTTTCTTGGATTGCAAATCCAACAAAATGAAGGAGGTATCTTCTTGTCTCAAACCAAATACCTCAAGCAGATCTTGAAGAAGTATGGCATGGAAGAGTCAAAGCCAGTATGTACACCCATGGTTACAGGATGCAGCCTCAGTGCAAATGATGAATCAGCAGCAGTTCACCAACCCACTTATAGATCCATGATTGGGAGTTTGCTCTATTTGACAGGTACTCGACCAGATATTACACATGCAGTAGGAATGGTTGGAAGATTTCAAGCCAACCCAAAGGAAACTCATCTTCAGGCAGTCAAAAGAATCTTCAAATATCTTCAAGGGACCCAAAACTATGGCTTATGGTATCCTAGAAATACAGATCTCACTCTTCATGCTTACACAGATGCAGATTGGGCTGGAAGTGTGGATGATAGGAAAAGCACAAGTGGTGGTGCTTTCTTCATGGGTTCCAGATTAGTATCTTGGTTCAGCAAGAAGCAGAGTTCAATTGCCTTATCTACAGCTGAAGCAGAATATGTGGCTGCAGCATCTTGTTGCACACAACTTCTTTGGATGATGCAGACCTTGCAGGACTTTCAAATCACTTGCACTCCACCCGTCTCTATCTTATGTGATAATACAAGTGCAATCAGCATTTCAAAGAATCCAGTCATGCACTCAAAGACCAAGCACATACCAATCAAGTACCATTTCCTTCGGGAACAAGTGCTTGAGCAGAAGGTCAAGTTGGAGTATGTTCCTTCTAAGGAACAAGTTGCTGATATTCTCACAAAACCACTGCCCAGGGAAACTTTTGAATATCTCAGACAAAAGCTGGGAGTAGTTGATGCTTCATCCTGCTGTTGAAGCTTGTCTGTTCTACAGAAAAGTTGGTATACGCAAGTTACGAAAGGTATATACGCGTATACACGCGGATTTATGGTGGGAAAGTCGCGTGTATGGTGTACGCATGTTTCAGAGAGTATATCCGCGTTCATACGCCGTTTTGTGCAGGATAAAACGCGTATATGGAGTTCTGAGCAGCAAGGGCAAACTCTGGAGTCCTGAACAGCAATGGGTATGTCAGAATTCTTCAAGCACGGTTTCAGGGGGTGTAGCAGGCACAGGTTCAGGGGGAGCAGCTTAAAAGTCTCATAAAGTTTTGTTGGCATTCAGATGTTTTGGTTGTTGATTTCAGGAAAAGGAGCTCGGAAAGAAATCCTGGTTGCTGATCTAAAAAGATGTTTATCATATGCTGCTGGTGACTTTCATAAGTCTTGGTCTAGATCTGTTGTCTCTATGTCATGTTTCTCTCTTGTCAAGGTCATGTAACGGCCTATGTTGGTTTCCCCACTATGCCTGGGATGAATGATGTAATATAATTGGTTATTTCTGATATGTCCCTTCTTGGTAGGGAATATGGATGTATGTATTGAGTCTTTTGGTGATAGGAAGGTCCCTTATGGTGTATAAGTCCTGTTGAAGAACATCTTTTGCAGATCTGGCCTACTGTCAGGGGGAGCATGAGTCAGCACAGCAAGCAGAGGTATCAGCATGTCCTCAGGGGGAGCACAGCCCTTTGCCCTTGATGTCAAAGGGGGAGAATGACTTGGTGTGGTGGTTGCCATCAAGTCCAAAGGGGGAGATTGTTGGCATTATGATTCAAGTGTTGTCCTTGATGGCAACTCACTCAGAGGTTGGTACAGGTGCTCAGAGGTTGGTACAGGTGATGGCAACTTAATCAGAAGACAGATCTCAGTACAGCATGCCAAGGAAGTTCATACACGCCGTTTCGTTAAGCCCAAGTCGCGTGTACACGCTAGTTCGATTCAGAAAAAGCGCGTGTATGTGGAAAGGTTCCTTTGGTCCATGGTGGTTAGTCCTTGGAAGTTGTGCCTATGATTTCGGACCATTATGTCTCGACGGGCGTGTCGATCCCTAGTTTTAAAGTTGATGGTATTGTGTTACTATGGTTTTGGCTCTTGGTATTGAGCAAGGCCTAAGGCTATATAAGGAGAAGAAGATCATTAGGCAATATCATCTTTCGACAAGGCTTGAATATCTAAGAGAGAAAGAGATCTGATATGCAGGGTTCGGGTTGCTTGATATGAGCTAAGGAGAAATCACATCGGCGGATGGAAGACTAGATCTAAGGACAAATCGGGATCTAATGGTTTGAAATGCTCTATTATGATATGGTTGATTATGCGTATTTCTAGATCTGCATACTGTCGCAATATTATGTTCTGGATCTAACTGATGTCTGGTACAGCTGCAAGTTGAGAGAATCTATTTTTAGATCTGTACGCAGGTTGGCTTAAGTAAAAACGCGTGTACACGCGGGTTTCGCTCATTGAAGTAGCGTATATCTCTTAAAGCTTGATTTTTGGGTTTGCAGTTGGATCTGACTGTTATTGCAGAGTTCTGTAGACTGCTCTGGGTTCTGGTATCTGGTGATTGACAGGGTTCAGTGGTTCAGTGATTCAAAGTTTGATAATTCTAGTATTGGTTGTTTTATGCTTCATGGATCTGTTATGAAAGTTGAATGAATTGGGTTCTACAGATTGAATGATGTGCTTCAGGAATATCCAGTCTGAAAATGTATGAAAGGTGGTACCTGAAAGAAAGAAGATTGTAGGCCAGCACCTACGTACTAGTATCTTGGCTAGTACAAGAGCAAAGGGGGTTGGAGCTCCCTTCCAAGGAAGTTTGGAGAACGAGAGAAGGTTGTAGCCTTCTGCAGGTTGTAGCCTGCGTACTGGTACAAGGCTGCACCAGTACAAAATATTGTAAACTGAAGTTTCTTATTAAAGAAAGATAGAGACAACTTGCAGCAGGTGGTTTTCACCCACATTGGGTTTCCACCTTATATCTTGGTGTTCATGTGTGTGGTTTTTGATCTGTTCTGTTATACTGCACCTGCTTACTGTTAATGTGGTGAATAATGTCCTGATGAACTTAACTGAAGAATAAGCTAACTAAATTATGAGTTTTCTTCTTATACGCTGTTTTACTTAATCACAGTAGCGTGTACACGCTGGTTCACCTAACTGAAGTAGCGTATATGTTTCTGAGCATTGAAAAGTTTGATTGATCTGATAATACTGATTCACCCCCCCCTCTCAGTATTATTTCCAACAAGTGGATGTACCAATATATGGGCAGTGTAAATGGGTGGACTTGTGTAATATGGGAGCAACGCTTCAAGATAAGCCAACATTCAATGTAATATGGTTGGTGTTAAAGATGATCCACCATTCAATGTAATATGGTAGGCGTTAAATATTTAAATTCGATGGCAGCGTTAAATAAATATGGGACAACGCTCGAGAGCAGAAGAAACTCTACAGAATCTGTATCACTTTAATGCAAATGCTCAAGGACTGCGTTTACGATGTTGCCTAAATAGAAATTAATATGACAAAACAATAATTCATTCATAAATTCGGTGAGGATCCCAGCCGAGACAATCTCACCTTCGGTAAATACAAGCAGGAAAATCTCGACGATCAAATAAGCAATGTACTCTTTCCTCTAGCGTTCAAAAGACTTTGACGGCTGCAGGACTGAGGTCCTTCAAGTGAGACGGAGCCACATTGGCACTTTCAGGGCGCCTGATGCAACTTAGACCGAAACAAGCATTCCTGAGCTCGACTTTAGAGCATTTCACACAAGGCCAAGTTCTTCCACCAATTCACAGTCAAATTTAATTGGAAATGGCCGGAAATAAGGATGGATGGTTCCAATCCCTTTAGCAGTAAAAGAAAGGCAAGATTTCTTTGGAAATAAATGGATCAAACATGGCTTGGTCAGTTGAGAGGATCTTCCACAAATAGTTTGAACATGATTTTGTAGTGCCAAAGCAGCGTTAAAGCAAATGGATGTGGAAAATCAAATCGGAAAGCTGATGGTAGAACTATCACGCAGTCAGGATTATGAGATGGCTTCAACGTTAGCAGTAGAGCATTTGAATCGCATTTTACAGAAGTTTGATTTTAGTTTGAACAATATTGAATCTCTAGTTTGTACTCAGCAGGTCGAACCAGAGAATATATGGAATATGGCGGACAATGGCAGACAACAATTATGGCAGAGAGCCCACAGAGTGCAGAAAGGAAAGGAGGGAATATGGCGTAGACAATAATTATGGCAGAGAGCCCAAAGAGCGCAATAGACAGACTCCACAGGGGGTAGTGGACAAATTGCAAGAAAAATGGCAGAAGGGAGTTACAACTAATTTCGGGAGCTAGCTCTGATACCATGTCAGACCAAGCAGTAACTCCTCAAAACAAATCAATTCATATTATTCCTTCAGGTTGGTCTTTATTATATACATGAGGGAGACTATTCACTTCATCTCCCGATGACTGTTCATATCTCTTATTATTTATTTATATTGATTATTTTTATTCACCCAATCCTGATGATTAGGTGTCAACAAGCACTCCTTGCTCTAGGTTGCTGCAAGTCTTCTCACCTTCTGCTGCCGCTCTCTGCACGACAGTAAAGACCATAACTCTCCAGTCTTCAACATAACTGTACCTCTTCTCCTTCTACTTGCACTCCTTCCTTCTCACAAGAAATCCTCTTTCACGCAGGAAAACCTTTCCCTGCTCTGATACCAAATGATGAAAGGAGGATTTTGTTGTAAGGCCAAATTTCCCTCTCTTTTACAAATTCTATCCTAAGGCCTGTGGGTTATGGCCCACAAACCTATCAGAAGCGTATTTGAGGCATTAAGCCTTTAAAAACCCGACCACAACACTTTATCAGGTTTTCCTTTTAAAAAGCAGGACCATTCATTATATTGGAATACAAAGGAATGAGGGGAAAACCCCGCTTCGAACACATAGCCTGGACCTCAAAAATTATAAACCTGCATTCATAAAATCATCAGGTCTGCACCTTCCAGCCTTTCCACAGCACTGCTTCAATCTTTGATCAGCCCGATCTCCGATCACTGATTAGCTTCATCGGTTTATCAGCGATATCAGCATTTCAACACATCCATTGTCCTTCGCGCTTGGCCTCTGCGATTAGCAACAAACAAGTAGATCGCGAACGTCGATCCTGAATCTCGATCTGATGGTCAAGATCACATCGCATCATCACAATTGCAAAACGCATAAGGCTGGGGTTTATAACTCATGACCCTTTGCAATGCGATATATCGCTATCAACGATCACAATGCTCCATAGTCTGTCCACTAACACACAACTTCTTTGATGCGACATAAAGGCTCTATCCTCCACTTTGATCTAGTCCGTTGATCGTCAAGACTCAACGGATCATGTGCATTCTAGTTCGTTTTCTCCTTAACTTAATCTCGCTTGCCTTTGATGGATTTTAAGTTTAAATCACACTTCTCTACCACGCTTTGTTACATGCCCATATCACAATTAACTTGACACTTTGGATCGCCATCGATCCTACAATGATCGATGGTCAATCAACACGCTTATCACATATAATTTCAAGCCATTAATGCATATATACACAATAGAACTGAAAAGACATAATACACAAACATGCAGAAATCCACAGAACACACACTTTTATATTATACACATCATAGTTACATTCTAAGGAATTTAAGCCTTAGGCACAAGTTCCATATCGATTACATTTTGGTCACTCGGCTTCCAGCGCTCTATCCATCACTGTCTCACGATATATATATATATATATATATATAAAGGAACATTGGATCAGATCACTGAAAGGATCCGATCAAATCACTCAACTGTCCCTAATTCTCTCTACATGCATATATATATATATAGATAGATATATATATATATATAAAGGAACATTGGATCAGATCACTGAAAGGATCCGATCAAATCACTCAATTGTCCCTAATTCTCTCTACATGCATACATATGTGGCAGATTACATTCAATAAAGTCTTCTAGAGACTTAACGCTTCCATCATTTTCTCTGTTTTAAACGGAAATTTTCCCTGTTTAGCTCGATGGTCCACGTCCTCCTCCTTGCTCCGCTTTGGATTCATCCTTTAATGAAGAGTATCGGATGCTCCTGCATCACAAATGCTGCATATAAATGTTTAGCAAAATAAATGGCGACCTAGTCATGGTTGGGGAACTCGCCCTAAGCTCCAATGAATCTATCATAAGTCTTGAAAAAGGTTGCATGAACATTACTAAAATATTTTAGTGGGATCATACCTTTATGTCTAGCAGGGAGATTCGAAGGGATGTCGAACAACTCCCCCCAAAAATCAATGTCCTTGGTGGCCTCTTTCACCACCTCCCAAGAATCTGAGCCTCTAACCTCATGCCTCCTAACCCTCTGTATGAACTGTAATATGTGGCTATGTGGGTCCAACCTCCAATATGTCTCGATCAACCTAGCCATGTTATCCAACATCAAAGACAATGCAAGACGAGTCCACTAGCAGAATTTTGAGGTCTAAATGGACCTCCAAAGAAAAATGTACAACCAAAATAAACTTTATAAGAACCAGTAGGATTCAAGATTATGATGTCAACCATGGGGGATGATTCACCACTTTTGGAGTAAAAAAGTAAAAATATTAAAAACTAATAAAACTACTTTTTCAACTTATCTCCCTAAGGTTTTACTCAAATGTCGAGTGGGAGTACTCTTCAGATGAAAAAAATAATTTCTCATCCAAGGAGTACCCATGTTACATACTTTCGATGGACCTTGTTACATGAAAAATGAGAAATACATGAAAAAATGAGAAATACATGAAAAAATGTGATTGCAATGACGTTTTTCATGTATTTCTCATTTTTCATGTAGCAGGGTCCATCGAAAGTGTGCAACATGGGTACTCCTTGGATGAGGAATCAAATTTTGCATCCAACAAGTGTTTCTACTCGAAATTTGAGTAAACCCATGGGGATATAAGTTGAAAATAAGAGTTGAAAAAATTGTCTGTTTGTTTGTTTGTTTGTTTTTTTTTTTTTTTTTTTTTTTTAATTTGATGATGTAATCTAATCTCGTTTTATTATTTCAACTATTATTTTATAATTTCCTTAGGAGGCTCATTTTAGATCCCAAAATTCCCCTAATGGGTGATTTGGCACAGATATTATTTATCTTTGTTGTGATCCACGTATGATGGATCATAATATCCTCTAATGTGATTTGAGTTGTAACATCATCCGACAGGCGAATCGATGTTGCACTCTAATCCTTAGCTTTGGCCTACTAAGGACGTGTAAATCATAAACATAATTTAACATATATATAATTAACAAACTAGAAGCATAATAACATATACATTAAATTCAAATTCCAGGTGAAGGCAATTTCAAGACATAAACACATAAAATTTAAAGAGGATTTTAAAATGCAGGATGTGTACCTAAAATGGGTGAAGAAGGTCCACATGATGTAGCATAGTCATCAACAAAGACAAAAAAACTACATCTCACACTCTTTGTTATGCAACCAACTGACAAAATAGAAGAAAATATAGATCAATGACTCCAAAATCAACCTCTTCGAGGGGGCAACCTCCTTTACATTACACAAATGAACAATTCTTGGATGATACAAATGACAAGACCTCCTTTCTATATATAGGAGTCTAAGGGGTCACAATATAATCAGAGCCGACATAAAAATAATAATGTAAGGGCACAAGAATAAAAATAGTGGGCTTCTATGGGGCACAATAATAACAATATGGGGACAACATGGGCACAACAATAACAATAAGGGCTAAAATGACAATACTAATAAGGGAATACACTAGTATTATAGGGACCTAACATGCCCCTCTCCTTTAGAAAAGTGTTGTCCTCAACGCTTGAGTAGTTATGGATGCCTCTGTACAAAATTCTCATCCTCCCATGTGGAATCTTCAACAGGTAAGTTCTTCCACTTGATGAGATACTTTGAAATTGATCAATTCCGTAGCTATCAAGTTCTTTTTTTTGTGACTGCTTCAGGTTCCAATATGATTTTTCCTTCTTCCTCAAGTTTTGGCAATATTGTTTGAACTGGAATTTTTTCACATATAACCTTCTTTAAGCATGAAACATGGAAAACTGGGTGCACTAAGGAAGCTGCAGGAAGCTCCAATTTGTAGGCCATAGTACCAATCTTTTACAACACCTTGTAAGGACCATAATACTTTGGTGATACTTTATTATCCTTCTTAGCTTGCTTGAGGGACACTTGTTTATATGATTGTAGTCGTAGAAATACCCAGTCACCTATATCAAAACTTCTTTCATTGCAATGTTGATATGCTTCTTGTTTCATTCTATTATGCGCCAAAGTGAGGTTATCCTTTAAGAGTTATAGAACTTGTTGTTGATGGACGGTGGATGATATCCATAAAGTGCCATAAATGGGGTCATTTTTGCTGCAGTATGGAAGGAAGTGTTATATCACCATTCAAACAAAGGCAACCATTTGACCCATTCTGTCTGTTTATTAGATACAAAGCAATGAAGATATCATTCCGGACATTTGTTTACTATCTTATTTTTCCCATCAGATTGAGGATGATAAGATGAGCTATGAGATAACTGAGTACCTAAACAAGAAAATAATTTTGTCCAAAATTTCCAGTGAAAATGGGATCTCTATCACTTACAATAATCTTTGGGTTTCCATGTAGCACTTGAATTGTTTCCAGTAGCAACTGTACTGGCTTCAAATGGTTGAGATAATGCACAAAAGTGTACATACTTGGTAATTCTATCAACTACCACCATGATGACACTCTTTCCTTCAGACTTAGGTAAACCTGTGATAAAATCCATTGAAACCTCCTCCCAACATTGACTTCGAATGGATAAAGGTTGTAATAGACCTAGGGTTTTAATTGTTTCAACTTTATTTGTTGGCAAACCAAACATTCCACTACAAACATTTGAATATCAAATTTAAGGCCATCCCAAAAAAATTCCTTCTTAATCCTATGGTAAGTCTTTAAAATTCCTGAGTGCCCTCTTAAGGGAGAGGTGTGAAATTCCATAAGAATTTTTTGTTTAGTTGGGAATTCTTACAGAGGTATAAGCGATATTTGTACCATAACGAATCATTTTTCTAGCTAAATGTATTAGATGTACTGGGACCTTGTTGTAAATTTTGGATGAGTGCCCACACTTCCTAGTCATTCTTCCATTCATCCCTTGCTTCGTTTATCCAATCTAGTTGGATAATAGAAATGGCGCAAAGAAATGCTTTCACATCCTCATCCTTTCTTGAGAGTGCATCTACAAAAACATTTTTCTTCCCTTTTTTGTAGATGATTTCAAAGTCATAACCCAACATCTTTGTGACCCATTTTTGCTACTCTTCTAAAGATAATCTTTGTTCTAAAAAGTATTTAAGACTATCATGATCTGTTTCTACCTTGAAGTATCTTCCCATTAGGTAAGGTCACCATTTCTTAAGTGCATGTGGTATTGCCAACATTTCTCTCATAAATAGCTTTGTGTAAATACTTTCCTTTGATTGGACGACTTTCAAAAGCAATGGGTCTTTCTTCTTGCATTAAAACAACACCAATTCCATTTCCTGAGGCATCACATTCCACGATAAAGGCTTTTGTGAAGTCTGGCGTAGCTAAGACTGGTGCTTTGCACATTGCCTCTTTAAGATGTTCAAAGGTCTTCGTTGCTTCTGGAATCCATGAAAATGCATCTTTCTTCAATAATGTTGTTAGGGGTGCTATTATTCTCCCATAATTCATAACAAACTTGCTATAATACCCTGTCAACCCAAGAAATCCTCTCATATGCTTTATGGATGTGGGGATTTTCCATTCCTTAATGGCTTTAATTTTTCTAGGGTATACCTTAACACCTTCATGAGATACAATATGACCCAGATATTCCACCTCTTGTACTCCAAAGAAAAATTTGGAGGTTTTTGCATATAATTGTTTCTCCTCCAATAGTTTGAGCACTCTGTCAACATTTTGAACATGATCCTTCCAAGACTTGTTGTAGATTAGTATATCATCAAAAAATACTAACACAAATTTTCTAAGGATTTGAAAATGGAATTCATCAAACCTTGAAATGTAGAAGGTGCATTAGTAAGGCCAAAAGGCATGACCAAAAATTCATAATGACCCTCATGAGTTCTAAATGTTGTTTTCGGAATGTCTTCAGTCTTCATTATTATTTGATGACATCTTGAATGAAGATCCAACTTGGCGAAGTAAATTGATCCATGCAACTCATCCAATAATTCATCAATGATAGGAATGGGAAATTTATCTTTAGTAGTGAGCTTGTTGAGCTCCATATAATCCGAACACATGTGCCATGATCCATCCTTCTTGTGCACCAATACTACTGGAGCAGAGAAAGAAATTGGACTAGGTTGAATTATACCAAACTCTATCATTTCTACAACCATACGTTGAATTTCACTCTTTTTAGCATTGGAATATCTGTAAGGCATGATGTTTGGAGGAACACTTCCTGGCATCAAATGAATAGCATGATCATGATCACGAATAGGTGGGAGGCCTTTGGGAGTCTCAAATACCTTGGAATGATTGTCCAAGACGTTTTGGAGATCTAGATTAATATATTATTTCGATGTGGGAACCTCTAGCGGACATAATTGTCCGATTATGCCTCATTGTTCTTTCTTTAGAAGCAGCGTTTTCATGTCGTTAGAGCGATTATCTTTCCTGGTTTCCCTGCGATACCCCTTAATTCAACTTCTTTTGCTTCCGAAAAAAAACCAAGAAAATTTCTTGAAAATTAAAAGCTATCATACCCAAAGATTGTAGCCATTGGACTCCTAGTACAACATCAGTACCACCAATTGGAATGGAAAGCATTGGACTATTCAATACATATTCTCCCATGGATAGCTTGATATTATGGCACTTTCCATAGCAATTTATGGTTCCTCCATTTGCAACCATCACTTGACACTTTGGTTTTGGATATAGGAAGCAATTCAATTCCTTGGCTATCCTACAATGAATAAAATTATGGGTACTTCCCGAATCAATAAACATTATTACCTTTTTCTTCTTGATATGTCCTTCAATCTTGAGAGTTTAAGGAGTGGTAATTCTGTCCGATGCATTACAAGATATGGTCGGATTCATTTCTTCTTTATCTAGGTTTTATTATTGGTGTTTATTCTCTTCTTTTGACGTTTCTTGTTCCTTTTCTTCCTCCTCTTCACAATCTATGTAAAACAATTTCTTCTCAGCACACTTATCACCTTTAGTGTATTTTCTATCAAAGTTGTAACAAAGCCCTTTTGCTCATTTTTCTTCCAATTCTTGTGGTGTCAACCTTATAGTTTGTGGAAGGCTAGGGGAAAAAGCACTTCAATCTTTATAGTTGTGAGTGGTAGGCTTCCTTGTTGCCATAAATTTTCTTTCAATTTTTCTTGCCAACCTGAATGCCTTTTCCAATGAATCAGGTTCCCAAAGGTTAACCTCATGTTGGATGTTATCCTTTAAATTCCCTATGAACACATCAATCCTATGTTCCTCTAGAAGATCTTTTACCCTTATATTCAATTTTTGAAAGTCCTCAATGTGCTCCACCATTGAACTCTTTTGTTTGAGATTTATCAATTGGCTGAAAAAGCTGTTGCTTTTTGTATCCTCATAATGTGATATCATTTCTTTCGTAAAAATTTCCCAAGTGACAATTTTTTACGAGATAAAACCCATCGATACCATACAAACTAATTGTGTCCCAAATATAAAGTTGCAATGTGTACATTTTGTGTGTTTTTCACATTATGGAGATCGAAATATTGCTCCATCTGTAGTATCCATGTTACGGAATCCTTGCCATCAAACTTCCTCATATCGATATTTGGAACATGGTGGGCCTTCAATCCAACATTAGATTCTATGAAATCATTCTTAATATTTCTTTTGTTCTCATCATGAGTTCCCTTTACTATGATTTCTCCATTAGTAAGCATTTCTTATAGCAACTTTGTCAAATCTATCTTCAAATCTTCCATGTTGCCTTTAAGTTTTGCTTCTATACCATCCATTTAGCTTCCACACCATTCATCTTAGCTTCCATTCCTTTCTTTAAACCATATATCTTAGCTTTTGTTACTTTTTGTGAGAGTGAAAATTGTTGCACTTGGTCTCGTAATTTTGATATATCATGTTGCATTTCTTCCTCTTCTTCATGAGTCATGGTAGATATTTCAGGTTTCTTACTAGGTGTTTCCATTTTATTTCTTCGAGGCATTAATTAATGATAATTATGCCTCACTATGCCCTCTGAATCACTTCAATCTAATTTTTCAAACCAAACTTATGCAATTTTTTTTTTTTTAAATACACACATTTTTTCGCTTTGTAGGAGCTCGATATTGAATATGTTGTATCTCTATAATTTCATATATACACAAGCTGAAATTGCATCCTATGATAGCCCTCTGAGTCTTATTTCTAACCCCACCATTCTGATCAATATTGAATTCTTCAAGTAATAGTTATGCCAACTCTTCCACGATGACTTGATTATAGACTAGTTCAGTAGAGAGGATTTGTACGACCTGCCACGTGTCATTGTTTCGACCTTCAGACCTAAACACGATACACATAAAAACACCTTCCATCATATTTTTGTAGCTTCTTACCAAATTTCAATCCAATGCTCAGAGAGAAAGTTATGACGATTTTCCCAAGGTCACCTATTTAGGATGTAATTCGGGAGCCTGCAAAAACCCTAACTTCCTTGGATCATATCTCCAAAAATGTAATGATAAAAGGTCTAACATTTGGACCTGAGGTTCATCAAGATTTCGAATCAAATGGGTTTTAATTTCATCTTCTAAAACATCATATAAAAAATGTTATAGCGAAAATTCCACGATGACATGTTTGGAGTAGAGAAACCCTAGAATCCAAAGCTTTGATACCAAATTTTATGCAACTAGCTCATAAAATAGAAGAAAAGATAGATCAATGACATCAAAATCAGCCTCTTCGAGGGGAAAACCTCCTTTACATTACAAAAATGAACAACTATTGGATGATACAAATGACAAGACCTCCTTTCTATATATAGAAGTCTAAGGGGTCACAATATAATTAGAGCTGACATAACAATAATAATGTAAGGGCACAACAATAACAATAGTGGGCTTCTATGGGGCATAATAATAACAATATGGGGACAACATGGGCACCATAATAAAAATAAGGGCTACAATGACAATACTAATAAGGGAATACACTAGTATTATAGGGACCTAACACTCTGACGGGTGTCAGAGGCAGGATCTACAATGGAAACATGAACTCTCGATATATAGGCTACGTGATCTATCACGAGCCTGACCACGTATAACGAAACCTCTCACACTATGATGGTCTGCAGTTGGGGCACGTATATGGTATTCCTTGACATATTACATATAATACATATAAACTAATCCAAAAAAAAATGTTGACAAAAAAACCATTTCTAAACTCAAGCAGAATAATCTAGCTTGAAGTCCTAAACTTTAGAGTCCTTTTTTGATAATTTATCAACCAAAGTACATTGAGTTCCATTTAAACACAATCAAAAGAAGTGATCAAATATGCCCTCACACTTTTTCTCATTTCTAAATAATGCATTTTATTCATTGTGCATAAATATGTAAATATATATGTAAAAAATTGAAATGAACTTATTAACAAAATTTCATGCCAACCAAATACTACAATAAACTTTACGTTCTTAATGTTTGACTTTGACACATGACATGTACTAGGTGCAATCACATGAAGACAATATTTCTTTTATAACACACTACATAATGAAACAATATGGTACAAATTAGAAACTTGAGTCTAAACACTTTTATTTACTAGACCAAATGCAATTTTCATGATGGATTTAATGTATCGATGATGCATGGTTGAAACATGAACATATATATATATATATATATATATATATATATATATATATATATATATATATATATATATATAACAACAAGAAATGTTAAAAATAACATCAAGAAAAAAATAATTTAATTTGTCCTTGAATTAAATTGGGAATAAAATTGTAACTCCACATCTCATGACAACTTATAATAGTTAATTAGGTTAATTTGACTTAATTAGATCAGTTAATTTGAGTTGAGGGTCTAACTAGAGTAATGTAGAGTGTCTCCTACAATTAGGAGCACTATTTGAGTTTATTTTGAGTTGTAATTATTTAATTCAGTTTAACTGACTAAGTTAAAGTCAGTTAAACTAGT
Organism: Pinus tabuliformis; assembly: GCA_031772625.1. NCBI lineage: Eukaryota > Viridiplantae > Streptophyta > Pinopsida > Pinales > Pinaceae > Pinus > Pinus tabuliformis. Next base: position 612,493,622 of record CM062806.1, on the reverse strand, counting down.
TTCAACTGATGGAGGAATTAGTGGGAGGTCCAGTAGTGGGGTGAAACCTATTGAAAAGTGGGGTGCTACCTGAAGTGCAGTGTGGTGCTGCCTACATTGATGGAGCAGTAAACTCAAGATCCACTCATAATTAACTCATGTATGTTAGATCAGAGAAATACCTAGTTGAAATTGAAATTGAAGTTTAGGGACAATGTACTATCAATTGTAAAATCATCTAAATTATACAAATGGTGCATGCAATTAGAGGAAGGCCTATGAGGATTGTGCAACTCATAATTGAGTAGTTTCCCCATTAAATAGGGGCTAATTCCTTAAGGAAAAACACAAGGAAGTAGGAGCTTGGAAGGCTAAGAATTTGGCTAAGTATTGGCCAAAGGAAGCCAGTCAGGTAGAGGATAGAAAATACTTGTGCAGGTTGAACTCAAGGTTGAGCAGAGCATATTGTATTCATTCAGATTCTTTGACTAATGCAATATATAGATAGCAGGGTTTTTTAGCTGTGGCTTTCCCTAGTAAATCATTGTGTAATGTGTTGATTGAATTATTTCTCTTGTATGCTTTGTGATTTCACGATCATTAATTATTTCTGCTATTAGTAGAGTAGATTAAAGTCTATTGTTTTAGCATATTACAATCTGCAGTTTGAATCTACGAGGAATTTCTACATGGTATCAGAGTTATATTTGTAGAAATTTCTACATGGTATCAGAGAAGAAATCACTATAAAATAGAAGAATACGAGTTTATCTTTTGCAGGAGAAAACGAATTTGCAGTATCATACTTCAGAGCCAAATGAGTTGTCGTTCTACGTATTGAGACTCGAATATGCCCTTGAGGGTAGTTCAAACTATATTTCTTGGAAGGACAGGATGGAGGCAGTGTTGGAAGACAACGAGCCTAAGGAATTTATAGACAAAGATATTCCTAAGCCTCCAATAGTTGATTCTCAGAATCTGGTAGAGTGGACAAAGTGTGTGGAAAAGGTAAGAAGGATTATCCTGGGAGTTAGAGATCATACTGTCTCGAACCTCCACTATAAGAAAACTTCATTTGTAATGTGCAAGGCCTTGACAGACTTGCTTCAAAACAACAACTATGACCATAGGAAGCTGGCACTGAAGGGAAAACTTAGAAAGATCAATATGGAGAAGGGCGACAGAATATCGAAGTACTTGACCAAGTTCACCCAATGTTGGGATGAGCTTGGAATTTCCGGTGTTACAGTTGCTAAAGACGATATGGTGATCCTAACACTTCTAGGCCTTCCCAAGAGCTAGCACAACTACCAAGACTCAGTTAATGGGAGGGAGAAGCTACCAGAGTGGGAGCATTTGTGATTTGACTTGGTGCAAGGAGAGATTCAACGGAACACCAAAAATGGGACCTCGTCCAAAGAAGTGGAAGAGGATTTTGCATTAGTCAGCAAAGAAAATAAATCCAAGGTAAAGAAGTCTCAAGGTGTTAAGTTTAGGTATGTTCTATGCTTAGAGCAATTTATTTCAATTTTCATAGTTAACTCACATCAGAATTAAAGTAAATTGCATATAGAACATAAAAATAAATCGCAGGAGACAAGCCAAGACAAGAGGACACAATATGTGGCGCTAGCCAAGGACAAACCCCAATTTGGGGGAACCCTTGATCAATTATTCTTATGTGTTCTTCAATAGTTCAGTAGAGAGAGAGAGAGAGAGAGAGAGAGAGATAATACAATTACAACAGAAGTCAACACTTTGACTTATCTAGATAAGAGCACAGATCATATCTAAGAAGATGATACATGAGATCAGTTGAAGACATGCTACTTCAACTGATTCTCCAAGGTGACTCTTTCACCTATCATTGTCCTGCACGTTGCACCATGTTGCACCCATCATCAAAATGTTGGACCTTATGACCATGTTGTACACATCATACTACTGCACCTTATACTGCATTGTTGTCCCAGTGTTTAGCACTGTTGTACCTTGTGCCACTGTTGCACCATGCTGTCACCCATGTGCTTGCTGCACCATTACTGCTTCGTGTACTTTTTACACCACGTACCATACTGTTGTCCTGTTCATCTTGGCAGCACTATGTCACCTTTCCATCCCATGCATCTTGGCAACATTATGTCACCTTGTTGTCCCATGCATCTTAGCAGCATTGTGTCTCGCTGTCCCATGCATATTGACACCATTATGTCTCCTTGTTGTCCCATGCATATTGGTAGCATTATGTCTTGCTGTCCCATGCATATTGGCAGCATTATATCTTGCTGTCCCATGCATCTTGGCAGCATTATGTCACCTTGTTGTCCCATGCATATTGGCAGTATTATGTCTTGTTGTCCCATGCATCTTGGCAGCATTATGTCTTGTTGTCCCATGCACCATACTATTATGTACAACCACCAATTTGGCTCTAACAGATTACCCAACAATCTCGTCCAAACTGATCCTCAACACCTACAAAAAATGTCATAGACAACATACATTAGCTCACTGTTTTGAGGTAGGAATTGTTTGCTACAACTTAGGTCTGGTTAGAGCATATCACAGTGTCTTTGCCAACCTTCTTTTTTCGCCCAGATTTTCTCCAAGGTGATGCAGCTGCCCTTCCTTGTGGGGATGAGACCCTTCACAATAATCCTGGGTGGTTCTAGCCTTTACAAGGTCCACGACCTGCCCTCACAGCAAGCTTCCATAAATTTGCAGCAAATTGGTTAAGGGTTTTCCTATCCTCTAAACAGTTGATGTGGCCACCTAAGATGGCCTAAGAAAACCCTTCAAACCTTCGCTGGAATGCTGCCATAGCTACAGCTAAAACAAGAATGTTTAGGGTGGCTGAACAATGTTTAGGGCAGCTTTGATCTGGATAACGTATAGCCTTGTGTCCACCATAAGAGTTTCCCTCCATGTAAGCTACCACATCAGGACATAGAGCCTTCTCTTCATTGTCTGCATGTAGATCTAGGGCATACCTTCTCTATGCCAACATTGAGCTAGGGCATCCTCTCCTTAAGGTTGCGTAGATTCTTAGGATCTCTTCCTCCCACTAAAAACCTAAAGACAAGTGGAGAGGAAGAGAACACAAGAAGTGTGTGTGAGAAATGAATATCAAGTCATCTCCTTTTATACTAAAACGTTGAGCACATGTGGGGTTTATTTGGTTGTTGGCCGACCTTGAAAAATTGTCTTATAACACAAATAAATTCATAACTTCATGAATACTTATCGGAATCAGATGATCTTGAGATCAATCCTACACCTCTCGATGAGAGGTATCCAAGAAAAATAGCAGCTACCATAAATAAGATGACCCACATGGAGTTTGGCCCTAGTTTCCAATTTTAACACTCCCTCTCAACTAGGGGGAACTCCATCTGCTGATCCATATGTCCGACTGCACTATATCTGCCATCAATGCTTTGAAATGCTTTGCTATGCTTTGCTTTGCCCTGCTTTGCTTAGCTCTGCTCTGCTCTGTTGAACCATGAAGAAGAAGAATTGATCGAGAATGTCTCATACCATTCTTTACTTACCCGAAGTTAGTTTTATTGATCCCAGATCAATATCACAAGAGAGTGTCTCAAACCACTCATACTGATCCTAGATCAGTTTCATTGATCCCAGATCAATGGAGGTCATCCTAGCATAGGGAGTGTGGTAGATACAACGATGTGTCCATCGAAAGTACTACTATGGTCCCTAACCCCATTTCCCTGCTCATTGATCAGATGAGAGGTACTTCCCATGAGTCCCAGAATGCATGGGTAGGATGCCTCGACAGGAAAACCAATCATCCTGCCCACAGGAGAACGAATCATATTGTCCAATAGTTGCCATAGGAGAACTAATTATCCTAGCCCACAAGAGAACTAATCATCCTCTCCCACAGTCGCCACAAGAGAACTAATCATCCTGGCCCACAGGAGAACTAACCATCCTTTCCCACAGTCGCCACAGGAGAACTAATCATCTTGGCGCATAGGAGAACTAATCATCCTGTCCCACAATCGCCACGGGGTGTCACAGGGGAAGGTTGAGCCTTTCACCCTGTACATAACGCACCACCAGGGGAGGGTGAGTCGCTCTATGGTCGCATGTCGCTCCAAGAAGTACCCTGCGCCCCCCTAGAGCCCCCAGAGCTCAATCATACATCATGTAGGACCCTTATAAGAAGGTATCTCAATGACTCCAAGTCATTCAGGAAAGTCACAAATTTGACCTTTCCTCGGGGCTTTGACAGAATCTTTGTGACTTGTAAATCAATCTCAATGCGATGGAGCCTCCTTGCTCATCGACATACCATATCCTAGATAAGGTAGTATCTGATGTCTATATGCTGGAGCAATTATAGAATATGAGATTCCTCAAAAATAAAATCCCCTCCTAGTTGACACCGAGGATTATGGTGATATCCATTATGTGTACAAATAGCTCGCTGAAGAGCTTCCACAACCAGGCAGCTTCACACAAGATCATACTCGTAGCTATGTATTCAGTCTCAGCAGTTCTTATAGCAACTGACTTCTGCTTCCTACTTATCCATGATATTGAAGCAAAATCCAAAGAGAACCAGCACTCAAAAGTGATCTTGCGATCCTCCACATTGCCTGCCCAGTCAACATTTGAATAATCATGCAACATCACATCTCGGGTAGTGTATCTCAATTCATGATAGATTGTGCCCTGAAGATAACTTAGAAGATTCTTGGCACCAATCCAGTGAGGCTCAACTATATATGAGCTCATCATGCTAACTGCAAAACATATGTCCAGACGGAAGTTCACCATGAACATCAACGTGAATGAGTTTATGAAACTCAAAGGCATTTCCCAAATCTGGTCCAACATCACTACCATATAACTTCTGAAAGTTAATATCCTCGTGGTAGTCACAGGCTTACAATTTATCATTCGACATCCAGAATCCAACTCCCTCTTATTAGAAACAAGATAGCGTTTCTTTATCTTATTAGAAACAACATTTGATTCTTCATACCCGGGGTTCCTTGCTTTCTCTGAAAAGTTGGTCGTTTCCTTGATGAGCTGCATTACCTGTCATTCCTCTTATCATTGAAGATGTCCCTGGAATTATTGTTATCATCATCAAGTGATGTGTCCCTACCTCAGACACTCCTTCACATAATGGCTAAACTTATTACAACCAAGGCATCTATCTTTCCTTCCACCCTTAGATTCAGACTTCCCATTGAAGTGATATTTAGGTAGGCCATCAGAAACTTTCACTGTGCCATTCTGATAATATTCTCTGCTTCAACTTCACCCTTGGTGAATTTGAAGAGGGATGAGGAATCCATTAATCCTTTGGTCCTTTCTCAACTGTCTTCGGTGATTGCTCTTTCACTCTTGCTTGGGCATTGTCTTCACCTTAGCTCTGATACCATGTTAAGTTTAGGTATGTTCTATTCTTAGAGAAATTTATTTCAATTTTTGTAGTTAGCTCACATCAACATTAAAGTAAATTGCAAATAGAACATAAACATAAATCGTAGGAGACAATCCAAGACAAGAGGACATAAGATGTGGTGCTAGCCAGGGACAAACCCTAATGTGAGGAAACCCTTGATCAATTCTTCTTATATGTTCTTCAATGGTTCAGCAGAGAGAGAGAGAGAGATAGTACATTTACAATAGAAGTCAACACTTTGAGTTATCTAGATAAGAGCATAGATCATCTCTAAGAAGATGATACATGAGATCAATTGAAGGCATGCTGCTTCAACTGATTCTCCAAGGTGACTCCTTCACTTATCATTGTGTTGCATGCTACACCATGCTTCGCCCATCATCACAATGTTGGACCTTATAACCATGTTATACACATCATACTGCTGCAACTTATGCTACATTGTTGTCCCAATGTTTAGCACTGTTGTACCTTGTGCCACTGCTGCACCATGTTGTCACCCATGTGCTTGCTGCACCATTGCTGCTTCGTGTACTTGCTGCACCAAGTACCATATTGTTGTCCCTTTCATCTTGGCAGCACTATGTCACCTTGTTGTCACATGCATCTTGGCAGCATTATGTCATCTTGTTGTCCCATGCATCTTGGCAGCATTATGTCTTGTTATCCCATGCATCTTGGCAGCATTATGTCTCCTTGTTGTACCATGCATATTGGCATCATTATGTCTTGTTGTCCCATGCATCTTGGCAGCATTATGTCTTGCTGTCCCATGCATCTTGGAAAAATTATGTCACCTTGTTGTCCAATGCATATTGGCAGCATTATGTCTTGTTGTCCCATGCATCTTGGCAGCATTATGTCTTGTTGTCCCATGCACCATACTATTATGTACAACCTCCAATTTGACTCCCATAGACTGCCCAACAATCTGGTCCAAACTGATCCTCAACACCTACAAGAAATGTCATAGACAACATACCTTAGCTCACTGTTTTGAGGTTTGATTTGTTCGCTACAGCTTGGGTTTGGTTAGGGCATATCACAGTGTCTTTTCCAGCCTTCTTTTCCACCCAGATTTGCTCCAAGATGATGCAGCTGCCCTTCCATTTGGGGATGAGACCCTTCATAATAATCTTGGGCAGTTCTAGCCTTTACAAGGTCCACGACCTGCCCTCACATCAAGTTTCCATGGATTTGCATCAAACTGGTTAAGGGTTTTCCCATCCTCTAAACAATTGATATGGCTGCCCTTCCTTGCAATAATTTGGTCACCTAAGATGGCCTAAGACATCGCTTCAAACATTCACTAGAATGTTGTCATAGCTGTGGCTAAAACAATGAATGTTTAGGGTGGTTGAACAACATTTAGGGCAGCTTTGATCTGGACAACGTATAGCCTTATGCCCACCATAAGAGTTGCCCTCCATGTAAGCTACCACATCAGGACGTAGAGCCTTCTCTTCATTGCCTACATCTAGATCTAAGGCATGTCTTCTCTATGACAACGTTGAGCTAGGGCATCCTCTCCTTAGGGCTGCGTAGATTCTTAGGATCTCTTCCTCCCACCAAAAACCCAAAGACAAGTGGAGAGGAAGAGAACATAAGAAGTGTGTGTGAGAAATGACTCTCAAGTCATCTCCTTTTATACTAAAACGTTGAGCACATGTGGGGTTTATTTGGTTGCTGGCTGACCTTGACGAATTGTCTTATAACACAAATAAATTCATAACTTCATGAATACTTATCAGAATCGGATGATCTTTAGATCAATCCCACACCTCTCGATGCGAGGGATCCAGGAAAAATATCAGTTGCCATAAATAAGATGACTCACATGGAGTTTGGCCCTAGTTTCCAATTTTAACATAAGGCAAGGTGGGTAAGAAGAAATACTTGTCCAACATCAAGTGTTTTCACTGTCACGAGTTCGGGCACTGTGCCATGAAATGTCCACATAAGAAAGAAATCAAGAAGGATCTTGCAGTAGCAGCAACAGGTGAAACTCTAGCTTCACAATTTGGACTTGATTTCACTCTCATTACATGCATGGAAAGCACTGTAATGGGAAGCATGTGGTATCTCGACAATGGTGTCTTGTTCCATATGACGGGAATAGAGATCTCTTTAGCGACTAGGAGGAGAAAGACCTCAAGAAGAACGTAGAGTTTAGAGATGATGGGAGGTATAACACGACTAGTATTGGTACAGTTACTTTTTAGAGGGAGTCTAGATCCCCTCTCAGACTGACAAATGTGATGTATGTTCCAAGACAAAAGAAGAATCTTGTTTCGATCATGGTATTGGAAGACCGTGGCTACAATGTGATAGTTAAAAAAGGAAAGGTTTTCCTTAAACACATCGCCATGAGACAGGTGAAAAAAATCAATGTGCGAGTCAAGAACCTATATGGTCTTGAGTTACAAGATGCATCAAAATCCTTGAGGAGCAAGTCAAAGGTTAGAGATTTGGTGGTTGAGAGGGAGCATGAATTACCTCTCAACATGTAGCCTCAGAAGCAGCCTCAATAAGTTGTGGAGCAGCCACAATTGGAGAAGCAGAAATGACACTGAGTGGAGACACCCAATCAAGTAGAGACCTCTAGTAGGGTGGAATTTCGATCCAAGTGAGCAGAGGGAGAACATGTAGCCATACCTCTAGGTGTGAGGTGGGGTGATATGAAACCACTGCCAAGAGTGTAGTAAATTGGGTAGGGTCCATTGAGGTGTTTTTGCCTCATGGATCATTACCATGCTATGGGGGACCACAATATTCAGTAGTAGGACGATCCGTGTCAGTCAGATACTGAGGAGTGCAGGGTAGTGTTGATAGTAGATCAAGAGTCTCAATAGCTGCACATTTTTTGCAGTAGACAGTTGCAGACACAATTGATTTAGTTTATCTTTTTGGATGCTTTTTAGCTACATATGTTGCAGTAGTAACAACAACAATGACAAGAGTTGCATGCAAAACATTCCAAAGGTATTGTAACGGGATAGAGTTGAATTTCTTTCTTGTTGAGAGGGAGTGTTGAAAATAGAAACAAGAAATGTTAAAAATAACATCAAGAAAAATCCTAATTTAATTTGTCTTTGAATTAAATTGGGAATTAAATTGTAACTCCACATCTCATGACAACATGTAATAGTTAACTAAGTTAATTTGACATAGTTAGCTCAGTTAATTTGAGTTGAGGGTCTAACCAAAGTCATGTAGAGTGTCTCCTACAATTAGGAGCATTAGTTGAGTTTATTTTGAGTTGTAATTATTTAAGTTAGCCTAATTGAGTTAAATTCAGTTAAACTAATTCCAACTTATGGAAGAATTAGTGGGAGGTCTAGTAGTGGGGTGTAACCTGCAGTAGTGGGGTTTAACCTGCAGTAGTGGAGTGCAACCTGTCGAACAATGGGGTGTTGCCTAAAGTGCAGTGCGGTCATTCCTGCAGTGATCAACCAGGAAAATGAAGATTCACTCATAATTAACTCATGCATGTCAGATCAAAGAAAGACCCTGTTGAGATTGGAGTTAATGGACAATGTACTATCAGTTGTAAATCATCTAAATTAAACAAATGGTTCGTGAAATCAGAGGATTGCCTATGAGGATTGTGCCATTAATAATTGAGGAATTTCCCCATTAAATAGGGGCTAATTCCTTGAGGAACAACACAAGGAAGTAGGAGCTTGGAAGACTAGGAATTTGGCTAAGTATTGGCCAAAGGCAGTCACTCAGGCAGAGGATAGAAAATACATGTGCAAATTGAGCTCAAGGTTGAGCAGAGCATATTTTATTCATCCAGATTGTTTGACTAATCCAATATACAGATAGCAGGGGTTTCTAGTTGTGACTTTCCCCATGAAATCATTGTGTAACGTGTTGATTGAATTCTTTCTCTTGTATGCTTCGTGATTTCACGATCGTTAATTATTTCCGCAGTTGGTAGAGTAGATCCAAGTCTATTGTTTTAACATATTACAATTTGTTGTTTGAATCTACAAGGAATATATATATAATTGGGATGGGTGACCTCCTAGGAAATCTTGGTTACTGGGTGCAAGCCCCAGAAGTGATGACTGACGCTATGTGATTCATTTCGCTAGTTTCAATCCACTTCTTCACCCCTATGAGCATCACCCGATGCAATGAGTGCTAAGTAGACTATTCAAAAATCATGAGAACTTAGTCAGTTATGACCACCTCTCATGGAAATGGTCATAGATGAATGAATTTCTTAATGTAGTTGAATCCCAAAAAATGATATCTAATATAATGCACTACAAAAGACCCTCAATACTTAAATACATAAGAGTGAAGGGAGCTCTACTTGAATGGTTCATGAAGCACAATACTTGCTAAGGTTTTGCAAATGGGGTAGCAAGCTAAGTGGGCTTGATTGTGAGGAAAACTCCACAATTAAGCGTGCTTGAGCCAGAAGCGATGTGGGATGGGTGACTTCCAGGAAGTCCTGGTTACCGGGTGCAAGCCTCAAAAGTGATGATTGACGCTATGTGATTCATTTCACTAGTTTCAATCCCACTTCTTCACCCCTATGAGCATCACCCGATGCAATGAGTGTTAAGTGGACTATTCAAAAATCATGAGAAATTAGTCAGTTGTGACTACTTCTCATGGAATGGTCATAGATGAATGACTTTCTTAACGCAGTGGAATCCCAAAAAATGATATCTAAACTAATTTTATGTTATGTTTTAAATGTTAAATAACAAGTTGTGTTAAATAGTTAAATAAAATTTTATGTTATGTTATAAATAATATATATAGGACTATAATATATCTAGATATGAAATATGTTATAATTTTATAATCTAGTTATATATATTTATATTTTTATGTCATGTTAAATAGTTGTAAAACCGTGTTATGTTATATATTTTGTATATACAACTATAATATATAGCTATTAAATAATAGTTTATGTGATGTTATAGTTAAATAATAGTTAAATATATAGTTACATATTATATATATATATATAACAAAATAAAAATAAAAAATATTTCTAACCTTAAAGATTAATATTTTATTTTTAAAACTAGAATCGTATTATATTTATTATTAAAAAAATATTTAAAATAACAAAATAAAGTTAAATTTCTTATTTTATAAATAGAGGTTCACTATGATCAATAGTTTCATTGTTTTATATTTTGGATTTTTTTAGGTAAATTTTTGGTCAAGTTTGCTAGAAATTTAAATGCATTTTAAATAACAAAAAAAAAAATGAAAATTTATTTCACAAAATTCCTAAAGAAAAAATTTTAAACCTAAAATAATTAAAAAAATGTTTAAATTACGATCCAAAATCATAAATATGCATTTAATACGCAAAGCATGGCAAGTAAGAAACAAATTTAAAACCTAAATTATAGTTTTTTTTGTTGTGGTTTCAAATTGTTTTCTAGGTTGTTTTGAAGGGTTTTTTTTTTATAGTTTTCTATGTTGTTTTGAAGAATTTTTGTAATGGTTTTCTTGGTTGGTTTTGTGATTTTCTAACCTTTTTTCAAGGGTTTTTTGTGTTTTTCGTGGTTTTTGTATGGTTATTTTTTTTTAATTAATTGGTTTTCATGGTTTTTGTACATGGTTGTTTTTTCTTATAATTTATTTATTTGTTACATTTTGCAAAAATAAATAAATAAGATAGACAAATAATAGAGTACCTACATTCATTTGAGCCTCTGCGATGTTGGCGAGGTGGTTGGTGTGATTTATTTGAACACTCCATTGCTTGATCGAGTCACAATAACCTCCGTTGAGCTACTCTTAAACTCTCATTCGAGCTCCCGCGGTCTGTGCAAATGGTGTGTGTAGACCACATGAGTTGTACATATATAAAAAATAAGGGCTCTATCGATCCCTAATTCTTGATCGAGCCCGGAATCTCAATCAAGCGCTATAGCTCGATCAAGGGTTAGTTTTTAACCTTTGATCGAGCTACCTTTTTGGCACCCAAGGGGCTCGATCGAACGCTTAAAAAAGGCTCGATCGAGCCATTGATTTTTCCACCCAAACATGCCCTCTTTCACCAAAATGTGTAACCCAACTCTATGCTTTCACCCTTATATGTCATCTTTTATTGATAATGATATATTTTGTTACTTGGCAAACTATTTTTTTTAATATCACTATTAATCAATTATTATGAATTGGGCGACATTTTCCACAAATTCTACGAATAGAAGCGTGAATTTTCATATTGTATCATATGTAATTAACATTTATGATGTAAAACAAGGCTATTCACCTATCATGTAGTGGGCTATTTACTCAATTGTTGAATAAAATTGAATGTTGACTGAAAATTTTAATGCCTTTATTGTTATGCAAATTTTGGTTTGTTTACCAAACAAATTACTTCCATGAGTTGGTAGCAGAATAAATTGATACTCTTGTGTTACTTCACTATGAGGGCTTATTTCTCTTTATATTTTTGGATCTGTAAATTTCTATCTATTGTTTATAAATGCAAATTATAATTATGCAGAAAATAAATAACAAAAACTCATAAACCATAACTAACAAAAGATATATCATGGGAAACCCTTTTAGGAGAAAACCCAACTAGAAGGTGGCATTGTTATGCTCTCTTTTTCTGAATAGAAAATGGATGCAAGGTCAAAGAAGTGAGGTATATGGCTTATTCGTTGCTATAATACCCAAATCCTCTCTTTTTTCTCTCCCCTATTCACTCTTGGTTACTTTGCTCATCTATGGAACAAAATGCGTTCGAATATAATGGAACCTCTTTTCCTCCTAGTGACCCGATTATAACACCACCTGATAACCCACTAGTGGTTAATTTGACTCCTTCAACTCTTAAATAGAGTTATAATATGCAATCTTCTAGAGTATTCTTCATTATGATTAGATGGCTAGCCCGATTTCCATGAATAATGTGGGCTAACATGGCATCCTCCTGGTCAAAACAAGAAAAACAACTTCTAAGTGGCATAACTTTTGCATACAGACTTTGATAGAGACAATTATTTTTTCATTGGAAATGTATCTTTATAGAATGGCACAAAAACATTTTGTGAAGTAGAAAATTTTTACCTCAAAAAATGTCATATGATGACTAAAAATGTTGTCATATGAGTTGATTTCTCTACTTTTTCCATGATGAAAGCATAGAAATGGATGAAAAATAATATAATGGCCCAATATAGATCACACCTCCCCATTTTGGAAGGTCTTTGGTCCTCAAAATCTTTTGTTGAAGTGAGGAAATTTTTCCTCCACCTTGTCTCGGGTTTACCACTTAGTCTTGTCTGGAAGTTGTCCCTTCAACCCAATCTTCCAAAGGTCATGCTACCCTTGTTTGGTAGTTCTTGACCTCTTTTGTAAATTTGTATCCTTTGTCAACTATGCTTGAGCGTTTGGTTCCAAATTCTCTACAAAAGGTAGGACATGTTCCTCTTCCTGATCTAGCATGCAAGGATCATAGAGTTTTAGATTCTCTACATTCAACATTAAGTAAATGTGCATGTATGGGGCTAGACTGATTTTATAGTCGTTATCTCTCATCTTTTCTAGTATCTCAAAGGGACAATATCGCAGAGCCTTGATTTTTTACTAAGACCCTCTAGTTTCTCCTTGTTCAACTATAACCATACTTTGTCTCCCATCTTTAAAGACTAATATATTTTGTGTTGATCATGCCTAGCCTTATATTTTTCCTGTGACTTCTTTAGTGCCTCTTGTACCTGTGTATGGGTTTGCCTTATCTTCCCAACAAAATTTTATACACTTAAGGCATCCCTTGTAAGATCCTCCCTCATTCCTCCTTGTTTCCTATATGCAATATTCAAAGGTGAAGGTGGAAAATATCTAAAAAAAGTTTCAAATGGGGACATACCAGTAGAAGTGAGGACTACTCTATTATAAGATTGTTGTATATATACCATATTTCTGTCCCAAGTCTTCATATGCTTTAGATTGTAACCCCTCAAAAGTCGCACCAATGTCTTGTTGACTACTTTTGTCTACCCATATGTCTATGGATGGAATGTTATATACCTCTTTAACTTTGTGTCCATCTTCTCCCATAGTGTAGTCCAAAATGCACTAAGAAATATTGTGTCCCTATCTGAAAAGATGCTTATTGGTATCCAAAGTGCACTCATACCTGTCCAAAGAACAAGTTCGATGCTTCTTGCTTCATTAGGGGAGTTTTGAGGTCTAAAATGGACCTTCTAATGAAATTATAAAATAATAGTGGAAATAATAAAATAAGATTAGATTACATCATCAAATTTTAGAGGGAAAAAAGAAAAATGTCCATGTAAATGATTTCTGAATGATGAGTGGGTATAGGTAAGGGATGATACAGATCTCATTTCCTGTTACAATGCTTGCTGGTACAACAAATCATGCATCATCATATGAACCTAGTTATGTGTTCTTACATCTTGGGCCAATACACATGCCTCTATAAGTTGGCCACAATATTACCTACACCAAAGTGCTTTACAACCTTGGAGGTTTGAGATTTTCCAATCAACTGCAATTTCTCACATTTAGGAACACATAACTTGTCTAACCTATAGAGTAACCCACCCTAGAGATGATATTCAATTGTGTTGCCACTATCATGCACATGACTCTGTTTTTGCAAATGTTGAAAAAACTCCTTGAAGTATTCATCCTATGAATATGCTTCTTTGTATGCATCATGGGTGAATGGATCCATGTGCAAAAGAGTTCCCAAAGCTATGATCTTTGATGTGGGTGGCCTTGAAATTTATTGGCCAATTTTTTTGTGTTGCCCTTCTTATACTTGATCACAAAATGAAATTGTTGTAAAAACCCCATCCACTCGTAATTCCTAATATGTTGTAGCTTTCTCTAGGCCTATAGGTACTATAGTGGTTGGTGATATATGTGGATTTACTATCTCTTTTCCTGTCAAAAAGTGTTTCCACTTCTTCATAGATCGCACTAGTGCATAGAGTTCCTTGTCATAGGTAGGATATTTAATAACCAACCAATGAAATACTTAATAAAGGTAGCATACATTCCTTCTTTCCTGCATCAAGACCACTCCCACAACATACCCACTCACATATATATCCAATTTGAAGGGTTACTGCAAGTTTAGTAATGCCATAATCAGTACTTGGTTGTTATTTTTCTTTAACTCCTCAAAGGTCCTCTACTGACTCTTTCCCCACAGAAAACTCTTGCCACTTGTGGTTATGGCATGGAGTGGTGTTCCTATTGGTGAAAATGAAACTATGATTTTCCTCAAGTACTCTGTTGGCCCAACAAACCTTCTACTCTCAGAAAAATTAGTAGGCATTGTCCACTTCATGATGGCCTCCACCTTGTCATGATCTATGTTCAGCTCTCCTCCAGCTATCATATACCTTAGATACACCAAATATTGTTGTGCAAACTCACGCTTGAGATTTTCCAGCAGTTGGTGCTTATTTAATGTCTCTAGTACCTATGTCAAGTGTGAGGTGTGCTCCTTTAAAGTAGAATTGTATACCAATATATCATCCAAATAGAAAATAATAAATGAATCTAGAAAATGACACAGTATATCATTGATTGACCTCATAAACGTAATGGTGCATTTCATTGGGAAAACAACATGACTAATCACTCATGCAAACCTTGTCTAGTTTTGAATACAATCTTCCTCGTATATCCTTCTTTGACTTGAACCTAGTGATATCCAAACTTTAAGTCCATCTTGGAAAAATATTTCACTTACTACAACTGATCCAGCAGATCATCTATCTTGGGTAGGGGTACTTGCTCTTAACTATAATTCTGTTTAATGTTCTATAATCAATACACTTCCAGCAAGTCCCATCCTTCTTTGGGACAATGATGATGGGTGACACACATGGTGATATACTCATTCGAATGACACCATGTTCTTGTAATTGTCGTAATTTCTTCTTCACCTCATTTGCTTCTATAACAAACTAACTATATAGCCCAATGTTTGACAATGGTAAGCTTGCAAATAGATGGATCTCATGCCACTTCCCTCTTGGGCGATAGCTCTTTAGGATCCCATAACACATCCCTGTAAGTGTGTAGAAAAATTTCCAATTTTTGTTTATGTCTCTTAGTATACCACTCTAGGAATGACTTTGATCTCACTGACTCTTCTACAGACTTATTTTCTTAATATATATATATATATATATATATACTTCTTGTTAGAGATGATTGGTTTCTTACTTTGGTTGGCACTTACCAACAATTTTTTTTTTAATTTTCCCTTGTGCACATTGATAGTGAAAGATTTTTCATCCTTGATGAGGCGATATTGGTTGACTTTCTGCATGAAAATTGCATCCCGCATATACATATAGGGACTTGTAAACACCACTCCACATACATCAAGTAGAAGTACATCTAGTTCTACTTCATCAATAAAATCAACACTTATAGCAAACCTTATTCTACACTATTTGGTTACCTTTATTTCCACATCCTTATTTACCTATCCCAATGAATATGGGCTTGGATGATCATAAACTTCCAATCCCAATTTTTTGATCAGCTCTGCTGCAATAAGATTCACTTGTGATTCTGAATCAAACATAGCTTCAATGTTTGTCTTCCTTGCCTATATTTTTATACATAAGAGTTTTCTCTTTTCATTCTCATCATATTGTTGAAGGATACTCAAATTCACCTCCTTCTGCACTAATGTAGAAATGATATTTTCATCCATGTCTGAGCTAATTTTGATCTAGTTGCTTGAATCAGTGGTCATGAAGTTGTTCTTCTTTGCATTCTTTGGATTAAGCTCTGTATGCAACTTCTAACACTTCTTCTTTGTATGGCCATCAATGTTATAGTGGTTGTAGTGGTTATTGGGATATTTGCATTGATGTGTTATGATTTCTCTCCTTTTATATTCCCCCCTTTCCACTTATTCTCCTTACAAGTTTCCTGGTTTTCCTTTTGCTTCGATCTACTTAATTTCCCATTCTCTAGGCATATGTTCCCCAAGTCCTATGCTTGTACACATGGCTCGTCTATTTATTTAGTCTCGAACAACATCACATGCTTGTGCAGATGTTTGTGTAGACCCCGTAGATACTTGAGGAGTACATTTGGGTTCTTTGGGGAGATACCTAGCATTATGACCATCTTTTTAAATTGTTTGGTGCACTCATGTACACTCTACCCCGACTTCTATCTGAGGTAGTGCTAGTGGATTCACTGATCCTCTACATACTCGATAGGGTAAAATTTTGAATTTATGAGGGTTTTAAAGTCTTCATACTTAGTCAATCAAGGATCTCCCTCCAACCTCAAGATTTTTTGTGGCTTTCCCACCAGGTTAGGGAATGACCCTCTAATTTTAGTCAAGAAAATGAAATCTTTTAATTGCTACAAATAGTGATTTAGCTTCAAAGAATCAATCTCCTTGATACGAATTGATATCAAACTTCACTTTAATTTTGAATAGGGACTATGAATGGTTCACGACACTCAAACCAAGTTATTTTTTTCAATTTATTTATTCAAATCCTCAATTCCTCCCCATTTCTTGATCTCCCCTATGTTCAAACCTTTGCACTAGAACCCCCGCCTTCTCTAAATAGCCCAAGCTTATTAGTCAAATTTGCCATGAGGAGGCTCATATTACGGTTTATATCTGCAATTTGTGCTTCCAATCATGATGATCCATAAATTGTCGTGGATATTCAACTAGATAGTTTGTCACAGTAGATCTGATAAAATTAAGCTTAAATATGAAATCTAGTCTATGATAGTTTATTTCTTCTTAGATTTATGGATTTATAAATTACTATTTATTTCATATGCATGCAAATTATAATTATATATGAAATAGATAAAAATAAAATAAAAACTCACAAACCATAATTGACATAAGATATATCCTAGGAAACCCTTTCGAGAGAAAACCTAGCTAGGAGGTAAGGTTTCTTTTCTCTCTTTCTCTGAATAGAAAATGAATCCAAGTACAAATAAGTAAGGCCTATTGCCCATGGGCTACTACAGTGCATAAACGGTTTCTGTTTGCTCCCTCCCTATACACTTTCGACTAGTTTTCTCATTTATGGAACAAAATGCACTTGAATAGAATGGAACCCATTTTCGTCCTAGTGACTGGGTTATAACATAGTCCGTTAGCCCACTAGTGGTTAGGATGACTCCTTCAACTCTTAACTAGAGTTACAATATGGAATATTCTATATTATTCTTCATCATGATCATATGTCTAGCCCATTTTCGAGGAATAGTGGGGGTTGATGTGGCATCTTCCCGAATTATGGTGGTCAAAATAGGAAGGCGAACTTTCAAGTGGCATAACTTTTCCATATGGACTATGATTGAGGCGATTTTTGCACTATTGGAAAGTTTTATGTCTAGAATAGCATAAAAAATTGTTTCTTAAGTGGAAAATTTTTACCCCATAAAACTTTGTTTGGTGCCTCAAAATTCTCTTGAAAGATTTTAGTTGTGAATTTTCCAAACTAAGTCTCGCGGGTAAAAATGGTCTTATGAACCAATTCCTCCACTTTTCCACTTTGAAAGCATAAATATGGATTACAAACAATATAATGATCAAATTTGGATCATTAGGTGGAAGATAATTGATCTTCAACATATGTATTCATTTTCATAATATCAATTTATAGTACATGGATTTGAGCACCTCTAAATTTAAATCTCACTCACAATCATCGGTGGATCTCATTAGTAGATAAGGATGAAAACTCATAAGAAGGTGGTCTCAAACTTTGTGATTGTCCAAGGGACTCATATTCTAACAAAAAAATAGGAATGATGCTTCTGGTTCAATATTGTTTTAAACTTTATATAGGAAGTCCTTTGTAGGATATCAATCATTTATTGTCTCTCCATAACAAAATCCTTTCATAATGCAAAAATCCCTTCTTATTTAACTAGGGATGGTTCCAATGATTACATTGCAAATAAAATGTTAGGATTTTCTTGGGGACAATGACATATAAAAGAACTCAAGCATTGGATTTTCAATTTTGTATAGAATGATATTGAAAGGATGTTATTTTATCTCTACATGCATTGAATGCAAGGCTAGTGGACTTGTGCTTAAATCTAAATAATGGCATTTACTATTTCAAATAAAAAAATTAGTTAATGCTAATAGGGGAATGTTCTTGGCCTTATTGTTTGTATCGATACAATATAATGCAACTAGAGTGGAGGATGCAACTATTTTCTCCTCACATACTATAATCTTATAGTATTATTTGGTTGCCAAATTGAGAAGCGATTCCATATGCAGTCTATTTTGAGTCACAACCCAATCAATTTTGCATGAATTACCACAACTTGGGCACATACTTGACTTATAAAAATATATCTTCGTGTGACATAAGGCATTGTTTATTTGGGAGTAATAATAATTTGAAATAATATAGACATACGGTGCTTTTAATTTTATTTTGTAGGAAAAAAAAAAGAGAGAATGTTTGAATTCTTTCCTTATATACCTTTGTACTCTTTCAAGAAGGCCTTTTTTGTATGTGATATTTTTTTTTTTTTTTTTTTTGAGTGTGCTATTGTTTTATATCTTATGAGAAATATATTCAAGTATTAATAACCATAGGGTAAATATTTTCTTGTTTAAGCCATGTTATAAGGATTCTATAGTTTTAGGTCTAAATTTTATGGTTCATCAAATGGTCCATATTGGAGTTGTAGTAATTGTAGCCCTTTAAGTGGTTGTTGAAATTTTTATAGAATTAAATGCCATGGAAGTGTGTTAGATCTTGGAAGTGTCTTGGTATTGGAATAGAAAACTATTGTGTATGAGTATATATTGGAAACCAATGTGATCATACATTATATGTTTAGAATCATTACCCAAGATAGTCAAATTCATTGAAAAAGGGAAAAGAATGAGATTATGTATCGACATGATTCCTTGACATGCAAATCCCTTCTCAGTTGACTTATGAAGGAAGAGAGCCAAAGTAATGTGGACAATGTTTGAAGCATTGCACCATAAAAATTTATAGTATCTTTTGTGTTGCAATCATGGACTTGATCTTATATATGCAATAAACTAGAGACCCTTCTTTGATGGTCTTACTTGATACATTAAAATATCATTATGTATCATCATTTCAAACCTTGAAGAGGTAGTGGGTAGGATTTTGGTTGTTTTATGTGATTTAAGTATTTTTCCAAGAGAATCCCCTAAAAAGAACCTTGTAGCTTCTCTTCCATTCATGTTGGAAGTGTATCTGGTATATTTATGTCATTGGATAGGTAAGTGACAAAGTCAATGGTTTGATTTATGGCTTGCACATTTTATGATTCTAACACCATGAAGTATAAAATTTTCATGCAATTGGATTACTATCATTTTTCTAATCCTATTGAAGAATACAATGTTTAGTGTGTTGTTCCCTGGCTTCCATTTCCCTCATTCTTTGCATTAAAATATGAAGGGAGATGTTTCTTCCTGCATATTAATCTCTTCTCGTAGTGGTGATTATTAGGGGAATGAACTAGAAAATGAACACACATCCACACAAATGAACACAAGGTGTATGCTAATAAACTCAATATGAGAGGAAACATGACTAGAAGGTGAGGTCTATGCTCTACTCTCTTTCCCTCAGTTATGATATGAAAATACAAAGAAAGGGGCACTCATTGTGGAGTTGTCTATGATACTATGGCTTGAATGGATACTACAAAATCTGATTCCTCCTTTATTATCTTCTCATTTCCCACTCCCAGATTCTCTAATCAAATAGGTACAATGCTAAAGAATGGAACCCTTTCTCCTCCCACTGGCCCAATATTTAACATAGTCTAATAGCCATCTAGAGTTAGGGTTTTCACATCCTTAACCCTCATTTAGTGATGATGTTTTGGGTCTTCTAGAATCTTTTTGAAAGTCTATAAATGGGGTGGATGTGGTATCCACTTGTATAATGGTTGTCAATAAGGTATGTCAACTTAATGGAGACAAAACATTGACCTATAAACTTAAATTAAGGTGACTTTTGCATTTTTGGAAAGATCTCAATGTGTAGAACAATGTTAAGGGGACAAACATATGCTTACAAATATTTGACCCCCCCAAAAAAGGTTTTATGCCTCAAAATGGATTCTTAAGGTTTCAAACCCGAAATCTCCAAACTGAGCCTTACCACTAAAATGTGCCTTGCAAGCCAATTCCTCCAATGATTCCACCCAAAAGCACCAAAATATATTTTAAAAAATGTATAATGGTCAATTCTGGATCACACCTCATCATTTAGGGAGGCATTTGATCCCCAAACAATTGTATTGAATGAGGTGAGAAAATGTTTCCTCTACTTTCTCCCTGGATTACCATTTTTCCTTGTATATAAGCTGTCTTTTTAATCTAATTTACTAAAGGTCATTTTATCCTTGTATGATATTTCTGGACCACTTTTGCAAAATTATGTCTCCTACCAACTCTGATTGAGCTTCTAGTGCTAAGTTGTATATAGTAGCTAGGGCTTACTCCTAATTAGTTTCTCGATCGAACATGAAGGTTCATAGAGTTTCAGAGTCTCCACATTCACTACTAAGTAAATGTCCATATATGGGGGTAGATTAATTATATAGCCATTATCTCCCACCTTCTCCAATATTTCAGAAGAACTATACCACAAATCCTTGACCTTCTTACCAAGACCCTATAGTCGTTTCTTATTCAATTGTAACCAAATTCCATCTCCCACTTAGAATGATTTCTTGGTTTTATGTTGTCCATGTCGAGCCTTGTACTTTTTTTTTTATGATTTATTCATTGTATCCTATACTTGCAAATGGATATACATAATCTTTCAACAAATTTCTCCACTTTCAATTAGTTTCTTGTGATGGATTTCCTCACTCCTCCTTATTATCCATATACAACATCTAAGGGCGAAGGAAGAAAATATGCAAAACAAAGTTTCAAAACATGACTAACTAGTAGATGTATGAAATTCTCTATTATAAGGGAGTTGAATATATATTATATTTTCATCCCTAGTATTTAGATTCTTTTGGTTATACCCATGAAAATATAAACCAAATTCATATTGAATACTTTCTTTTCTCATGTGTATGTGGATGGAATGTTGTATATCTTTGCAACATGGCATCTATCTTCTCCCAAAGTGTAGTCCAAAAGGCACTGAGAAATATGGAATCCTTGTCTAAGATAATTCTCCTTGGTATCCCAGAGTGCACCTACACCTATTCAAACATGTTTTTTTCTTCTTGTCACTTACAAGGAATAAGAATGCACATCTTATTGAACTTGTAAACCACCACAAATATATAGTCATGTCCCTTCCTAGTTATTGGAAAACCCCCATAAAATCTATGGGAATTCTTTCCCAAGGTTGAGTGGGCATAGGTAAGGGATGGTATAAACCATGCCTTATATTGTTGGGATTGTTGGTATAAAAAAATATGCATCCTCTAATATATCAAGCCTCATCTTCTTGCATTTTGGGTCAATACACATATCTTCGTAAGTTAGTAACTATCTTCCCAGCGCTATTTCCTACAACCTTGGAGGTGTGAGCCTCTCTCATAAGCTAAAATATGTCATCTTTAGGGACACATATATTTTCTTCATGTAAATAAACCCATTTTGGAGATTATAGTCGGCCATATTATCACCTTATTCTACATAAATTTGGCCCAATAGCTATGGAAACACATCTTTGAAGTCCTCACTTTCTATGTATGCCTCTTTTTATACATCATGGATAAAAGGTTTCATGTGCAAGAGTTCCCAAAGATGTGATTTTGGATATGGGTGGCCTTGGAAGCATGTCTACCAACTTATTAGTGTTTCCCTTCTTATATTTGACAGCTAGATGAAGTTGTTGCAAAATCCCCATCCACTTGTAATGTTTTCTTTGTTGAAGCTTACATTGGGACTACAAATATTGCAATTTTTGGTGATTAGTGTGGATAATGGTTTCCCTTACCTCAAATAATGCTTCCGCTTCTTAATATATTGGACTAGGGAATTTAGTTCCTTATCATATATAGGTTAGTTCAAGACTTCCCCATGAAACATATCAAAATGATAGAATTTCAGCTTACCTCCTTGCGCAAGACTACTCCAATAACATATTCATTTGCATTTTCTCCACATAAAAATTCTTCTACAAGTTAGTTAAGTAAGAATTTGTGCTTCATTGATCTTTTTTACCTTTCCATACTAAAAACATTTACCATTGATTGTTATCACATGGAGTTACATAACTAACATTGAAATCGATGCCTCATGAAGGGAATCCTTTTCACTGTCATTGACTACTTAGTAATTGGTATGCCTCATAAAGGGTTGTAGGGATTTCTACCTACCAATCCACTAGAGGGATGTCACATACAAACCTGTTCTTATATTGGCACTATGAAAATGTTTTTCTATTAGAGAACATCACAAGGACACGAGTTTGTATTAAATTCTTGTTTAAGTTACTATTAAAAATTGGACATAATTCTAAACGTAATGGGAGTTATGTTCAAGGTAGATTAATCAATCTGAAAGTGAGGCCCAATTATGGTAGGGGATGAGGGTATATAGGTTTCTTGTCATGTTTGTTTGCTTATGTACATAACCAAAAC
The DNA here is from genome assembly GCA_031772625.1 of Pinus tabuliformis. NCBI lineage: Eukaryota > Viridiplantae > Streptophyta > Pinopsida > Pinales > Pinaceae > Pinus > Pinus tabuliformis. The sequence continues at coordinate 612,470,575 of CM062806.1, read as the reverse complement.
AATAAAGAAATATTTGATCCTTGTATGTTTTGGAAGCCATTATGTGGAACCAGTTAATATGGAGTATACATACATACATATATATGTACCTATAATTTCTCTTCATGTTGAAGACAATATCATTTAAGAAGAGTCAGTGGGCAATGACAAAAATGTAGAAAAATCACACAAAATCACTAATAGTTCACTTAGTGATTTTGTCAAACACTTAGCATACATTGATTTATAACTCCAATAAAACTTCAAAGTAAATGTAGGAAACTTTTCATTTATAACTTTGATTTTATGAGAAAAAAATACCATGCTAAGTAATTTGCAGCAAAAAATAACAACAATAGACAAAAATTCATAAACACGGTGATGTTGGGGTAAAGCCCAAGGAAAACCCCTTGAAGGGGAAAACCGATCAAATAAATTTATTTTATTTCTTGAGAAAATAGGAATAAAATGCAGCAATAAAGCTCAGCCATAAAGACAACAACTTATCTCATTAATTTCTATTTTCCTTTCCTTAAGAAATGTGCCAAAACTTCCCATCGATTTATGTGCCCAATTTTCTTAAAAATCAATATTGTTGTATGGTATTGTACAACTCATATTACATGTCTCTTCCTCAATTTGTGTGTAAAGTATCCTTGTTGCTATCCAAACAATTAACAATTTCCAACTTTCTTTTTTCCTTGGAAATCATGCCTCAAACTTCCCTTCTTGTTGTTGTATGATCACTCTACCAACAATTAATGTTGAGTCTTTTTCTTGGTTTTCTGTGCCCTTCTCTCTCCTTTGGTTTGCACTCAATCTTTGCTACAATAAACCCTTCCTCTCAGCTTTGTTCTCTCACATTCAATGCTCATGAATGCCCTCTCTCTTTCTCACATGTGAATCTCTCACACTCATTAATGCCCTCTCTCTAATTCTCTTTATGTACTTTTTCTCATTAATGACTTAACCTAACTAACTTAACTTATTTTGATCTTATGGCTGAGATTCACTCTCAATATCAAAGGTCATGATTTAATCTCTCATTAAATACACTTTAAGTTATTAATTTTACTTTAAGTCATTAAATACAAAAGCATAAAGTCACTTGTACTTTATAATATAAAATCGCTTTATAATATAAAGTACATATTTTTAGAGAGACCTTTTAATGTCCCTTCATGTTAGACATCATCACATGATGACCTCCCGAGCTACAAAAAATCAACAAAATATAAAATGATTGGATCAATTGCAACAAAAATAAGAACTCACTAGGAAATAAAATGCAAGTATCTAGCTAAGGAGATGCCTATAAATCAAGGGTTGAAACTTTCCAAAAGATGTATCAATAGAGAGAACATTGTGAACATTCATGGGCACACATATCACAGAGTTGGCATAGAGGATTAAGAATTCTATTATATGTCTCGTTTCTTCCTCAGTAACTACAATTGTCCTTACATTAGAGGAAATTTTAACCTAAAAATGTCCATGAAATTTTCAAGTAATTTCCATGTGTAAACCATTCAAAATCCTTTACATTTAAAAAGAGGTACATGTAAATTTTTGGAGGGAAAATAAGAAAAACTACTTTTGTAATTGTACTTTTGTCTTGTCTCCTTCTAGGTTTACTCAAATTTCAAGTGTAAACACTCATTGGATGCGGAATTAAATTTTGCATCCAACGAGTACCCATTATGCATACTTTTGAGAAGACCCACATTGACAAAAATTGAAGATACAATAAAAAAGTGTGTTGAACACGTTTTTTAAATGTATCTTAAATTTTTATCAATGTGGGTCTTCTCAAACGTATGCATAATGAGTACTTGTTGGATGCTGAATTTAATTCCACATTGAATGAGTGTCTATAGTTGAAATTTGAGTAAACCTATAAGGAGATAAGCCAAAAATACAATTTTAAAAAGTGGTTTTCTTCTTTTCCCTCCAAAATTCATCACTCCTATTTTATTATTTGCCCTTAGAATTATAATAAATAATGGTATAAAATGCTTAGCATAATGTTAATATATTGAGTTACTAGGTTGTGTTAGAGTCAAACTTGATGTGATGGAATTGATACCTAAGAAGATAATATGAGGATCATGGCTTCTCATGTATATTTTTCATTACCATATCTAGTCGTTTTTAGCCCATGAAAGAGAATAGTAATATAAATACCCAAAGTTCTATATAGTCTCTTAGTTGTGTGACATTTACTAGAGCTACAATATTAGTAGATAGGAGTGATAACAAAAATTTCTATTTTCTCGGTCATTCACTTGCAACAGTCCTTCCTAGGCTTATTCTAATACATACAATAATTTTGTAAAATAAAATGGGTACGTTTTTCTTTGTTGTATTAAAGTTTAGCTATTTAAATCAAGAGTAACTCCGTGATAGCAAGGCAACTAGAAATCCTAGATGTTGTTGGTTTCAAAGGTCATTCTCAGTGAGTGGTTTCCATTTCACATCTGAAGTAATCTCGCCATTATGTATTACTGAAAATAAATCTCTAGGAGGGATTTGAACCCCTTCTCCTCCTCTAAAAGGAAGCATGTTTTGCATTACACAAAAAGAGTTTTGTTTCAGTGGTGAGGTAGCTCTATTTACCCAATCTCATTTGTTGAATTGAAAAAGAGGTTGCATAGATAAAACATTATAGATAAAACTCTAGACATGCCAAATATCTTTGGGTTGGAAGAGATCAATGGTTCAGTTATAAAAATGCTATGACTAACCATGTATACTTCTCCAATATGCACAATACCCCTCAAAATGTATATAAATAGTATGCACACTAGATATTATTGTATACATGCTTATTTCACATCCCCAATTTGTACATCAAGACTAAAATTGAAATCCTCGCTAGTCCAAAAGTTCACAATGGTACATGTAAATTTTAATTATATTTTCTAAAGACATATCCAATAAAAATTTTGTTCTTGGGAGTAATAATGATTCTAAGAAATTAATAAAAAATAGAAAATCAATATACACTTACATCTAATGTCATTCTCGGTTAAGTTCTAGTTCCAATATCCATAATTACCTAAAAATTTACATACTTTATGACAATTGCTTGAAAGACTAAATCTTGTCACTATGTACTAGTTGTGTTGCATTATAAGTGTGTTGACAGTGCTGGACTTGCCAACATTCAGGGGGTCTCCCCAATATGAAGTCTGAATTAGACCTCATTGTTTGGTGTAGGAGTCCCATCCAAAATACGACCCGATTGTCGATGCAGTGGGTTTTAATGATGTGCCTTGATTGCAATAATGTAAAGAGTTATGTATAATGACTTTGGCGAGAGCGCCTGTGTGACCTTCCGGAAATTCAAGTGCAATGCATGAAGATTCTACCTCACGGAAGGGAAAATGAGTGAGCCCCTTAGAAGCCTGTAATAGTACACAACTTGAAAGGTACACATGAGCATAAATGACATCAAAAGCTAACATGAAAAATAGTTCACAAGTTAATTGTGATGAATTAAACAAAAATGCACATTCAACAAGTTTTGTACCAATGAAAATGAAATAGTTCATAATAATAAGCGTAATTTAAATAACATACATTGCAAACATAACAAGAATAGTCCTAATATATTCACAACATATGCATGAAAACATGTCGGATCTGATCTTTTATTAAGTGAAAGTTCCAATCGTACATATACCATTGACAAACCACTAGCCCAAATAGTGGAACATTAAGTCAATATCACATGCTCCTCCAAAGAAATACACTCCCTCTATGCTACAGAGAAGCTAAGGCTCTCACAAACTTTGAAGCTACTAATTCTAATCCTAAGCCTAGCCAAAAGTTTGGCTCCCAAAAATCCCTTTACATGAGTTATGAGGTTATATTTATAACAAGAGGGGGTAACTCTTCAAATCCCCTTTGTGACTCTTGGACTTCTCTTATGACTCTTAAACTTCTTTGCAAAATGACACATTACATTAAATTTTGTCTCTTCACATTCCAATATTGACACTTGGAATTCCACTTACAAATTAATTACAAATAATATTACAATTTACACTCATACCCACATAATACAAAATTGGGTGGAGCCAACTAGACAATATAGTAAGACAAAACATATCATACATGAGTTTAGGGAAACTCCAGCTCAACAAATTCCACTTGATGTTTCTTGACCACAAAATGGTGTCAAGCTCTGTACTACGCAATGATATCCCAGAACTCCACAATGGTGTCAGGTTGGAATCAGACTCTAGCCTCCATGGCATCCAAGTACATTGACTTGGAACCAATTTATGTTTCCTTCTTGAGAAGGAGAAACAATGTGTTGATTTAGACAAGGCCACCAATGTACTTGTGCATCCTCAGTCTGTTTACTTCAAGGCCCTCGTTGATGATTACCTATATCCACTATTCCAAGTATTTATCAATCTCCTGTCTGACCTAGTTCCTATGTTTTATCTTTGTGAGCGAACCGGTTGATTGGGTCATGTGGGACTTCACCAATACATCTATGTTGTTGTATAATTGTGCATACGAGGCCTGAATGTTACCAATGAATGAAGCGAATTGTTTGTTGTTATGGATCGACATCCGAACTCTTACTTTCTCCAACTCTGCTTGTTGATTTAATTTATTTCCCAATTCAAGTGGTTCCTTTTTGTATCACATTTATCATTCATGCACGACAACGATGGAAGCTTGTACATTCTAGAGAGTTTAGACAAAATATTTACACTAATATTGCAATCCATGCATATGGACAATTTTCATATGTATGGTAATAAGCTCCTCATAAGATTCTGCATGGCCTCTCCAAGTGTTGATACTTCACCGAGTATTGCTACCTTCATCTCTTCCATATGGACATGTGTGGAAGCTACATTCTGAGTTGTTTCTCGGAGTTATAAAACCTCTTGTCTAACAACTTGCAAGTAGTTTTCCAATTTCTTGTTCACAGCCAACAAATAATCTATATTTGACTTTGAAGCACCTGTGAAGGCCAAGTCGGTTGCAGCAACAACACTTGGATTTATTCTGGTGTCGGTCACGATCACCTTTCTCTAATGAATGCAGGAGATGTGAGGTCATCTGGAGAATGTCTCTTCCTTTCCTGCACAATCTTTTTCAGAAGCCCATCATAGGTCAGATTGTACATATCCATCATGGTACCATCGTCGAGATAAACAATATCCTCTTCCTCACTTGGAGCTTGGTTTGCTAGAGGATGGGGAGACTAAATCATGACTTGATGTGTGCTTGGCATCAGGTCAAACATCTTGGTTCTACGGCTTCAGTTCCTCCATGTATTGAATTTCAATCAACTCCTCTATCTTTTGATCAAGCTCTTTGTTCTTCATTTTTTTTTCTCCTCCTCTGATTTTTGGTTATGTTCTACCTCTATAGTTTGCCTCTGCCTTGTTTCTTCTTCTATTTCCTCTGCTCTTCACCTTTCTTCTTCTTCTTCTTTCTTTTGCATCTCTTCTTATTTTTTCCTATCTTTTGGGCTTGTTCTTCCCTCTGCTTCCATTATGCTTCCTGCACCCTTTGTTTCCTCATCTTCTCTGTTGCTAAAGCATCTTTCATAATAGTTGGATCTTCTTTCATCTTGTGGCTTCATTCTCCCCCTAGACTGTGCACAACCTTCCTTTTTCCCTTCTCATGCACTGGTTTGTGCACTTCTATTAGTGTTGCCTCTAGAATGCCTGCCTACTGCGGAGCAAACTGTGAAATTCCTACAAAACTAATTGGCTCGCAGGACTTGGAGGAATTATAACAATTTCTCCATCCATCCTCCTCTGTCTAGTGAAAGGTCCCGCTTTGCCACTGAAAATGGATTTCCACACAGTGCTATTTGCAAATACTCCTTGGATCATACATATTGAAATATCGAGGACCAAATGAAAATTTATCTATCACTTTCCCTTAGGTATCTGTAAACTTCAAGTTCTTGATCTCGTACAATCAGATATGCATAGGAAGAGTTGGCCAAGGTAATTTCTTCTTCTTGTCCAATGCTACTGACAACCGTGTGGAGAGATGATATGAAAATTCTTCCATGACTAGCTTGTCGGTGGCATATCTTGGTAAAATATGTGGCGACTTATGCCCACTGAACACTCTAAGGAAAGTGCCATCTAGTGAGGCAAACCAATCTCCTATCTACGATACTTCTTTCATTGCCCCATGTGACATGCAAGGTCGCCCTTCCTCAAATATCATCTTGCACAACGAATTGAGGAAGTGATCAATTAGCTTCTCCATTACTCCTTTATGGTTGCACTCTGAAAGAAGCTTAAAATAAACATACACAGAAGGCTCCCATGGTGTCCAAGTCCAATTCATGCCAAGGAATGCATTGTGTGCCCAAATTTCATCTAGTAGATAAGTAGACATATAAAATATAGCTTTTCCACCCTTGGGAGGACTAAGGGCGTTAAACACATGGATCCAAAATCGTTGAGCCAACAAATCTGACCAATTGGAGGTTTACCTTCGCTTATGACTTGGTATAATAAGGAAGCTGACACTTCAGGAAAGGTACTTTGCTGACAGTAGATTCTGCAACATAAGATGATCAACAACTGATAGACCCTCTTGACATATTTTGTCTTGTATGTGTTGGTGGATGTATGATGAAACTTTGATGGCTCTTTCACCCAACCTTTAACAATTTCCTTGGGGCTCAAGTGGCTGGTCTTCGCATAGAAGTATGAATCCATGAGCGATTCTAACTCAGGTAAGTTTTACATAAGATGATAATTTGCTACCAAAAAAAACAATCCTTTGTCCAATGATACTGCCAAGACTCATAGTATTTGGATATATGTGAGACAATACCCACCTGATAACATATGCACATGGGAATGCTGGGTACCTACATGCAACCCTGTGTAAACCTGAATTTTTAATATTAACATACACCTTCTGGTCTTCCAACTCCACTTTGAAGGTCTTTGCTAAGAAAATTCCATTCACCTTCTTCCATGTGAGATCTGATTCCTTCTCTACAAATAGTTGAGTGTCTGAGTATACTAGAAAGTAAACTGGTGTACTCTTAATTTCCTCCACGGTGCTACTCTCTATGGTATCCTTTGAATTAGTTCTCTTGGGTGCCATGATAACATTGACTTATGAAGATAAATGATCAACAACCGCAATACTTATGGGAGGAAAAAACACTCATGGAAGACAATATAGTAGCTTCATCAAATCAACTTACAAAGAAAGATCAAGTAACCAACCAGTGAAATGATGAAGAGGATTGTGTAATTTGGGAAGTGAAGGGAGAGAGAATGGTTGTGGAATCTGCACATTGTGCAATCTCAGTAGCTAATGATGCATTTTAAGGCTAGAGATTGCATAATTTGCAGTCCAGCCTGGCTAGACTGTGGGAGATACTGCACATTGCGCAGTCTTAGCGGCCAAGGTGGAAGGCCTGAGCCCTAGAACAACATAATGCGTAGTTGGGCCAACATGTATTGCGCATTGTGTAGTCTCAGAGGCTAACCTTGTAGCTTGAGCTCCATAATTGTGCAACGCCCAACTAGACAAGGTGAAAACTAGCCAAGGGATGAATAGATCTGCCCGGTGAGAGTGTTGGAAACAAGAATATATTAGTGATAGTGAGTGTTAAATTGTATACCTAACTAAGTATGGATAGATCAGTGAAAAAAAAGTCTAGAATATCAACATGCAAAAAGAAAAATAAACATGTAAGAAAAGTCACCGCAACGATGATCACTAATGAGAAAAAATAAGAAAACTAATGCGACACTTGTGAAGGCGAATGACAGACCGGAACAACACTTGTAAAAGATAATATAAGTTAAAATTCCAATAAACATGAAAATAAATGAGCAAAACAACACTCATAGAAGTCAAACAAAAAAAAGTGATGAAAAAATCCGCAAAAGACGACAAAAGAAAAACTCACCTAGAAAATCATGCAAACTCCACTGAAGGTTCCTTGATCTCCTTGGGAATGTTAGAGCTCCAATATCGAATGTAAAAATGAGCTCTAGGGGCATCAATAAAATAGTTTTAGATTGATTGAGGTTTATGATGCACATGCCTAAAATCAAGGAAATAGAGACACTTGGAAAAAAAATCCAAAAATAGTAAGTGTGCCACCTTCGGGAAACAAATTAGTGAATCCCTATTTTCTAGGGATGATTTTTTTATTTTTTTCTTCTTTTATTTTTTTGGAAACTTTGCATGCACACTGCCAAGAAGGATTGTGCAATTCCTGAGGATTGAGAAACTTCTTGACTCAGTGCATTGTGCAATTTCTAAGCTCAAGGGATGGTTTGTGTAGTTTCCATCAACAAGGTTGCACTTCCATCTAGAACTGCACAGTTCTCAAGCTCAAGGCAAGCCTACCAAGGAGGATTGCATAATTCCTTAAGGCAAGATTGGCCTACCTTCCAAGATTGTGCAATTTCTAGAGGCAAGCCCGACAACGTTGCAAGGTCAATTTAGAAGGTTTCTTGTGACTTAGAAGATTTAGATCGGGATCAAAACAAGCTAACACAAGCATGCATAAAATGTTGGCATTATGACACAGGTTTGACGCTATGGCACAGGTGTGGCATAGGTGTTGTCCTTGATGGAAACTCACTCTGGTGACAGATCTCAGTTCAGGCTCTCAGAATGAAGGAAAAATATGTATACGCAGGTTCATCGTGACCAAGACGCGTATACACGCGGGTTAGATGTTTCAAAGACGCATATGCATATACACGCACTTTCACGCAACGAAAAGCGCATATATTTGGGAGAAATTATTTTTGGTCCATGGTATTTAGTCCTTGGTATTTGAACCTATGGTTTTGGACCATAGTATCTCGTCAGATGTATTGATTTCAAGTATTGGGTCCATGTTATTGGTTTGTTATGGTTTTGGACTGTGGTATTGTGAAAGGCCTAAGTCTATAAAAGAGGAAGGAGATCATTAGGCAAGGATCATCTGATGTATTGAATATTTGAAGACGTGCAAGTGATTGGTTTGTGTGGCTGAATCTGAATCAAGGAGGAACCTGAGCATTACAAGGTAGAGATCTCAAGGCTTGAATAGTAATATCTTTTTGTGATTTGATATGTTATAATTGGCGCATAATTAGATCTATAAATCTGATAATCTGAGTATAACTGAAGTCTGTTTAAGTGTAAATTGTCTTTTATAGAACTGTACGCAGGTTTAGCTTTGCAAAGGCATGTATACACGTAGGTTCAGAAAAATAAGAACGTGTATACATAGGTTGACATTGTTTTAGCTGCGTATGTACACAGGTTTATAAGAGTGAAGTAGCGTACACCGCTTGAAATATGTTTTAGCTGCTTCTGTGGATTACTGCAGTGTTCTGGGTTCAGCATTAGTGTCTGGTTACTAGTATTGTTTTCTGGTTACAGCATTCGGAGAAGTTATTGGGTGATTCAGTAGTTGTTTGTGGAAAGGAAATTGGTTGATGCACATATACTTGATGTTTGTTTGATATTCATGGATCCAGTCTGAAAATTTATGAAACATGGTCCCTGGAAGAAAAGAGAAGGTTGTAGCCTTCTATAGGTCAGCACCTACGTACTAGTATCTTAACTAGTACAAGAGCTAAGGGGGGGTTGTAGCTCCCTTCCAGGAGAAGCTGGAGAACGAGAGAGGGTTATAGCTCTCTGCAGGTTGTAGCCTGCGTACTAGTATAAGTCTGCAGCCTACGTACAGAATCATTGTAAAAATAAGTTTCTAACTAAAAGAAGATAGAGACGAATTGCAGCAGGTGGTTTTCACCCACATTGGGTTTCCACCTTATATCTTGTGTTCTTGTGTGTGATTGTCTTCTGCTCTGTTTTTATTGTTCCTGGTTACTGTTTATATGACTCTGATGCACAAATTAATGATCAACATCTGTAGAATACATTAAATTATAATTCTGCATTGTATACGGGGGTTTTATTATCTGAAGTTGCGTATATACGTGGTTTTCTCTAACTGAAGTAGCGTATATGATCTGGGTGTGAAATAAAAAATATTTGACTTAATAAAACTGAATCAATTCCCCTCTCAGTATTATTTCCAACAATTGGTATCAGAGCAAGTCCTTCAAAAGAAGCTTGATCGCTTGAAGGAAGATCTATCATCATGAGCAACTATGAGAGAGAAGCCTCGATCAGGCCACCAATTTTTGATGGGACCAACTTTGTCTATTGGAAGGTAAGAATTACAGCCTATCTTCAATCTCTTGGTACAGAAGTCTGGGATATCATAGATACAGGGTACACATTTCCATCAGCTACTCCTACAGATACGGCTAGGAAGAAGCAGTATGAAACAAATGCAAAGGCTGTCAATACTCTATTAGGGAGTCTATCTCAAACAGAATTCGTCAAGGTTATGCAGCTCAAAACCGCAAAAGAAATATGGGACAAGATCGTTCTGAGCTATGAAGGAGATGAACAAGTAAAACAAGCAAAACTTCAAACCCTCAGAATTCAGTATGAAAATCTTAGAATGCACAATGATGAAAGTGTGGCTAACTATTTCCTTCGTATAGATGAGATTGTTAATTGTATGAAAAACTTGGGTGAAGAAATAAAAGAGGTTGTTTTGGTTGAAAAGGTTCTAAGATATTTGTCTTCTAAGTTTGAATCAAAAGTTTCTGCCATAGAAGAAAAGCAGAATCTACAGAGCCTTACCATGTCACAGCTGCATGGAATTCCAACCGCTTACGAAATGAGAAAAGGAGGACCATCAGACAGGAGAGAAGATGCATTTAAGGCTTCGAGCAAAGGATATTACTATGAGTCAGGACATATGTCAGAAGAGGAGGAAGAATCAAATTTTGTCAAGAACCTCCAATGGGGAACTGGAAGATTCAGAGGTAAGCTGCCTTTAAAATGCTTTGATTGTGGAAGAGTCGGTCATTATGCTGCAAAATGTCCTCATAAAGATAAACTAGACATAGGTAAGGAACCTGTCAGATGGAACAGAAAGCATAATAAGAAGAGCTATTACACGCATGAAGACAGTGATGGATTGTCAAATAGTGATGAAGATGAACGAGGTAATGATGATAAACTTTTGATGGCTTTTGAAGATGATGATTTCTTGGATGTTGTAAATGAAGAAGGGCTTTACGAAGAAATTTCTAGACTTAAAGTTTGTTTAGAGGAAAATAATATGATTATAAATACTGTAACTTGCCAACTTACCGAAAAAGATAAATATAATGAAAAGTTAGAATGTGAAATTGTGGGGCTTAGAAAAGAAATTGAGAAAACAAAAGCCCTTAATCTCAGATTTGCTAAAGGTTCCGAAACTTTAGATGAGATTATCAAAGTGCAACATTCTCCACTAATCAAGACAGGTCTGGGATATAATGAAGAAGCGTCCCAAGCATCCACCTCCAAAAGTTATCTTGATGCAGTAAGGAGGAGTGAACAAATTGACAATCGACAGCAAAGGCTCAATGGAGATCACCAGGTAAATCAGGGACAATTTACCTCAAGAATGAACAGAGACTACCAGGTAAAACGGGGGCAGTCTACTTTAAGGATGAACATAAGCTACAATCAGCCACAGGTAAAACATTCTCAATTTGCCTCAAGAATGGATGTCAATAGAAACTACAATGATTCGGTTGGTATATTTGATAATCGCAGGAGTTTCTTCAATGGCCAGTGTTTCTCTTTTCATAACTTTGGTCACAAAGCAACTCAATGTGTTGCCTATAAGACAATCATGACTAGAGAAGCTAAAAAACAAAGAAGTATGACTGGGATCATGAAAAGGACCTACAATAACTTTTCTGCTCTTGAAAATGAAATAGAATGTTCTATTTGTAACAACTTTGGTCATGAAGATTTTGAATGCAGGAGCAGGTTTCGGCAGACAACTCAGAAGGAACAAGTCTCAAGTACCAAAACATGGAGAATGAAAGAACCATAACTGGAAAGATGTGGGATAGCCTTATATGCAAAAGGACAGGAAAATCAATGGTATATCGACAGTGGATGTTCGAAACATATGACAAGTGATAAAGAAAAACTTCAATCATATAATGCCTTAGAAAAGGCAAAGAAGGTCTCATTTGGAAATGACACCCCTGCGTTCATAAAAGGTAAAGGTTCTGTTCAGTTGAAAGAAAAGGTCAAAGCTGGAAATGTTATGTATGTTGATGGCTTAAAGCATAATCTATTGAGTGTCAGTCAGATGTGCAATCAAGGAACTAAGGTAATATTTCGATCAAATAGATGTACTATTCGTGATCTTGATACAGGAAAAACAGTGATTAAAGGCACAAGAACTCCAAATAATTTATACATATTCAAAGAAGGACAACAATTCTAAGCAAGAATGATGAAAACTAGCTATGGCACAAAAGATTGGGGCATCTTAGCTTCTCTCAGATAAGGAAAGCATGCAAATATCATGCGGTTCATGATATTCCTGACATCAGAATTCCAGACAATACAATATGCAAATCATGTCAGTTTGGTAAGCAAACCAGAACTAATTTCCCTGAGAAGGAAGGATCGGTTAGCAGGCCACTTGAACTTGTCCATACTGATATATGTGGTCCAACTACGAAGAATTCACCTCGAGGTGAAGAGTACTTCATATTTTTTATTGACGACTTTTCAAGGATGTGTTGATTAGGACTCATGAAGTATAAAGATGAAGCTTTCGAAAAGTTCAAATCATTCAAAGCCTTGGTTGAAAACGAATCAGATGGACGAATCAAGTGTCTCAAATCTGATCGAGGAGGAGAATTTACCTCAGATGAATTTTTCGATTTTTGTGAAGAACATGGCATAAGAAGGGAACTTTCTGCTGCAAGGACACCTCAACAAAATGGAGTAGTGGAAAGGATGAACATAATGGTTCAACAAATGGCTCGTGCTATGCTCGATGAATCTGGAACTCCCGCAACCTTCTGGGGTGAAGCCGCATTTGTTGCTGTAACTATTCTTAACAAGACAAATGTCCGGGTAAACAGCACTCAAACTCCTCATCAACTTTGGTATGGTAAGACTCCCACGGTAAAATACTTTAAAATTTTTGGAAGAAAATGCCACATTAAAAGGACTGATGAAAATCTTGACAAGTTTGAACCTAGAGCAGATGAAGGCATTCTCCTTGGTTACTCTCCTCATAGCAAAGCATATAAGTGTTACAATAAAAGACTTGGAAAGATCATTGAAAGTATTGATGTAGTGATTGATGAAGAAGGAAATACCCCTAGGCAGGAAAGATATGAAGTTTTCGAAGATGATGAGGACTATCCAAATCAGATTCATGATGAAGAAGAAACCCATGAGGCACCAAAAGAACAAATAAGAATAGAAAAAAAGACTCCATCCAGATATTTTCAGAAGAATCATCCATAATCTCAAATTTTGGGGCAGAAAGGGGCAGGTGTACAAACTAGGAGAACCATTTCATAAACTTCAAGTTATCTTGCATTTCTCTCCTCCACCGAACCAAAAAATGTAAAAGAAGCATGCAAAGATGAATGCTGGGTCAAGGCAATGAATGAAGAACTTGAGCAGATTGAAATAAATAACACTTGGGAGTTGGTTCCTAGACCAAAAGATAAGAATGTCATAGGGACAAAGTGGATTTTCAAAAATAAGTTGAATGAAAATGGAGATGTGGTTAGAAACAAGGCAAGACTTGTTTGTAAAGGATATGCACAACAAGAAGGCATAGACTTTGAAGAAACCTTTGCACCAGTGGCTAGACTTGAGGCTACAAGAATGTTCCTTACTCTCTCTAGCTTTCAAAAGTTCAAAGTATTTTAGATGGATGTAAAATCTGCCTTTCTGAATGGAGACTTGAATGAAGAAGTGTACATTGAACAACCAGATGGGTTCATCCTTGGAAATGATCCAAATCTTGTATGCAGACTCAAAAAGGCTCTCTATGGTCTTAAACAAGCTCCAAGGGCTTGGTATTTTCGGTTGGATGAGTACCTTCATCAACAAGGTTTTGCAAAAGGATCAACAGACAACAATCTGTATATAAAGGTTGACAATGAAAGGTTGTTAATACTTGTTGTGTATGTTGATGATATCATCTTTGGCAGCAATGAAGAAGACATGAGTCAAAATTTTTCCTTGATAATGCAAAAGGAGTTTGAAATGTCCATGCTTGGTGAGCTCACATATTTTCTTGGTTTACAAGTCCAACAAAATAAAGATGACATTTTTCTATCACAAACCAAGTATCTCAAGCAGATCTTCAGGAAATATGGGATGGAGGATTCAAAACTAGTATGTACTCCTATGGTTACAGGATGCAGTCTCAGTACAAATAATGAATCAATAGTTGTACATCAACCTACCTATAGATCCATGGTTGGTAGTCTACTCTATCTAATAGGTACCCAACCAGACATTATGCATGCAGTAGGGATAGTTGGAAGGTTTCAGGCAAATCCAAAGGAAACTCATCTTCAGGCAGTCAAAAGAATTTTCAAATACCTTCAAGGGACTCAAAACTATGGTTTATGGTATCCTAGAGATACAGATATCACACTTCATGCATATACAGATGCAGATTGGGCAGGTAGCGTGGATGACAGGAAAATCACTAGTGGTGGTGCATTCTTCATGGGTCCTAGATTAGTATCATGGTTCAGCAAGAAACAAAGTTCCATCGCATTATCTACAGCTGAAGCAGAGTATGTAGCTGCTGCATCTTGCTGCACACAACTCCTTTGGATGATGCAAACATTGCAAGATATTCAAATCACTTGTACTCCACCTATTTCCATTTTTTGTGATAATACAAGTGCAATCAGCATTTCAAAGAATCTTGTCATGCATTCAAAGACCAAGCACATACCTATCAAATACCATTTTCTTCGGGAACAAGTGCTTGAACAAAAGGTCAAGTTGGAGTATGTTCCCTCTAAGGAACAAGTTACTGATATTCTCACCAAACCACTACCCAGGGAGATATTTGAATACCTCAGACAAAAGATGGGGGTAGTTGATGCATCATCTTGCTGCTGAAACCTGTCTGGTTCAGAGAAATGTGGTTGTACACGAGTTGCATGAGGAGGATCCACATACATATGCAGGTTTATGCAGATACAGTCGCGTATATGACGGTTTGAAGGAAATAAGTGGGGACAAACTCTGGTTGAAAAGAATTTGATATGGGTCTGACATAGACCATCTAGCACAGGTTCAGGGGGAGCAAATAATCTTCCAATAATGCATTGTTGGCATTCCATTAGAAGCTCTTGGTTCAAGTACACAAGTTGTTTTGGGTTCAGGTGGATCAGCTGCAGAAGGGGTGCAGAAGGAGAACATGGTTGCTGATCTGAATAATGATGTTGCTGATATTTGTTATTAGTGACATTCATAGTCTTGCTCTAAATTTTTCGTCTCTATGTCATGTATGTCTTTTATTGTCAAGTTCATGTAATGGCCTTTTTTGGTTTCCCCACTATGCCTGGGATGAATGATGTAATGTACTTGGTTGTCATATGTAAACTTCTGATGTATCCCCACTAGTTTGGGTGGATGATCCCTACTTGGTTGGGTGATGGATGTTTGTATAGAGTCTTTTGGTGATAGGAAGGTCTTCTATGACGTATAAGTCATGGTTCTTGAAGAACATCGTTTTGCAGATCTTGCCTACAGTCAGGGGGAGCATGGTCAGCACAGCAGAGCAGAGATTCCAGCATTGCAGAGATTCCAGCATGTACTCAGGGGGAGCATCACCCTTTGCCCTTGATGACAAAGGGGGAGAATGACTTTGAGGTTGCCATCAACTCCAAAGGGGGATATTGTTGGCATTATGACACAGGTTTGACACTATGGCACAGGTGTGGCACAGGTGTTGTCCTTGATGGCAACTCACTCTGGTGACAGATGTCAGTTCAGGCTCTCAGAATGAAGGAAAAATATGTATACGTGGGTTCATCGTGACCAAGACGCATATACACGGGGGTTAGACGTTCAAAAGACGCGTATGCGTATACTTGCACTTTCACGCAAGGAAAAGTGCGTATATTTGGGAGAAATTATTTTTGGTCCGTGGTATTTAGTCTTTGGTATTTGAACCTATGGTTTTGGACCATAGTATCTTGTCAGATGTGTTGATTTCAAGTATTGGGTCCATGGTATTGGTTTGTTATGGTTTTGGACCGTGGTATTGTGAAAGGCCTAAGTTTATAAAAGAGGAAGGAGATCATTAGGCAAGGATCATCTGATGTATTGAATATCTGAAGACGTGCAAGTGATTGGTTTGTGTGGCTGAATTTGAATCAAGGAGGAACCTGAGCATTACAAGATAGAGATCTCAAGGCTTGAATAGTAATATCTTTTTATGATTTGATCTGTTATAATCGACGCATACTTAGATCTATAAATCTGATAATCTGGGTATAATTGAAGTCTGTTTAAGTGTAAAGGGTGAATTGTCTTTTATAGATCTGTACGCAGGTTCGGCTTTGCAAAGGCATGTATACACACAGGTTCAACAAAATAAGAGTGCGTATACACAGGTTGACCTTGTTTTAGATGCATATGTACGCAAGTTTATAAGAGTGAAGTAGCGTACACCTCTTGAAATATGTTTTAGCTACTTCTGTGGATTACTGCAGTGTTCTGGGTTTAGCATTGGTGTCTGGTTACTAGTATTGTTTTCTGGTTACAGCATTCGGAGATGTTATTGGGTGATTCAGTAGTTGTTTGTGGAAAGGAGATTGGTTGATGCACATATAATTGATGTTTGTTTGATATTCATGGATCCAGTCTAAAAATTTATGAAACATGGTCCCTGGAAGAAAAGAGAAGGTTGTATCTCAGGTCCTTCTGTAGGTCAGAATCTACGGACTAATATCTCAGCTAGTACAAGAGCTAAGGGGGGGTTGTAGCTCCCTTCCAGGAGAAGCTCGAGAACAAGAGAGGGTTGTAGCTCTCTGCAAGTTGCAGCCTGCGTACTGGTATAAGTCTGCACCACTACAGAATCATTGTAAAAAGAGGTTTCTAATTAAAAGAAGATAGAGACGAATTGCAGCAGGTGGTTTTGACCCACATTGGGTTTCCACCTTATATCTTGTGTTCTTGTGTGTGATTGTTATGAAACCAGCTCAAGAAAAGATAGAAAAGAAAGATCAATGCCTTAGAATTTAGCCTCTTCGAGGGGGCAACCTCCTTTACATTACATAAATGAACAATTCTTGGATGATACAAATGACAAAACCTCCTTTCTATATATAGGAGTCTAAGGAGTCACAATATAATCTAGCCGACCTAACAATAATAATATAAAGCCACAAAAATAATAATAAAGGGATTCTATGGGGCACAGAAATAACAATATGTGGGTAATAGGGGCACAACAATATAAATAAGGGGTATAAATACAATAGTAATGGGGTAATCACTAGTATTATAGGGACCCAACATGCCCCTCTCCTTCAAAAAAGTGTTGTCCTCAACGCTTGAGCAGTTCTGGATACTTCTGCATAAAATTCTCATCCTCCCATGTGGAATCTTCAGCGGATAAGTTCTTCCACTTGATAAGATACTCTGAAATTGATCGATTTCGTAGCTGTCGAGTTCTTGTTTCTGTGACTGCTTCTGGTTCCAATATAATTTTTCCTTCCTCGTCAAGTTCTGGCAATATTGTTTGAACTGGGAGCTTGTCGCCTATAACCTTCTTTAAACATGAAACATGGAAAACTGGGTGCAATCGAGAAGCTGCAGGAAGCTCCAATTTGTATGCCATAGTACCAATCTTTTCCAACACCTTGTACGGACCATAATACTTTGGTGATAATTTATTATCCTTCTTAGCTTGCTTTAGGGACATTTGCTTATATGGTTGTAGCCGTAGGAATACCCAATCACCTACATCAAAACTTCTTTCACTGCGATGTTGATCTGCCTGTTGTTTCATTCTATTTTGTGCCAACACGAGGTTATCCTTTAAGAGTTGGAGGACTTGTTGTTGATGTTCGATGTGATGTTCCACTGCCTGAACCTTAGAATTTTCTCTTAAATATGATGTGATTGATGGTGGTTGGTACCCATAAAGTGCCATAAATGGGGTCATTTTTGTTGCTGTATGGAAGGAAGTGTTATACCACCATTCAGCCAGAGGCAACCATTTGACCCATTGTGTCTGTTTATCAGATACAAAGCAACGAAGATATCCTTCCAAACATTTGTTTACTATCTCAGTTTGCCCATCAGATTGAGGATGATAAGATGAGCTATGAGCTAACTGAGTACCAAGACAAGAAAATAATTCTGTCCAAAAATTTCCAGTGAAAATGGGATCTCTGTCACTTACAATAATCTTTGGGTTTCCATGTAGCTTTTGAACTGTTTCCATAAATGCAGTAGAAACTGTACTGGCTTTAAATGGATGTGATAATGCACAAAAGTGTGCATACTTGGTAAGTCTGTCAACTACCACCATGATGACACTCTTTCCCTCAGACTTGGGTAAACCTGTGATAAAATCCATTGAAACCTCCTCCCAACGTTGGCTTGGAATGGATAAAGGTTGTAATAGACCCGGTGTCTTAATTGTTTCAACTTTATTTTGTTGGCAAACCAAACATTCCGCCACAAACTTTTGAATATCTGATTTAAGGCCATCCCAAAAAAAATCCTTCTTAACCCTGTGGTAAGTTTTTAAAAATCCTGAGTGCCCTCCTAAGGGAGAAGTGTGCAATTCCATAAGAATCTTTTGTTTTAGCTGGGAATTCTTACAGAGGTATAAGCGATCTTTGTACCATAACGAATCATTTTGCCAGCTAAATGTATCAGAAGTACTGGAATCTTGTTGTAGCTTTCGAATAAGTGCCCACACTTCTTCGTCATTCTTCCATTCCTCCTTTGCTTCATTTATCCAATCTGGTTGGATAATAGAAATGGCACACAACAATGCTTCCATATCCTCATCCTTTCTTGAGAGTGCATCTGCCACCACATTTTGCTTCCCTTTTTTGTAGATGATTTCAAAGTCATAACCCAACATCTTTGTGACCCACTTTTGTTGCTCTTCAGAGGATAATCTTTGTTCTAAAAAGTATTTAAGGCTATCATGATCCGTTTTTACCTTGAAGTGTCTTCCCATTAGGTAGGGTCGCCATTTCTTAAGTGCATGGAGTATTGCCAACATTTCCTTCTCATAAATAGCTTTGCTTAAAAACTTTCCCTTGATTGGACGACTTTCAAAAGCAATGGGTCTTTCATCTTGCATTAGAACAGCACCAATTCCATTTCCTGAAGCATCACATTCCACAATAAAGGTTTTTGTGAAGTCCGGTGTAGCTAAGACCGGTGCTTGGCACATTGCCTCTTTAAGATGTTTAAAGGCCTTTGTTGCTTCCGGAGTCCATGAAAATGAATCTTTCTTCAATAATGTTGTTAGAGGTGCTGCTATTCTCCCATAATTCTTAACAAACTTGCGATAATACCCTGTCAACCCAAGAAATCCTCGCAGATGCTTTATGGATGTGGGGATTTTCCATTCCTTAATGGCTTTAATTTTGCTAGGGTCTACCTTAACTCCTTCATGAGATACAATATGACCCAAATATTCCACCTCCTGGACTCCAAAGAAACATTTGGATCTTTTTGCATATAATTGTTTCTCCTCCAATAGTTGTAGCACCTTGTCAACATGTTCAACATGATCCTTCCAAGACTTGCTGTAGATTAGTATATCATCAAAAAATACTAACACAAATTTTCTAAGGAATGGTTTGAAAATTGAATTCATCAAACCTTGAAATGTTGAAGGTGCATTGGTAAGGCCAAAAGGCATGACCAAAAATTCATAATGACCCTCATGAGTTCTAAATGTCGTTTTCGAAATGTCTTCAATCTTCATTCTGATTTGATGATATCCCGAACGAAGATCCAACTTGGTGAAGTAAATTGATCCATGCAATTCATCCAGTAATTCATCAATGACAGGAATGGGGAACTTATCTTTAATAGTGAGCTTGTTGAGCTCCCTATAATCTGGACACATGCGCCATGATCCATCCTTCTTGTGCACCAATACTACTGGAGCTGAGAAAGAACTTTGACTCGGTTGAATTATACCAGCCTCTAGCATTTCTGCAACCATACGTTCAATTTCACTTTTTTGGACATATGGATATCTGTACGGCCTGATGTTTGGAGGAACACTTCCTGGAATCAGATGAATAGCATGATCATGATCACGCATAGGTGGGAGACCTTTGGGAGTCTCAAATACCTTGGAATGATTGTCCAGGACTTTTTGGAGATCTGGAGAAATAGATGATTCCAATGTGGAAACATCTAGCGAACATAATTGTGCAATTACACCTCTTTGCTCCTTTTTTAGAAGCTTTGTCATGCCATTAGAGCTGATTATCTTTCCTGGTTTCCCTGCAATACCCCTTAATTCAACTTCCTTTCCTTCCACAGAAAATTTCATGAAAAGTTCTTGAAAATTAAAAGCTATTGTACCCAAGGATTGTAGCCATTGGACTCCTAGTACAACATCAGCACCTCCCATTGGAATGGAAAGCATTGGGCTAGTCAATACATATTCTCCCATGGATAGCTTGATATTATGGCACTTTCCAGAACAATTTATTGTTCCTCCATTTGCAATCATCACTTGACACTCTGGTGCTGGATATAGGAAGCAATTCAATTCTTTTGCTACCCTACAATGAATAAAATTGTGGGTGCTTCCTGAATCAATCAACACTATTACCTTTTTCTTCTTGATTTGTCCTTCTATCTTGATGGTTTGAGGAGTGGTAATTCCCGCCAATGCATTACAAGATATGGTCGGATTTATTTGTTCTTCATCTAGGCTTTGTTCCTGGAATATATTCTCTTCTTTTGACCTTTCTTGCTCCTTTTCTTCTTCCTCTTCACAATCTATGTAGAATAATTTCTTCTCAGCACACTTATGACCTTTTGTGTATTTGCTATCACAATTGTAACAAAGCCCTTTTGCTCTTTTTTCTTCCAATTGTTGTGGTGTCAACCTTGTAGGTTGTGGAAGACTATGGGCAACAACACTTCCGTCTTTATAGTTGTGAATGGTATGCTTCCTAGTTGCCATAATTTTGCTTTCCATTTTTCTTGCTAACCTGAATGCCTTTTCTAATGAATCAGGTTCCCAAAGGCGCACATCATGTTGGATATTATCCTTTAAAGACCCTATGAACACATCAATCCTATGCTCCTCTGGAATATCTTTTACCCTTATGTTCAATTTTTGGGACTCCTCAATGTGCTCCATTATTGAACCCTTTTGTTTGAGACTTATCAATTGGCTAAAAAAAGTGTTGCTTTTTGTATCCTCATAATGTGCTATCAATTCTTCCGTAAAAATTGCCCAAGTGATAAACTGTTTACGAGAACAAAGCCATTGATACCATACAAACTGATTTGGTTCCAAATATAAAGTTGCCATACGTACCTTTTGTGTGTTTTGCACATTATTGAGATCGAAGAATTGCTCCATCTGTAATATCCATGTGGCAGGATCCTTGCCATCAAACTTCCTCATATCGATTTTTGGAACATGATGAGTCTTCGATCCAACATTAGATTCTATGGAATCATGATTAACATTTCTTTTGTTCTCATCATGAGTTTCCTTTAGTACTCTTTCACCCTTAGTGACTATTTCTTGTAGCAACTTATCCATCTTATCATCCATGCCATCAATTTTAGCGTCCATGCCATTCACCTTAGCTTCCATGCCATCCATCTTAGCTTCTACACCTTTCTTTAAACCATCCATCTTAGCTTCTACATCTTTCCTTAAACCATCCATTTTAGATTCTGTTGCTTTTTGTGCAAGTGACACTCGTTGCACTTGTTCTTGTAATTTTGATATATCATATAGCATTTCTTCTTCTTCTTCATGAGTCATGCTAGAGCTTTCAGGCTCCTTACTAGGTGTTTGCATTTTCTTTCCTCAGGGCATCAGTTACTGATAATAATTCTCTAATATGCCCTTTGAATTCCTTCAAAATAAATTTTCAAACCAAGCTTAAGCAAAAATTAAAGAAAATCTACACACCTTTTTTCACTTTGTAGGAGCTCGATATTGCCTCCGATGTATCTCTGTACTTTCTGATTATCTAGTTCTGAATTTGTGACCTGTAGTATCCCTCTGTGTCCTCTTTCCAATGCTACAAGTCTGACCCAAATTGGATTCTCCAAGGAAGAGTTATGCGAAATCTCCCACAGTGACTTTATTATATACTAGTTCAGTAGAGTGAACTTGTACGACGTGCCACGTATCACTGTTTCAACCTTTGACTCTGAAAAATATATAAAAGAAAACTACAGTCCGTCCTCTTTCTGTACCTTCTTATGAAATTTCAATCCGATGCTCAGAAAGAAAGTTATGACGATTTTCCCCAGGTCACCTGTTTTGAGTTAATTCAGGAGTCTGCAAAAAGACCAACTTCCTCAGATCATATCTCCGAAAATATCGCGTGAAAAAATCTTAAATTCGGACCCACGGTTCAGCGCGATTTCTTCTCAAATGGGTTTTTTTTGCGACTTCTGAAACATCACAGAAAAAAGTTATAGCGAAAATTCCACGATGACCTGTTTGGAGCAGCGAAACCCTAGAATCCAAAGCTCTGATACCAAATGTTATGAAACCAGCTCAAGAAAAGATAGAAAAGAAAGATCAACGCCTTAGAATTTAGCCTCTTCGAGGGGGCAACCTCCTTTACATTACATAAATGAACAATTCTTGGATGATACAAATGACAAAACCTCCTTTCTATATATAGGAGTCTAAGGAGTCACAATATAATCCAGCCGACCTAACAATAATAATATAAAGCCACAAAAATAATAATAGAGGGATTCTATGGGGCACAGAAATAACAATACGTGGGTAATAGGGGCACAACAATATAAATAAGGGGTATAACTACAATAGTAATGGGGTAATCACTAGTATTATAGGGACCCAACAATGATTGTCTTATGCTCTGTTTTTACTGTTCCTGGTTACTGTTTATATGACTCTGATGCACAAATTAATGATCAAAATCTATAGAATACATTAAATTATAAGTTTGCATTGTATACGGGGGTTTTATTATCTGAAGTTGCGTATATACGCGGTTTTCTCTAACTGAAATGACGTATATGATCTGGGTGTGAAATAAAAAATATTTGACTTAATAACACTGATTCACCCCCCCTCTCAGTGTTATTTCCGACAATTGGTATCAGAGCAGGTCCTTCAGAAGAAGCTTGATTGCTTGAAGGAAGATCTATCTTCATGAGCAACTACGAGAGAGAAGCCTCGATCAGGCCACCAATTTTTGATGGGACCAAGTTTGTCTATTGGAAGGTAAGAATTACAACCTATCTTCAATCTCTTGGTACAGAAGTCTGGGATATCATAGATACAGGGTACACATTTCCATCAGCTACTCCTACAGATACAGCTGGGAATAAGCAGTATGAAACAAATGCAAAGGCTGTCAATACTCTATTAGGGAGTCTATCTCAAACAAAATTTGTCAAGGTTATGCAGCTCAAAACCGTAAAATAAATATGGGACAAGATCGTTCTGAGCTATGAAGGAGATGAACAAGTAAAACGAGCAAAACTTAAAACCCTCAGAATTCAGTATGAAAATCTTATAATGCACAATGATGAAAGTGTGGCTAACTATTTCCTTCGTATAGATGAGATTGTTAATTGTATGAAAAATTGGGTGAAGAAATAAAAGAGGTTGTTTTGGTTGAAAAGGTTCTAAGATCTTTATCTTCTAAGTTTGAATCAAAAGTTTTTGCCATAGAAGAAAAGCAGAATCTACAGAGCCTTACCATGTCACAGCTACACGGAATTCTAACCACTTACGAAATGAGAAAAGGGGGACCATCAGACAGGAGAGAAGCTGCATTCAAGGCTTCGAGCAAAGGAGATTACTATGAGTCAGGACATATGTCAGAAGAGGAGGAAGAATCAAATTTTGTCAAGAACCTCCAATGGGGAACTGGAAGATTCAGAGGTAAGCTGCCTTTCAAATGCTTTGCTTGTGGAAGAATCAGTCATTATGCTGCAAAATGCCCTCATAAAGATAAACTAGACAAAGGTAAGGAACCTGTCAGATGGAACAGAAAATAGAATAAGAAAAGCTATTACACGCATGAGGACAATGATGGATTGTCAAATAGTGATGAAGATGAACGAGGTAACGATGATAGACTTTTGATGTCTTTTGAAGATGATGATTTCTTGGATGCGGTAAATGAAGAAGGGCTTTACGAAGAAATTTCTAGACTTAAAGTTTGTTTAGAGGAAAATAATATGATTATAGATACTGTAACTTGCCAACTTACTGAAAAAGATAAATATAATGAAAAGTTAGAATGTGAAATTGTGGGGCTTAGAAAAGAAATTGAGAAAACAAAAGCCCTTAATCTCAGATTTGCTAAAGGTTCCGAAAATTTAGATGAGATTATCAAAGTGTAGCATTCTCCACTAATCAAGACAGGTCTGGGATATAATGAAGAAGCGTCCCAAGAATCCACCTCCAAAAGTTATCTTGATGCAGCAAGGAGGAGTGAACAAATTGACAATTGACAACAAAGGCTCAATGGAGATCACCAGGTAAATCAGGGACAATTTACCTCAAGAATGAACAGAGACTATGAGGTAAAACGGGGGAAATCTACTTTAAGGATGAACAGAAGCTACAATCAGCCACAGGTAAAACATTCTCAATTTGCCTCAAGAATGGATGTCAATAGAATCTACAATCATTCGGTTGGTAGATTTGATAATCGCAGGAGTTTCTTTAATGGTCAGTGTTTCTCTTGTCATAACTTTGGTCACAAAGCAGCTCAATGTGTTGCCTATAAGACAATCATGACTAGAGAAGCTCAAAAACAAAGAAGTATGACTGGGATCATGAAAAGGACCTACAATAACTTTTCTGCTCTTGAAAATGAAATAGAATGTTCTATTTGTAACAACTTCGGTCATGAAGATTCTGAATGCAGGAGCAGGTTTCGGCAGACAACTCAGAAGGAACAAGTCTCAAGTACCAAAACATGGAGAATGAAAGAACCACAACCGGAAAGATGTGGGATAGCCTTATATGCAGAAGGATAGGAAAACCAATGGTATATCAGCAGAGGATGTTCGAAACATATGACAGGTGATAAAGAAAAACTTCAATCATATAGTGCCTTAGAAAAGGCAAAGAAGGTCTCATTTGGAAATGACACGCCTACGTTCATAAAAGGTAAAGGTTCTATTCAGTTGAAAGAAAAGGTCAAAGCTGGAAATGTTATGTATGTTGATGGCTTAAAGCATAATCTATTGAGTGTCAGTCAGATGTGCGATCAAGGAAATGAGGTAATATTTCGATCAAATGGATGTATTGTTCGTGATCTTGATACAAGAAAAACAATGATTAAAGGCACAAGAACTCCAAATAATTTATACATATTCAAAGAAGGACAACAGCAATGCTATCTAAGCAAGAATGATGAACACTGGCTATGGCACAGAATATTGGGGCATCTTAGCTTCTCTCAGATAAGGAAAGCATGCAAATATCAGGTGGCTCGTGATCTTCCTTACATCATAATTCTAGACAATACAATATGCAAATCATGTCAGTTTGGTAAGCAAACCAGAACTAATTTCCTTGAGAAGGAAGGATCAACTAGCAGGCCACTTGAACTTGTCCATACTGATATATGTGGTCCAACTAGGAAGAAGTCACCTCGAGGTGAAGAGTACTTCATATTGTTTATTGACGACTTTTCAAGGATGTGTTGGTTAGGACTCATGAAGTATAAAGATGAAGCTTTCGAAAAGTTCAAATCATTCAAAGCCTTGATTGAAAACGAATCAGATCGACGAATCAAGTGTCTCAGATCTGATCGAGGAGGAGAATTTACCTCAGATGAATTTTTCGATTTTTGTGAAGAACATGGCATAAGAAGGGAATTTTCTGCTGCAAGGACACCTCAACAAAATGGAGTAGTGGAAAGGATGAACAGAATGGTTCAACAAATGGCCCGTGCTATTCTCGATGAATCTGGAACTCCCACAACCTTCTGGGGTGAAGCCGCATTTGTTGCTGTAACTATTCTTAACAAGACAAATGTCTGGGTAAACAACACTCAAACTCCTCATGAACTTTGGTATGGTAAGACTCCCACAGTAAAATACTTTAAAAATTTTGGAAGCAAATGCCACATTAAAAGGACTGATGAAAATCTTGGCAAGTTTGAACCTAGAGCAGATGAAGGCATTCTCCTTGGTTACTCTCCTCATAGCAAAGCATATAAGTGTTACAATAAAAGACTTGGAAAGATCATTGAAAGTACTGATGTAGTGATTGATGAAGAAGAAAATACCCCTAGGAAGGAAAGATCTGAAGTTTTCGAAGATGATGAGGACTATCCAAATCAGACTCATGATGAAGAAGAAACCCATGAGGCACCAAAAGAACAAATAAGAATAGAAGAAAAGACTCCAGCCAGATACGTTTAGAAGAATCATCCAGAATCTCAAATTTTGGGGCAGAAAGAGGCAGGTGTGCAAACTAGGAGAACCATTTCATAAACTTCAAGTTATCTTGCATTGCTCTCCTCCACCAAACCACAAAATGTAAAAGAGGCATGCAAAGATGAATGCTGGGTCAAGGCAATGAATGAAGAAATTGAGCAGATTGAAAGAAATAACACTTGGGAGTTGGTTCCTAGACCAAAAGATAAGAATGTCATAGGGACAAAATGGATTTTCAAAAATAAGCTGAATGAAAATGGAGATGTGGTTAGAAACAAGGCAAGACTTGTTTGTAAAGGATATGCGCAACAAGAAGGCATACACTTTGAAGAAACCTTTGCACCAGTGGCTAGACTTGAGGCTATGAGAATGTTCCTTGGTCTCTCTAGCTTTCAAAAGTTCAAAGTATTTAGAATGGATGTAAAATATGACTTTCTGAATGGAGACTTGAATGAAGAAGTGTACATTGAACAACCAGATGGGTTCATCCTTGGAAATGATCCAAATCTTGTATGCAGACTCAAAAAGGCTCTCTATGGTCTTAAACAAGCTCCAAGGGCTTGGTATTTTTGGTTGGATGAGTACCTTCATCAACAAGGCTTTGCAAAAGGATCAACAGAAAGCAATCTGTATATAAAGGTTGACAATGAAAGGTTGTTAATACTTGTTGTGTATGTTGATGATATCATCTTTGGCAGCAACGAAGAAGACATGAGTCAAAATTTTGCCTTGATAATGCAAACGGAGTTTGAAATGTCCATGCTTGGTGAGCTCACATATTTTTTTGGTTTACAAGTCCAACAAAATAAAGACGACATTTTTCTATCACAAACCAAGTATCTCAAGCAGATCTTGAAGAAATATGGGATGGAGGATTTAAAACCAGTATGTACTCCTATGGTTACAGGATGCAGTCTCAACACAAATGATGAATCAGCGGCTATACATCAACCTACCTATAGATCCATGGTTGGTAGTCTACTCTATCTAACAGGTACCCGACTAGACATTATGCATGCAATAGGGATAGTTGGAAGGTTTTAGGCAAATCCAAAGGAAACTCATCTTCAGGCAGTCAAAAGAATTTTCAAATACCTTCAAGGGACTCAAAACTATGGTTTATGGTATCCTAGAGATACAGATATCACACTTCATGCATATAAAAATGCAGATTGGGCAGGTAGCATGGATGACAGGAAAAGCACTAGTGGTGGTGCATTCTTCATGGGTCCTAGATTAGTATCATGGTTCAGCAAGAAACAAAGTTCCATCGCATTATCTACAGCTGAAGCAGAGTATGTAGCTACTACATCTTGCTGCACACAACTCCTTTGGATGATGCAAACATTGCAAGATCTTCAAATCACTTGTAGTCCACCTATTTCCATTTTTTGTGATAATACAAGTGCAATCAACATTTCAAAGAATCCTGTCATGCATTCAAAGACTAAGCACATAACTATCAAATACCATTTTCTTCGGGAACAAGTACTTGAACAAAAGGTCAAGTTGGAGTATGTTCCCTCTAAGGAACAAGTTGCTAATATTCTCACCAAACCACTGCCCAGGGAGACATTTGAATACCTTAGACAGAAGCTGGGGGTAGTTGATGCATCATCTTGCTGCTGAAACCCGTCTGGTTCAGAGAAATGTGGTTGTACACAAGTTGCATGAGGAGGATCCACGTACATACGTCGGTTTATGCAGATACAGTCGCGTATATGACGGTTTGAAGGAAATCAGTGGGGACAGACTCTGGTTGAAAAGAATCTGATATGGGTCTGACAGAGACCATCTGGCACAGGTTCAGGGGGAGCAGATAATCTTCTAATAATGCATTGTTGGCATTCAATTAGAAGCTCTTGGTTCAAGTACACAAGCTGTTTTGGGTTCAGGTGGATCAACTGCAAAAGGGGTGCAGAAGGAGAACATGGTTGTTGATCTGAATAATGATGCTGTTGATATTTGTTATTGGTGACTTTCATAATCTTGCTCTAAATTTTTCATCTCTATGTCATGTATGTCTTTTATTGTCAAGGTCATGTAACGGCCTATTTTGGTTTCCCCACTATGCCTGGGATGAATGATGTAATGTACTTGGTTGTCATATGTAAACTTCTGATGTATCCCCACTAGTTTGGGTGGATGATCCCCACTTGGTTGGGTGATGGATGTTTGTATAGAGTCTTTTGGTGATAGGAAGGTCTTCTATGAGGTATAAGTCATGGTTCTTGAAGAACATCGTTTTGCAGATCTTGCCTACAGTCAAGGGGAGCATGGTCAGCACAGCAGAGCAGAGATTCCAGCATTGCAGAGATTCCAACATGTACTCAGGGGGAGCATCACCCTTTGCCCTTGATGACAAAGGGGGAGAATGACTTTGAGGTTGCCATCAAATCCAAAGGGGGAGATTGTTGGCATTATGACACAGGTTTGACGCTATGGCACAGGTGTGGCACAGGTGTTGTCCTTGATGGCAACTCACTCTAGTGACAGATCTCAGTTCAAGCTCTCAGAATGAAGGAAAAATATGTATACGCGGGTTCATCGTGACCAAGACGCGTATACACGCGGGTTAGACGTTCCAAAGACGCGTATGCATATACACGCACTTTCACACAAGGAAAAGCGCATATATTTGGGAGAATTTATTTTTGGTCCGTGGTATTTAGTCCTTGGTATTTGAACCTATGGCTTTTGACCATAGTATCTCGTCAGATGTGTTGATTTCAAGTATTGGGTCCATGGTATTGGTTTGTTATGGTTTTGGACCGTGGTATTGTGAAAGGCCTAAGTCTATAAAAGAGGAAGGAGATCATTAGGCAAGGATCATCTGATGTATTGAATATCTGAAGACGTGCAAGTGATTGGTTTATGTGGCTGAATCTAAATCAAGGAGGAACCTGAGCATTACAAGATAGAGATCTCAAGGCTTGAATAGTAATATATTTTTGTGGTTTGATCTGTTATAATCGCCGCATACTTAGATCTATAAATCTGATAATATGAGTATAACTGAAGTCTGTTTAAGTGTAAAGGGTGAATTGTCTTTTATAGATCTATACACAGGTTCGGCTCTGCAAAGGCGTGTATACACGCAGGTTCGCAAAATAAGAGCGTGTATATGCAGGTTGACCTTGTTTCAACTGCGTATGTACGTAGGTTTATAAGAGTGAAGTAGCGTACACCTCTTGAAATATGTTTTAGCTGCTTCTGTGGATTACTGCAATGTTCTGGGTTCAACATTGGTGTCTGGTTACTAGTATTGTTTTCTGGTTATAGCATTCGGAGAAGTTATTGGGTGATTCAGTAGTTGTTTGTGGAAAGGAGATTGGTTGATGCACATATACTTGATGTTTGTTTGATATTCATGGATCCAGTCTGAAAATTTATGAAACATGGTCCCTGGAAGAAAAGAGAAGGTTGTAGCCTTCTGTAGGTCAACACCTACATACTAGTATCTTAGCTAGTACAAGAGCTAAGGGGGCGTTGTAGCTCCCTTCCAGGAGAAGCTGGAGAACGAGAGAGGGTTGTAGCTCTTTGCAGGTTGCAGCCTGCGTGCTGGTATAAGTCTGCACCAGTACAGAATCATTGTAAAAAAAAGTTTCTAATTAAAAGAAGATAGAGACGAATTGCAGTAGGTGGTTTTCACCCACATTGGGTTTCCACCTTATATCTTGTGTTCTTGTGTGTGATTGTCTTCTGCTCTGTTTTTACTGTTCCTGGTTACTGTTTATATGACTTTGATGCACAGATTAATGATCAACATCTGTAGAATACATTAAATTATAAGTCTGCATTGTATACGCGGGTTTTATTATCTGAAGTTGCGTATATACGCGGTTTTCTCTAACTGAAGTAGCGTATATGATCTGGGTGTGAAATAAAAAATATTTGACTTAATAATACTGATTCACCCCCCCTCTCAGTATTATTTCCAACTTAAAATATAAGTCTTTAACATACCATGAATACTTGAAGACAGTAAAAGATAAGATCTTGTGGACAGAAGGAAGCCTCCAAAATGAAAGCATGGGAAAAAATTTGGAGGGTGGTTGTAGCATCTACAACACTTGGCGACACACTGGTAGAACTCCAACTCTCTATATAAATCTTGTCTCATGAAAAACTATTATAAATCTTTAGGAAGTATTATTGAGTTCATTGATTGTCATAGCTTCTTCACTTAGCCTATGTTAAAGATATAGTTCTTACCATTCTCTTCAATAGTGGCACAGTTAATCAATCCAAGTAAAACTAAGTTGTTTCGATTGGGAATGAGGAGTATATAGAGTCTTATTTTTCATCTCTGGTGTTTCTCTGCTACTAGTAGGCCTGGAAAGTACCATGACGCAGTCAGTTCAGGAACAAAAACATTGCTCCACTACCAATGAGCCTGGGCAGTACCCCATAGGAGTTGCTTGCTTCACCTCTCTGCGCAGGAAGCCTTTCCCTTCTTTTGCCTTTATTTTATTTTTTTCATTTATTCATAGAAATCTGCATAGGAACTTATTGATTTAGTGAGGCAAAAGATGGATCCTGACGTATTGAGAGTAGAATAGGTTGTCCCTTCAGAGAAGGATATTTGTATATACCTCTAACACATTTGTTAAGGTTTTCCTCCCCTCCTTACTCTACTCGCTTTAGATGAAAATGAATAACCGAAAATTATAAAAGAACGATTAGGGTAGGTGGTACTAGTTGTAGGTTCAAGCATCGTGATTCCACTATGGTTTTCTCCGAAAAAAGAACATATTTTCCATCATATTATCATCGACTAAAATATGAAAGATTCACTCAAAGAGAAAGAATAAACAGATAACCAAGCATTGACAGTAACACAACTTCCTCCTGAACTTCACCATGCTTGCTTCATAAACCAAACATGGTCTCATGTGAAAGTTATCCTACAACTGAAATAAATGAAAAGATAGAAAAAGAAGCAAGACAGAAAGAAAATCAAAGAAAAACAAAACATTGAAAACAAACAAACTACTCCTACTGCTAAACTAATGAAGAATAGGCCAGGCCTACGTAAAATGATATTTCCAATGTAATAATCGACGCATAGGCTGGCCTATATGGGCAAGGGAAGTCATATCAAGAAATATATTCATCCATAATAAAAAACAAGAAAGATAAAATAATGTATACCAAAACATTGGAAGTTTGAAACTGCAAGTAGAAAATTATGAAAGAAAAGATCATGTAAGGCATTCTACAAATGTGTCATAGTGTTCGACAACATTGTGACAACATGACATGTAAGAACAAACTTTTGAACTTCGAAAGTGGGTGAACATAAAGAAAGAAGAAAACTTATTTTTCACAACGAAGCTCGCAAGGTATGATTCCTCCAATGATTGAGCGATGTGATCGTGCAAAACTAACAGAGGATGCGAAAATCTTGAAACATATAGATTTTCAATTTGTGTGGAGGAGAGATGAGGAGCCTTGAAAGATACATCACTATTCTAACTGGAATTGGAACTGGTCTCAAGACTACGAGATCCTGACATAACCATCAGCTTGAGATGAAGTGCCTCAACAACTTGCGGAAGTTCCAAATCATCAAAAGATAGATCATCAAAGACTAGTAGCTTAGAAAACTCAACAGTGGAAAAATCAGAGTCGTGACTAGATGATTGGGTGAAAATATCATGACATCCATGATTAGAAAGTTCAATATCAGAAACAAAGGCATCCTCATGATCTGACTAATCATAAAGAGGGGAAGATTGAAAAAAAAAAAAGATCCACCCTCTAATTCTTCACAATGATCAAATGGTGGAATGGGAAGATCAAGAAGAGAATATTTTTCCTCTCCCCATTTGATTGTAGAACTGACACCCCAGGATTTCTGAGTATGATGGGAGATAACATCATCAGAAATTTATTCTTTGAAGAATTCGACTAGAATGACAGAATCGTGGAATATGTCAGGATAATGAGGGAGAGGTGCGGAAGGAGAAAGATCAAACTTCATCACAAATTCTTGTTCAGAGATAGACTCCCACACATAGTCATCATAAATAATATCGCAGTTTGGTTGCTCAACACTAACTCCATCCTAAAATTGATCCTCATGAACATCAATAGAAATAGATGAAATAGGCGGACCAAGCAACTCACAATCAGGAGATAACACATCATCACAAACATCAGATTTGAAGTCCAAACCTGCACTGAAATTATGAGTATGTGGGGTGGGAAAAGATGGTGGTAAATCAATGAATGGACTCTCAATTTCTCCCACATCAACCTACGAAATGGAGTTGTTATATGAGGGGAAGATGAAGAGTCACTTGGGACAACAACTTCGTTCATCATAGATTTAGAAGCTCTATAGCCAAGGTACATCGGGAGACTTTCAAAAGATTCATATTTGTGTGGATTCATCAAAATTTGAACAAGAAATTCAAATTTCTCTTTCATTAAATTCCAATCAATATCATCTTTAGCAAATTCAAAGAAAAAATAAATGAAACAATCGTGAAAATCATCAAGAGATTCATTAGGTTCTTTTCACAATCGCATGATTTTCTTGAACATATTTATAATCACACATGTAAAAGGCATGGTATAACTCTATGAAAAGATGTTTGAAAGAGTGAATGGAAGCATCTAGAAATGTGTGACACCATTCCTTTACACGCACTTCGAATGTGAGAATGAACAACCAACATGCAACATCCTCACAGTGGTATTGTGTTTCATGTAAAATTTGAAAAAACGAGCAGTGTGCTCGAGAATGGTTGTTCCACCCTTGCAATCGAATTTCAAATTTGACAAGTCATTAATTATTCCCACAAGCACTTTCAGATTTTTGGTTCTAGAAAAACATGTTAGGGTTAAGATTTTGGAAGAAGTCATTAAAGATGCAGAAGATTCAACTAGACTTCATGGGCTCAGCTTGTCATCTGGGCCTCCTTCTAGCGCTAGAAATGTTGACAGTGCTGGACCCACCAACATTCAGGGGAGCTCCCTGATATGGAGACCCAATTAGACCTCACACCGTTTGGTGTAGGAGTCCCATTCAGAATACAACCTGGTTGTCGATGCAGTGGATTTTAATGACGCGCCTTGGCTGCAATAACGCATAGAGTGATGTATAATGACTTTGGTGAGAACACGTTTGTGACCTTGCGGAAATTCAAGGGCGATGCAAGAAGATTCTACCTCATGGAAGGGGAAATGAGTGAGCCCCTTAGAATCCTGTCATTTTACGCAACTTGAAAGGATCACATGAGCATATATGACATCACAAGCTAATATGAAAAATAGTTCACAAGTTAACAATGATGAATTAAAGAACAAAACACATTCAACAAGATTCCTACCAATGCAAATGAAATAATTCATAAGCACAAGTGTAAGTTAAATAACATACATTGAAAACACAACAAGAATAGTCCTACTATATTCACAACATATGCATGAAAACATGTTAGCTCTAAGATTTTATTAAGTGAAAGTTCCAATCATACATATACCATTGACAAACCACTAGCCCCAATAGTGGAACGTGAAGTCAACATCAAAATGACACATTACATTAAATTGTGACTCTTCACATTCCAATATTGACACTTGGAATTCCACTTACATATTAATTACAAATAATATTAAAATTTACACTCGTACCCACATAGGACAAAATTGGGTAGATACAATAGACAACCTAATAAGACAAAACATATCATGCTTGATTTTGGGGAAATTCTAGCTCAGCAACTTCCACTTGATGTTTCTCAACCACATAACTGTTCCAAGCTATATATTGTGCAATGATATCCCCAAACTGTGCAATGGTGTCATGATAGAAGCAGACTCTAGCCTCCATGGCATTCAGGTACACTGACTTGGAACTAGTTTTTGTTTCCTTCTTGAGTAGGAGCAACATTGTGTTGATTTGGACAGGGCCACCAATGTACTTGTGCATATTTTGTCTATTTACTTCAAGATCCTCCTTGATGGTTACCTATCTCCACTGTTCCAAGTATTCATCAATCTCATATCTGACCTAATTCCTACACTTGATCTTTGTGAGTGAACCTACTGATGGGATCCTGTGGAACTTCACTAAGAAATCCATGATGTTGTATAATCATGCATACGAGGCCTGAATGTTACCAATGAATGAGGAAAATTGTTTAACGTTCTAGATCAGCATCTGAACTCTTGCTTTCTCCAGCTCTGCCTGTTGCTTTTTTTGTTTCCCAAGTCAAGCAGTGCCCTTTTGTATTGCATTGATCATTCATTCATGACAACAATGGAATATTGTACATTCCTAAGAGTTTTGACAAAATATTTACACTGTTGTTGCAAGACATGCAAGTGGACAAATTCCTTATGAACATTAATAAGCTCCTCATATATATTCTACATGGTCTCTCCAAGTGTTGATACTTCATCGAGTATCACTTCCTTCATCTCTTCCATATGGACTTGTGCAGAAGTTGCATTTTGAGCTGT
This sequence comes from Pinus tabuliformis, assembly GCA_031772625.1. Classification (NCBI taxonomy): domain Eukaryota; kingdom Viridiplantae; phylum Streptophyta; class Pinopsida; order Pinales; family Pinaceae; genus Pinus; species Pinus tabuliformis. The sequence continues at coordinate 612,435,595 of CM062806.1, read as the reverse complement.
TGCTCGAAGATGTTCAACCTCTTACCCAAAAATTTGCAAGTTATTTGACAATTTCTTGTTCTCGTCCAACAAATAATTTGTATTTGACTTTGAAGCACCTGCGAAGGCTAAGTTGGCTATGGAAATGACACTTTGATTTCTTCTAGTGTTAGTCACAATCACCCTTTCTCTAATGAATGTAGGAGATACAAGGTCATTTGGAAAATGTCTCTTCCTTGCATGTACATTATTTTTTTGAAGCTCATCATATGCTAGATTGTACGTATCCATAACTGGACCATCGTCAAGAGGAACAATATATGCTTCCTCGCTTGAAGCTTTCTCTACTGGAGGATGGGGAGACTGAACGATGGCCTTATGTTTACTTGGCATCAGGTCAACATCTTGGTTCTACGACTTTGGTTCTTCCATGTCTTGAATTTCAATCAACTCCTCTATTTCTTGAGCAAGCTCTTTTTCTTGCATATGTTTGCTCTCCTCCTCTAATTTCCAGTTTTGTTCTAGCTCTATAGCTTTCCTCTGTGTTGTTTCTTTTGTTATTGCATTTTCTATTCTCATTTTTTATTCTTCTTTATTTTTCTTCTTTCCACTTTTGGGCACGTTCTTCCCTTTGCTTATGTTATGAAACCAACTCACAAAAAGATAGAAAAGATAGATTAACGACTTAAAAATCAGCCTCTTCGAGGGGGAAACGTCCTTTACATTACACAAATGAACAATTATAGGATGATACAAATGAAAAGACCTCCTTTCTATATATAGGAGTCCAAGGGGTCATAATATAATCAGATCCGACATAATAATTAAGGGCATAACAATAACAATAGTGGGCTTCTATGGGCCATAATAATAACAATATGGGGACTACATGGGCACAACAATATAATAATGGGCTTGCATTAATAAAAATAATTGGTTACACTAGTAGTATAGGGACCTAACATGCCCCTCTCCTTCAAAAAGTGTTGTCCTCAACGCTTGAGTAGTTCTAGATGCTTCCGTATAAAATTCTACTCCTCCCATGTGGAATCTTTAGCTAGTAAGTTCTTCCAATTGATGAGATACTCTTATATTGATCGATTTCTTAGCTGACAAGTTCTTTTTTCTGTGACTGCTTCAGGTTCCAATATGATTTTTCCTTCCTCGTCAAGTTCCGACAATATTTTTTGAACTAGGAGCTTCTCACCTATAACCTTCTTTAAGCATGAAACACGGAAAATTGTGTGCACTCAGGAAGATGCAAGAAGTTGCAATTTGTATGCCATAGTACCAATCTTTTGTAACACCTTGTACGGACCATAATACTTTGGCGATAATTTATTATCCTTCTTAGCTTTCTTGAGAGAAATTTGTTTGTATGTTTGTAGTCGTATAAATATCCAGTCACCTACATCAAAGCTTCTTTCACTGTGATGTTGATCTTCATGTTGTTTCATTCTATTCTGCGCCAAAGTGAGGTTATCCTTCAATAGTTTTAGAACTTGTTGTTGATGCTCGATGTGATCCTCCACTTCTTGAACCTTAGAATTTTCTTTTAAAGATGATGTGATGGACGGTGGATGATATCCATAAAGTGCCATAAATGGGGTCATTTTTTCTGCAGTACGGAAGGAAGTGTTATACCACCATTCAGCCAGAGGAAACCACTTGACCCATTGTGTCTGTTTATCATGTACAAAGCAATGAAGATATCCTTCCAAACATTTGTTCACTATCGCAGTTTGCCCATCAGATTCAGGATGATAAGATGAACTATGAGCTAACTGAGTACCCAAATATTTCACCTCTTGTACTCCAAAGAAACAATTTGAGATTTTTGCATATAATTGTTTCTCCTCCAATAGTTTGAGCACCCTGTCAACATGTTGAACATGATCCTTCCAAGACTTGATGTAGATTAGTATATTATCAAAAAATACTAACACAAATTTTCTAATTAAGGGTTTGAAAATGGAATTCATCAAACCTTGAAATGTAGAAGGTGCATTGGTAAGGCAAAAAGGAATGACCAAAAATTCATAATGACCCTCATGAGTTATAAATGTTGTTTTTGGAATGTATTCAATCTTCATTCTAATTTCATGATATCCTGAACGAAGATCCAACTTGGTGAAGTAAATTGCTCCATGTAATTCATCCAATAATTCATCAATGACAGGAATGGGAAATTTAATTTTAATAGTAAGCTTGTTCAGCTCCCTATAATTCAGACACATGTGCCATGATCCATCCTTCTTGTGTACCAATACCATTGTAGTAGAGAAAGAACTTTGACTAGGTTGAATTATACTAACCTCTAGCATTTCTGCAACCTTATGTTCAATTTCACTCTTTTGGGCATATGGATATCTGTGAGGCCTGATGTTTGGGGGAACACTTCCTGGAATCAAATGAATAGCATGATCATGATCACGAATAGGTGGGAGGCCTTTAGGTGTCTCAAATACCTTGGAATGATTGTCCAGAACTTTTTGGAGATATGGAGAAATAGATGATTTCAATGTGGGTACCTCTAGTGAACATAATTGTGAAATTTCGCCCTATTGTTCTTTCTTTAGAAGCTTTTTCATCCAGTTGGAGTTGATTATCTTTCCCGATTTCCTTGCGATACCCCTTAATTCAACCTCCTTTCCTTCCCAAAAAAATTTCAAGAAAAGTTCTTGAAAATTAAAAGCTATCGTACCCAAAGATTGTAGCCATTGAACTCCTAGTACAACATCCGCACCACCCATTGGAATGGAAAGCATTGGACTATTCAAGACATATTCTCCCATGGATAGCTTGATATTATGGCACTTTCTAGAGAAATTTATGGTTCCTCCATTTGCAACCATTACTTGACACTCTGGTGCTGGATATAGGAAGAAATTCAATTCCTTGTCTATCAAACAATAAATAAAATTATGGGTACTACCCGAATCAATTAACATTGTTACCATTTTCTTCTTGATATGCCCTTCTATCTTGAGAGTTTGAGGAGTGGTAATTCCTATCAATGCATTACAAGATATGGTCAGATTCATTTCTTCTTTCTCTGGGATTGGTTCCTGGTGTATATCCTCTTCTTTTGACGTTTCTTGTTCCTTTTCTTGCTCCTCTTCCCCATCTATGTAAATTAATTTCTTCTTAGCACACTTATGACCTTTAGTGTATTTTCTATCACAATTGTAACAAAGCCCTTTTTCTCTTTTTTCTTAAATTTTTTGTGGTCTCAACCTTGCAGGTGGTGAAAGGCTAGGAGCAACAACACTTCCATCTTTATAGTTATGAGTGGTAGGCTTGCTTGTTGCCATAATTTTGCTTTCAATTTTTCTTGCCAACCTATATGCCTTCTCCAATGAATCAGGGTCCCAAAGGCGAACCTCATATTGAATGTTATCTTTTAAATTCCCTATGAAGACATCGATCCTCTGCTTCTCTGGAATATCAGTTAAACTTATATTCAATTTTTAAAAGTCCTCAATGTGATGTGCAATTGAGCCCTTTTGCTTGAGATTTATCAATTGGCTAAAGAAGGTGTTGTTGTGTGTATCCTCATAATGTGCTATCATTTCCTCCGTGAAAATTGACCAGGTGACAAGTGGTTTCTGAGAACAAAGCCCTTTATACCATAAAAATTGATTTGGTTCTAAATATAAAGATTTAATACGTACCTTTTGTAACAGTTTCACATCATGTAGATCAAAATATTTCTCCATCTGTAGTATCCATGTTATGGGATCCTTGCCATAAAACCTCCTCATATCGACCTTTGGAATCTGATGGGTCTTCAATCCAATGTTATATTCTATGAAATCATGATTAACATTTATTTTTTTCTCATCGTGAGTTTCCTCTACTACCTTTTTGTCATTAGGAGGCATTTCTTTTAGCAGCTTTGTCCCACCTTCCTTCAAACATTCCATCTCTTTCTTCAAATCTTCTATGCCTTTCTTCAAATCTGCTTACCTACCATCGATATTAGCTTCCATGGCACATATAAAACTATTTATCTTAGCTTTGATCGCATTCTTCAAATCCTCCATCCAATTTTGCTTACTAGGTGTTTCTATTTTCTTGATTCGAGTCATTCTTTTTCTTGATTTTAGCAACTCGATCTTGAATCTATTGTATCTCTGAAATTTCAGATCTCCAAGCTCTGAAATTGTGACCTGCAATAGCCCTCTAGGTCCTCTTTCCAATTCCACCAGTCTAATCGAAATGTGATTCTCCAAGAAAGAGTTATGCCCAATCTCCCAAGATGACCTGCTTATATATTGCTTCAATAGAGCGAAATTGTACAAAATTCCATGTGTTACTGTTTCGACCTTCGAACCTGAAAACAATACACAGAAAAGTACAATCCAACATATTTCTACATATTCTTATGCAATTTTAATTTGATGCTATGAGAGAAAGTTATGACATTGTTCCCCTGGTCACCTATTTGGGATGTAATTCGGGAGTCTGCAGAAACCCTAAATTTCTTGGACTATGTCTCTGAAAATATAGCGAAACAAGATTTGAAATTCGGGTCCAAGCTTCACCACACTTTCGGTTCAAATGGGTTTTAATTTCAAAGTCTGAACCTGCGTAGAAAAAAATTTATAGCGAAAATTCCACAATGACCTGTTTGAGATGGAATTTGGGAGCTTGCAAAAACCCTAAATTCCTCATATCATATCTCCGAAACTATAGAGAGACAGGATTTGAAAATCGGCCCGAGGTTCAGAAAAATTTCAACTTAAATGGGTTTTTGTTTTAGCTTTTGAAACTTCATAGAGAAAACAATATAGTGAAAATTCCACAATTACCTGTTTGGAGCAGCGAAACCCTAGAATCCAAAGCTCTGATACCAAATGTTATGAAACCAACTCACAAAAAGATAGAATAGATAGATTAATGACTTAAAAATTAGCCTCTTTGAGTGGGCAACCTCCCTTACATTACACAAATGAAAAATTCTTGGATGATACAAATGACAAGACCTCCTTTCTATATATATGAGTCTAACGGGTCATAATATAATCGGAGCCGACACAACAATAATACTGTAAGGGCACAACAATAACAATAGTGGGCTTCTATGGGGCACAATAATAACAATATGGGGACTACATGGGCACAACGATATACGAAGGGGGTTTCACTAATAACAATAAGGGGTTAGACTAGTAGTATAGGGACCTAACAACTTCCATTCTGCTTCTTGCACCCTCCATTTCCTGTCCTTCTCTACTGCTATATCCACTCTCATAATGCTTGGATCTTCTTTCATCGCAGCTTCATTATCCCCTGTGGAATGTGCACAACCTTCCTCTTTCCTTATCGTGCACGGGGTTTCACACTTTTGATTGTGCTACCTCTAGAGTGTTTGCCTGTTATGGATCAACTTGTGAAATTCTTGCCAAACTAATCAGCTCGTCAAACTTGGAGGTATTATAAAAATTTCTCCATCCATCCTCCTCTCGCTAGTGAAAGGTTCTTCTTTGTCACTAAAAATGGATTCTCTCACAATGGTGTTTCAAAATACTCCTCGGATTGTACAGATTGAAATCTTGAATATCAAATGCAAATTTCTCTCTCTTTCCCTTCGGTATCCACAACCTTCAAGTTCTTGATCTCGTACAATCTTGTCTGCATAGGAAGAGTTGGCCAAGGTGCTTTCTTCTTCTTGTGTAATGCTACTGACAACCCTGTGGCGAGATGATATGCAACTTCTTATATGAATAGCTTGTACATGGCATACTTTGGTAAAAGATGTGCTGACGAATTCTACCCGCCGAACACTCTAAGGAAAGTGTCATTCGATGAGGAAAACCAATCTGCTATTTGCAATATTTCTTTCATTGCCCCATGTCACATGTAAGGTGGCTCTTCCTCAAACATCATCTTGTACAATGAAATGAGGAAGTGATGAATTAGCTTCTCCATTAATCCTTTGTGGCTACACTCTGAAAGAAGCTTGCAATAAACATACACGGAAGACTCTTGTGGTGTCAAAGTCCAATTCATGTTAGGGAATGGATTGTGTGCATTGATTACATTTGGAACTTATGTAGACATATAAAATCTAGCTTGCCTACCCTTGAGAGGACTAAGGGCATTAGACACATGGATTTGTAACTGCTACGCCAACAAATCTAACTAGTTGAATGGTTTACCTTCATTTACAACCTATTCCAATAAGAAATCCCACCCTTCAAGAAAGGTCTTGGTACTCTGCTGACCGTAGATTCTGCAACATAAGATGATCAACAACTCATAGACCCTCGTGAGATATTTTTTATTGTATGTGTTGGTGGGTGTTTGATGGAACTTTGATAGCTCTTTCACCCATCCTTTAACAATCTCCTTATTTCTCAAGTGGTTGGTCTTTGCATATAAGTATGAATCCATGAGTGATTCTGGCTTAGGTAAGTGGTACATAAGATGATAATCTACAGCAGAAAAAGAAGCAAGCCTCCTTCCGCTGATATTTCCAAGAGTCATAGTCTTTGGATCTCTATGAGACAATTTCTAACTGATAACATATGCACTTGGGAATGTTGGGTACCTGCATGCAACCCTGTGTAACCTTGACTTATGAATATTGACATACACCTGTCGGTCTTCCAGATCTGATTTGTGTTAGTTTTTGTAGCATTGGATATGTTCTAGCCACGAAATTGTGTGGAGCGGCTAGAATACATGAGATCTCCAAAACTCAGAAATTGTTTCTGGAAACTTCACTTAGAGACCACTTAATTAGATTATTAGTCATTTTTTAAATATTTCCTAAGTCTAAACTTAGGGAATATGACTAATTAGTCAATATTAATTAAGTTATGGTGAGAACGCTCTAGAAAATCACATGGATCAATTTCTAGTTAATCCTAGCCATTTATTAATATTTAATCATTGTCGTTGAAGTCTCAACAAAGGGTTATAAGAAGAAATTAGATGGGGCTTGGAGAAGACACTTGAGTAGTTCGATTTCATGTGCATATCGATTTCCTGAGTAGCAGCATTCATTTTCCGAAGAGAGAGCCATAGAAATTGAAGCAGTGAGTGAGGGGCATGGACAATGAGCTAGAGGAAAGATTTTCCAGATCCAGGGAGGTAGCAGCAAGTGAGTCGAATTATTCCAAAGAGGCAACGTTGAGGGACTGTGTAGTGCTTCAGTCAGGCAGATTGATTTGGAGGGAAGGAAAATCGTTCTCAGTTCTAGAGGTCAAGAAGGAGTCCCAGAGGGTCGGAGAGATGAATTTCTCAGCATCAAAAGTAGAACGACTTCATCTGAGCCCAGTCTGAAGCAACCAGTCCAACCAGCTATGCAGAGCAACGCAGAGGCTGAGGCAGTTCTCCAGGAGGCCAAGTTTTTGATAGGGAAAGTCCAGTCAGATATTTCTTATGGGAGAAGGGTAATTCCCTTTAGTAATTTACTTAGATTTTCTTGTTTTCTGGATTTCCAGTTGGGCATACATAGATGTTCTCAGATTTCACTGCTGCATAATAATTAAAACCCTCACTATTGCACCGATTTTCCCAAGTTGGATTTTTCCAGGGACATTGGTCCAAAAATAATTCTGTCATTTTATGTGTGTCCTAGTATTTCTTCCACTGTTTATTTATTCCGCATTTTATTTGTGTAGGTTTCACTCTGATTGATTCATTATTTGTTGTAGCACACAATAAAAAGATTGTTGAATTTAATTAACAATTAGGAGAAATATTTCCAGTTTCTCCAATAGGATTTCAGAAGTGAAATTTTCACATGGTATTGAAGCATAGATGATAAGCTGGAGTGATCAGCAGAAAAGAGGGATTTTTGTTGTTCTTTGAGAGGCAACAATTTGAAACCCTACAAGAAGTGCATTCACCTTGGCCAAGAGGTTGAATTCTTGATGAGAAATCAATTTTTCTGAGAGAGGTATAGAAAAATCCGATCTCTCTAGATCAAGGGTTTACAGAGGTAGAGGGAGAAGCTAGTATTTTTCACATAGAAAATCTCTAGCTGGATGCAATAGTTTTGTAGCCATTTCCTAAAGAAGAACTGGCATCAGGAGGGAGAAGAGGCACACACAACAGAGGGAAAATTCCCCTCAAGGGATATCAAGTTTTAGAGATCTAATTTTTCCAGTTGCAAATTGGCAGTGGTTGTGAGTAGATCTTCTCACTCCAAAAGGGAGTGCGAGTAGCAGATCCAGTGGCCGAGCAATGGGAAAGAGGGAGATTTTCGAGTTTATTTTATCTAGTTTTGAGTCTCACAAATTTTGCAACTTTGTAGCGATGACATACTAGATTGCCAAAGGAGGTCGTGCAAGTTAGCCAAAATGAAAATATGGCAGCAAATCAACTTCTAGTTTCCAGAGGCAGATGGCGTAGGAAGTGCGACTTCTCTAGTGCAAGTTGAAAATAAAAGAAGAGTCTCAACTAGGAACTAGGCTCAAAAGGAGATATTGGGGCACCAGATCTAGGAGGAGGAGTATGAGACTCCAGTGTCATATGGGCAGGATTCTTGAGGAGGTCCACCTCTTGAATCAATACCTTGCTATGGGGCCCACATTATTTTGTAGTAGGATGGATTAGTGGTAGTAGATGCAACGAGATGCCAGAGTGACAAATGCAAAGTCTAGTTGCAGTCAGATACTGGACAACATAGTGCAGAGTGGCATAGTGCAGAGTCAGCATTAGCATAGATGCCCCAGTGACACCGCATATACTAGCAGTAGCCAAAGACTCGGGTGATAGATGTAACATACTGATCACAGTTCATTCAGTATTTAGGATGTTTTTCAGTTTCATATGCTGTAGTTGTAGTTTAGATGCAGTGTTGGCAGCGGTTTCGCAGGGTTGCGCAGTAGCACCAATGCAGCACATATCAGGGTTGCGCAGTAGTTGGTGGGCAGTAACAACCATACATCAACAACATGATAGGAGATGATGCAAAGACAAGGTGTTGTTTTAGTTGGTTGCAGCACTACAACACATTTGTCACTAAGAGGGAGTGTCACTTTTTGTAGCATCGGATGTATTCTAGACACAAAATTTTGTGGAGAGGCTAGAATAGATGAGATATCCAAATCCCATAAATTGTTTCTGGAAATTCCACCTAGAGACAACTTAATTAGATTATTAGTCATTTTTTAAATATTTCCCAAGTCTAAACTTAGGAAATATGACTAATTAATCAACATTAATTAAGTCATTTTGAGAATGTTCTAGAAAAGCACATGGATTGATTTCTAGTTAATCCTAGCCATCAATTAATATTTAATCATGGTCATTGAAGTCTCAACAAAGAGTTATAAGAAGAAAGTCGATGGGGCTTGGAGAAGACACTTGAGCAGTTCGATTTCATGGGCAGATCGATTTCCTGAATAGCAACATTCAGTTGTCGGAAAGAGAGCCATAGAAATTGAATCTGTGAGTGAGGGGCAGGGACAATGAGTTGGAGGAAATATTTTCCAGATCTGGGGAGGCAACAACAAGTGAGTTGAATTATCCCAAAGAGGCAATGTTGAGGGACTACGTAGTGCTTTAGTCAGGCAGATTGATTTGGAGAGAAGGGAATTCATTCTCAATTCCAGAGGTCGAGAAGGAGTCCCAGAGGGTCAGAGAGATGACTTTCTCAGCATCCAGAGGTAGAACAACTTCATCTGAGCCCAGTCCGAAGCAAGCAGTCCAACCAGCTACATAGAGCAATGCAGAGGTAGACGCAGTGCTCCAGGAGGCCAAGTTTTTGATAGGGAAAATCCAGACAGAGATTGCCTATGGGAGAAGGGTAATTAACTTTAGTATTTTACTCAGATTTTCTTATTGTTTGGATTTCCAGCTGGGCATCCATAGATGTACTCAGATTTCACTACTGCATAATAAATAAAACCCTCACTGCTACATCGGTTTTCCCAAGTTGGTATTTTCCAAGGACATTGGTCCAAACATAATTGTCATTTTATGTGTGTGTGCTAGTATTTCTTCCAGCATTTATTTACTCCGCAATTTATTTGTGTAGGTTGCAGTGCGATTGACTCAATATTTGTTGTAGCACACAACAAATAAAATGTTAAATTTAATTAACAATTAGGATAATTATTTCTAGTTGCTACAATAGGATTTCAAAAGTGAAATTTTCACACTTTGAACGCCTTTGCTGAGAAATTTTCATTCACCTTCTACCATGTGAGATTTGATTCCTTCTCTATGAACGGTTGAGTGTTTGAGTATACCGACAAGTAAAATGGTGTACTCTCAATTTCCTCACCGATGCTGCTCTATGTGGTGTCTTTTGAAGCAGTTTTCTTGGTTTCCATGATAACAGTGATTGATGAAGAGAAGTGCTCAACACCTGCAATACCTATGGGAGGAAAAATCACTCATGGCAGACAATAGATTAGCTTTAGAAAATAAACTTACAAAGCAAGATCAAGCAACCAACCAGTGAAATGATGAAGAGTATTGTGCAATTCAAGAAGTGAAAGGAGGGAGACTGGTTGTGGGAACTACGCATTGTGTAGTCTTAGCAACTAGTGATGCAGTTTGAGGCTAGAGACTGCAGAATGTGCAGTCCATCCTGGGCAGACTGTGGGGGAGACTGCGGGTTTCATAGTCTCAGTGTCCAAGGTGGCAGGTTTGAGCACTGGAACTGCGTAATATACAGTTAGGTCAACTTGAACTATGCATCGCGCAGTCTTAGAAGGCAAGCTTGTAGCTTGATCTCTAGACTTTCATCTTGATCTCCATACTTGCACAATGCTCAGCTAAACAAGATGAAAACTTGCCAAGGGATGAGTATATTTTCCCGTTGAGAGTGTGGGAAACAAGAATATATGAGTGGTAGTGCATGTTAAGTGCATATATGACTAAGTATGGATAGATAAGTGAAAAAAAGTACATAAGATCAACATGAAAAAGGAAAAACAAACATACAAGAAGAGTCGCCGCAACAGCAATCACTGACGGGAGAAAACAAGAAAAATGATGCAACACTTGTGAAAGGTGAATGGCAGACCAAAAAACATTTGTAAAAACTAATATACATTAAAACACCATCAACCATGAAAATAAATGAGCAAAAAAACACTCATAGAAGTCAAACAACAAAAAACGATGAAAAAAATAGCAAAAGACAACAAAAGCAAAACTCACCCGAAAAAGTTCCGCAAACTCTACCGAAGGCTCCTTGATCTCCTTGGGAATGATAGAGCTCCAAGATCGAATGTACAAATGAGCTCTAAGGGCATACCTAAATTCAAGGAAAAAGCGACACTCGGCAGAAATTTCAAAAAATCGTAAGTGTGCCACATTCGTGAAACTAATTAGTGAATCCCTATTTTCTAGGGATTATTTTTTATTTTTTATTTTTTTCCTTTTCAGGAAAATTTTCATGCACACTTCCAAGAAGGATTTCACAATTCCCGAGGTTTGGGAAACTTCTTGACTCAATACATTGCACATCTTTTGAGCTCAAGGGATGGTTTGTGTAGTTTCCATCACAAGGTCGGGCTTCCATCTAGAACTGCATAGTTCTCAAGCTCAAGGTTGTCCTACCAAGGAGGATTTTGTAATTCCTGGGGTCAAGATTGGCCTACCTTCCATGCAGTTTCTAAAGGCAAACCCAGCGATGCTGCAAGGTCAAGTCAAAAGGTTGCTTGTGACTTAGAGGATTTAGATCAAGATAAAAACAAGCTAACACAAGCATGCATAATCTATATGTATATGTATATATATATATATATATATATATATATATATATATATAGATATATAGATATATATATATACAGACATACCATGAATACGTGACGACATCCCATGGACAGAAGGAAGGCTCCAAAATAAAAGCATGGGAAAAAATTTGGAGGGAGGTTATAGCAGCTACAACAAAATGGCATGTCATTCCACACCTTTGTATCAATTAGAAATTTGAGTACTCTTGATTGTATGTGTTTTTTCTTAGTTAAACACCCTTAACTTATAACCATGACTATCTTAATGGCATAACAATATTATAGTGACCACTTATTTACTAATCACATTTCTATTTGTGTGGACCTCCTTGCTAAATAATTTGAGCCATTATCTATCTACCAAAGGCCATTTATTTTTTACATGTCTTTTAAGCAATCCTTAATTTAATGCAATATTCATCCTTGAACTAATATATTTTACTCATTAGTATCACTAACCAAACTTTAGTATAAGAATAACAACACAATCTTTGTTTTTTAGTATAACACTAGGAAACATTAACATCACATACAAACGTTGAATGCCATCATTTCTTATATAATTCGTGGCCTTTGCAACCCAAGCCATAAATAGTGGTTAAAAAACTAATTTGATGTGATTCTTATATGGATCACTTATGTAAGTAAATACTAAATAGTAGGTTAGTCTCTTATTTACTTACACAAAAAATCTAACTTCAGAATTTGGTTGCACTTTGTTAGCGCTTGGAATTCACCTAGGCTGAGATAGACAAACTCTCAAGGCTACATCAAACCATTTCACCTCGTAGCTAGCCCTACGAGGTATGAGAAGGCTCTCTCGGGTCAGATTTGATAGATCTTTCAATATGATTAGGCTGACCAATTAAGAATAAAGATTTTAGGCTAGTAAATTGATAGGGGGGTTGGATTTAATGATTTTTGGGGTTTTTGGTGGCAATTGGAGGGAGTGCAATTCAGGGTGCGGGGATTGGGCTCAGTTTTTGCAGGGGGTTCTTTGGGGCAAGGTAGGAACTTGTGCTGATGCCTTTGGCTTGGATGAGTGATCAGGGAAGAAAGAGAGGAGGTTAAAGAGGGCAAACAAGGACTTTGAATCCTCTTTAAACAGTGGAAAACATAGATATTGAACAGAATTAAAAGCTGAGCATGGCATGCATGAATTCAAACTTTATCACTTCATCTTGTTCAAATAGCAGCAAAGAAAGAGATATGTAACACATAAACAAACTTACAGTAACAATTAGAAGACACACCATCAACACAATGATCCACAAGAATCCACAATGAAATCTGCAAAACCCTGGCTTTCCTTTCCTTAAATTTGCAGAAATAGATGTACAATACACAATAATGTTTCTCCCACAAGAGTCCAACCATGAAAATGAGAAGGAGAGAGCATAATATAGACCATCTAGACCATCTAACTCCTTTCCCCACCTCTAGGGGTCGAGCTCAGCTTCCTAGGGGCAGTTTGAACTAATTCTAAATTAAGCACTAGATAATAGGCAGTCCAACAACTTGCCTCTATTACTTAGCTAACTGATTCATGCATTAATTATTCACTTTTTACATCAAGGAAGCTTCTAGAAGGGTGAAGAGAGATAAAATCTATCAAAGTGCCATGAAAATATTACATTTATCCATCATCTACAAGTAAAAATAGTCAACCATAGTCAAAACAGTGTTTTTTGACAAAAAAGGTCAATTCTGGCAAAGCTGGCTCGAATGGTCGCGCCCCCTGTTCAAATGGTCGCGCCCCTTTGCAGCAACTTTTGAGTGGGTTCCACTGGTCCAAATCAGGTGCAAGATGGCTCATTGGAAAGCTTGGTCTGTCTACTTTCCATCCCAAGTGGAATTTCTGAATTTGGAGTTGTTTTTCCCCCTCAAAAACCATTTCTCCCAAGGTCACTTTCTGCAACTCAAAAAGTGGGTAGAAAGTCATTTTTTTTTATGTATTTTGAGCTTTTGGAGGCTCAAATCTCAAAATCAGGATTCTCCCAAGTATTGGTAATTTTTCTCTTTGCATGCCCTTTCCAAAAATGCCAAGTTTTCAAAATTCCGAGCAGTCCTCCAAAATGGTCTCACCCGGGGTGAGACCATTCCACGGGAAAAACCTGTAAATTGCACAAAAAATTCACAAATGACAAAATTTTCTCCAAATTTCTTGAAATTTGGGCTGGGAGTCCCCAATCAAGTACCATGCTCAGTCAAAGAGGCTTTGGCCAAAATTTGGAGTGGATCGGGCGTTTTCCTTCGTTTTTGTGCTTTGGCCAACCGTCCTTGGAGCACCTTCGTTCTCGCCGGTATTTTTGACATTTCTCTCAAACCATGACACCTGTGTAAAAAGTGAAAGAGGTTTTTCTTCCTTGGCATGTTTTGGACAAAAACCTCTCTCAGTTTTCCAAAATTCATCTTTGATTGCTCAGAAACAGCTTTTGAGTGAAACTTGTCCCGATGTGTGAAGCAAGGAATTTTGTCGAAATGGAGCGAGATGAAGGGGATAGGGGGCTTCTAAATTCTTGGGGAAATTTTTGGGAGTGGGGAGGGATGTTAGGAAGCAGGGGAAGGGGTCGAAAAGGACAAAACACAGGTCAAACCTAGAAAATTGCCAGGTTGTAGCTAGAAACTAGGGTTTGTACAAAAATGAGGAATTTGGCGGATCTAAGGGATGGGAAGTGTTTGTTAAGGTACTTTAAGGATAGGGGAAGGTGTATGAACATCAGGAAACAAGTTTTGCCGGTGATTTGACCATCCAAGAAAAATTGCCTTCAAAACCCTAGGAGAGGGAAATGACCTTGCCTGGGTGGCAACTGAAGCATGAACAAGGTGTCAAATGACTCATTAGACACTGACATGATAATGACAACCCTCTGAATGATGATACACTCAGCTGAATGATGACATAGACTGACATTTGGGCAACTTTGAACAGAGTGAAAGCAAACCCTAGACCTAATGCTTAGTGACCAAATTTTGCTTGAAAACTCTTTGAAATGACAAAATTTGACCTTGACACTTCAAAATCACTTTGTAAGAGCATATTTGATCACTGTAGGAAGGCTGGAAAGACTGACACTAACACACTTGTAGAAAGTACATGCTTTTAGCATGGGCTCTAGAATATGCCCAAAAACAATCCCACATATATATGTAGGGACTATTACCTATAGAACATATGAAACATCAATATATGGTGCCCAAATTGCATTCCCTTCAATAAAGTCCAAATGTGCCTTATTCACACTTGGGAAAAATATTATCTCCAATATTTCGTAGTCATTGAGAATTGGAATATTTCCACCATAAATTTGTTGACGACTTGATCTCAAACTTTGATGTGTTCTACATATAACATACATATCACTAACCATGTACACCAACACTATATATAGTGAAACTAATCCATTATCATTGAGGGATCGAGATAAATGAATATGGTCACTAACGAAGACCCATCTAAACCCAATCTAAGCTACTCCTTAAGTTTACTTAGCTTAGATGTATCTCTCAAAATAAAAAGGAGTGGAAATTAAATATTGAAACTTTAGACAAGCAATATCCAAATTTGCAACTTCAAGGTGATATTAGACCTAGGTTTTGATGGACCCGTGCTAAAACTTGCAAGCATAAAACCCATAGCATTGAGAAAACACTCTAAAATTTAAACCTATTGTGAACATAACCTATAATTATTCATGTGGGTAAAGATATTAATTGGGATTTCCACACTCACCTTTCATTCAATCATATAAGTACAACCCAAAACCAAGTTATCTAGTTGTGGTAACACCAACGTCTACAACAAAACTCTTTGAGTAGGGATGATTATAGGGGATAATATTCGAAAATGGGCTAATTTTACATGTTTTTCCCAAAAAAGGAATCACCAATTTCCATTTTTTTCTAAAAATGTTTCACCCAAAATTTATATGATTAAATTAATTTACCTTAAAAATTTCCAAAATTCTATAGAGACTATATAAAATCACTAGACCTTTAGATATTTTTACAAAAATATTGCCAAATATTTTACGCTTTTCACATTATGGACTATAAAGATTCACCAAGGTTTTTAAACTTTAACTTAGATTTTCATCCTTAAAATTTTTCTTGTCTTTTAGGAAAAGGAGATATCGAAATTGAATTGCAAAAACACTTGTTAAGACAAGCTTCCCTGTATGTAATCTAGATTCCAATGTATAATATTATTTTTCTTGTTTCAAAAATTGATAAGTACGACATGCATTTTTGGACATGATGTTTCAAGAACCAAGAACTTATTTTGTCACAAACAAATAAAAAAGCTACAATAATAATGAAATAGAGAATGTTCTAATTGTGATTATTAGATTTTGGAATTCAATAGATGATTGCAATAAAATTATACCATATTGGTCCATTGTTATTTAATAAAGGCAGATATAACTTAATCAAATAAAGTATACTACACAACTACAAAATACTTGTTGAACCAACAATATGGAAACTTGTCTTAGACAGTGGCCATTCCTAC
The DNA here is from genome assembly GCA_031772625.1 of Pinus tabuliformis. Taxonomy (NCBI): domain Eukaryota; kingdom Viridiplantae; phylum Streptophyta; class Pinopsida; order Pinales; family Pinaceae; genus Pinus; species Pinus tabuliformis. Next base: position 612,419,392 of record CM062806.1, on the reverse strand, counting down.
CCGGTTATCATTATATTAGTTAAAAGATGGTCAACTAATGATAGTGTATTGTAATTGAGTAGTAATCATATAAAATAATGAAATCAACTTTAGTTATGTTTGGAAAAACAAGGTATTCAAAAAAGGATGAACACATTAAGAAACCACTCACATATCTAGATCAAAGATATCACACCAATATTTTTAAATGGTTGAAACCGTCTAAGAGGGGAATAGTTTGCAAACCTTTCTAACATGGTAAATTGAGCCAATTTTATTAATGTAAGATAAAATTGGTGCATAATAGAGTTTCTCATAATCGATGTTGAAAATTACCCTCCATGTTATTTAATAGAGATCTTGGACCAATCAAGTGTTAACCCATGGATCAATATATATTGATATCTAGGAGAATACATGGGGGCTTCACTCAATGAACCTTTGACATGTCACGTGCATTCAGGGCATACTAAATAATACCCATAATTTGACTACATATTGGAAAATAACTATAAAAATCACATTATTTAACCCCCTACCAATACAAACCCAATACACCTTCCCAGTTTAAAAAACCCTACTTTCACTAGATATTGTAGGTATCCATTTTTTCATTAACATTTTTTATACCCCTTTATATTTTTCCATTAACTTTGAGGTCCATTTTTTATACTTGCTAATATAAAAACCCTTTATCCCCTATATATCCCCCAGTGTATTATCTCATTTTTTCCTCAATCTATATCCCACAATATGAACTCACATGTTATGGTATTGCTCCCCCAGGGAATCCCCCATGGGATAATATGAGACATTGCATCACTCCATGTCTAAAACATACCGCAATCATTTCATTTTAATGCAAGTAATTCATAAAGAAACACAATTTTACCTAAAGGTACATTAGCCCAAATTGATCTTAACTAACTCCTAAGTGTCTAAATATCCTAACATCCCCCTTTACGAAAAAATTGAATAGGATTGAAGGATTTACAAAAGTGGCACAATAGAAGAAGGAATGAGACATTGGAACCTATCCCCTTAATGGATATTTCCTGAACTAATAACTCATATCAAAGTTTAGAAAACTTCACTTTTGTAAGAGGCTTTGTGAAAATGCCTGGAACTTGATTGTTTTTAGGGGAAAATATCACTTTAATAACTAGATCATGAATGATATTTTGATGAATTTCATTCGTAGCAAAAATCCTTTATTGTGTTATTGTTGAATTGGATCATTGGCGAGTTTGATGGCACTCTTATTGTCACACCAAAGTGTGGTTTGATGCCATTTTTGAAATTCAAATTCTAAAATGATCTTTTGATGTCACATGTCTCATTGACTTGTATCAAACAATATTAGGTGTTGAAGTAGGAAAATGTCACAATGCTAACAAGAGGAAGAATTTCCCAATGGTAAGTTCCAATTAGACTTAGCTTGTTTGGTGTGGAAATTTTCGTTGAAATTTGGGCTCATTTGCAAACAACTAAATATGTTTCTCCTTGAAAAGAGAATTTCTTGTTGAAGTTTTTATAAATCATAAACGCACTCTTAACTTATTATGAATACGCAATCATGCTCTAACTTATATCTAATCCTAATCTAACAATGATAAAATTTTAATTGCAAGTATAAAGTAATTATTGAAAGTATGAAAGAATTCATCACCATCAGCGTAAATCAAACTAACATATTCAATTCTCATACATAGAAAATATTCACAAGAAAATGATATTGGATATATTCCTACAATAAAATACATAGTCGATTCATAATATTTCATGCATAAATAATTGATAGAATGACAAACTGCAGAAAACAAAACTATCGTTAATAATGCACAATTACCTAAATATACCATTAATTAACTTATCCTATATTAATTCTTAAGATATAGTACCTCTTTCTAAAACATAAACAAAATCCTTCATCCTTCAAAACTCTTATTAAACCTAATAACAATATGCAAGCATCAATTCCAAATTTTCCATCCCCCAGGTCTTCAATCTTTCAATTCATTTGAAAATAATATAGAAGTAAAAGTTCTCTATTTTCCAACCTTCCCCTTCATTACAAAGAAATAATCCTCTTTTATAATCAATTTTTGTCCTCGTACTTCATTTCTTCTCTCATTTTTCAATATTATTTCTAAAAATGTTGGAAAATCATATTAAAATCCATACTATTTATTCAATTAGTATAACATATGAACAAGAACATTATTCCTTGAGATCCATCGTAACTATCACATTATTCTTCTATCTACTTCCATTTGGTTGCATTGTGGCAATTTCATGTAGCTTATTACTCTCTATAATTTTTTGGCATAAGATTATGATATTGTGACATTTATCATCTTTAACATTATCACACCAAACTTAGAAATCTTGTGGAACTTGTAAAAATTTAAAATGAAATTAACTAAGATATATAAAATACAATCGAAAAACATAAAATAGAAAACTATCACTCAATCAATTTCCGAAAAAATAACTATATTATTGAAAAAAGTAAAAAGAAAATTTTATTGTAGTAAAAAGAAACCATTTCCTAGATATTATACACTTCTTTAGCTTTCCAACAAGCCATTTCATGCTAAATTCAACCACTTAAAACTCAAAATATGATGCATAGAAGAAAACACTTAGTAGTCGTTGATCTCCCCTTTGAATAATCCTTGATCATTGATTTGTAGGATTATTGTTTTATCCCACATGCATTATAGGAAAGCATTATGATGAATTTATATTGCTTTCATCTCCCAATGTGATTTTTGTGAGAGGTCATGGAAGCTATGAAACCTTGCACAACTCTTGTGCATAATATGATATATTAATTAGCATGTCACCATTCCACTGTGCTATCTGGTCCTTATAAAATTGTTTAAGTCATATCTTGTCTGTCTAAATCTTCTAATTATAGCATGCCATGTGCCTTATATTAGTGTTTTCATAACGTAATATGGAAATAAAAAAAAAATGATATAAAATAAATCTTGGATCTCGAATGCCATGTTGAATACCTATGTAGAATAAGACACATTAGACAAAGACACATCAGACAAAGGACATGATATTTGATGAGGTGGATGCCACCTAGATTCCACATAAGATAATCATGTTAAACTGATGAGGTGATGTCATCATAATCCTAATGTCTAAACAACATAGAAAAGTTAGATCTAGATTTCCAAAATTCGAAAATATGGAATAATCTAAAATTCATAATAAAAGAAATCTTAGATGTTGGATGCCATGTAGAGTAGCCACATAATATTCCATGTTAGATAAATGAAACCCCTACTGACACAAAAAATAAATAAAATGGTGACAAGACATGTGTATGTTGAGGTAGAATAATGAGTTGGACAAGTAAGAAAGTCGAGATATAAAAGTTTTTCAAGAAAACATGGATTCAATATCTTGAATCTAGAAAAAAATGATGATTAAAGAAAAGGCTAGATACATAATTCCAAACTTTTCAAAAGAGACACAAACAAAAAAAGAATTAGATGTAGATGTCCTAAACATAAATATATGGATCCAAAAAGACAAATAAAATAAAATATTAAATTTAGGATAACGCATAGGACTGCACATGTAAGAATCCACGTTAAATGAAATGAAATCTAGTTAGCATGTGAGGACCAAGGTGGAAAAGGAAGTAAATGATGAGTGGATGATGAGTGGCAAGTGGTTCCAAGTCATAGATGTCAAGTTTGCACAAAAATCATCAGCGTGCCACATCATATTGTTATGTAATGATGCCACATTTGGTATTAGGGAGACCCAAATCTAACATGGTGGATGACATCATCTTGATCTGGGTCTTGATATTCAAAATCTGGACAACCAAGCTAGTGATAAAAAGAATTAATTAAGTAAAAAGCTAGATATCCTAGTTCAAAATTCCTAGTGATACCTACCAGTGCAAACAACAAGAGGTTTAAATCATTAGAGGATACATGGAAAGTTAAATATCATTTGGTTGTGAGAGATCATAATTTTGACCAAGTTCATGGTTCCACTACAAAGATCCAAATTTAGAATTAGATATTCAAATACTTGATAAAACATGAAGAGGATGGTGATCTAAATGTCCAAAACCTAGATAGATGTGGTAAACGCAAGTGATAAGACTATCAAGATACAGCTGGAGGTGTGTAGATAATGGTTAATGAGGAATACATTGGCCATATCCTTGAACCATGATATAGGATTAACCAAATGCAAGCAAAGGTTTAAAGTATAAGGGGGGTTTGGAATAAACCGAATAAATTATTGAAAATCCAAAATTCGAATATCATTGGATTTTGTAATAAAGGACCAAATTTGGTGTTCCTGCATAAAAAGTACTTGCCAAAGGATAAGTTCCAAAGGATGAGCTCTCATGAATCCCTAAAAATGAAAAATGAAAATAGATATAAGTAAACCATAGCATTAATACAAGCTAATGAAGCACCTTTCAATCCACTTAAAGGACATCTCACTAGATTTCCTAAAAACCAAAGAACAATAAAAAAAAAATAAGATTAAAACCAAATGGTGAATACAACATGAGATGAATAAAGTATAAAGAAAAACAAAAATATATATAGTATATACCTCAAATCAATTGGATAGGAATCAACAATTGGAAACGCACTAGATGAAGCAGTTATCTTTGTTAATTATTCCCCTAAAAGACATATTCATGCTTAATGTTAAATATAAGCCGATATGAACATAAAAAATAATTTCTCAATTATGGTTATTACCTTGTGTTTATGGATTTAAAAGATATTCCCACTAGGCACTAAACATAAAGTAATTGATAGAAAATCTATTTGAGGTAAATTTAGCAATAAATTATTTCTTATCTTTCAAAATATGGATGATTTCCTTTAGGAATAGCCTAGGAATTTCACTCTAGGTTAGTAAAAAAAAATTATCCATGTTCCTCATGTATCTTTTACCCAACATTTTCTTACTACTCACGAGTGTCCATAACCTAGACAAATATGCCTTAGTATGGTCATACCTTAGTATCCTTGTAGGTTGGTGTAGATTTCATACCCCTCTTACCAATTGGAAATCTTGCTCCCACTCAGAGATCCATATCCAACTCCTTGATTTGAACCCCTACACACATGCACAAATGAACAAGATGAGGTTTTTATATGTAGTAGGTAAGTTAGCATGCACCATAAACTAATATAGTAAATAAACCATATTTCTCCCAGATGAAAACATGAAGTAGAGAAGGAAATCACTTGGAAATTCATAGAATAGAAGTCATACATGAAGAAGTTATACCTTAATTGACATATGAGCTTTCATATGATCCCTTAGTCCTCTTATTCCCTCAAGTTGCAAATAAATTGGGCTTATTTGAGATGCGAGAGAAGAGTGTCCTAATGAAATTTTACTAGTATTATTGAGTTATCTCTTTGATTGTTCTCATCACCCTTGAAAGGGTCTCACTAAATAGTCCTTTCGTAGATCTAAGAGGATGTATCTAGACACTCAGGAAAAAGAGAAGTTAGGAAACTTCTAAAATTATTGACCCTCATCCAACTCATGATAAGATAGGCCATGGACCTAATTTTACACACCATCGTTGTCACCATCACCCATGTATTAGGGTCTACGGGGCCTCATTTAGCCTCCAAAGTGAAAATGGACATAGCAGTTAGATGCATAGATTACATTATCTTTCTATCTTCAAGATAGGAAGACAGAAACAGTTTTGGTATGGTAGTATATTAGTATCATTCTTCTTACAGAGAGTGCCTCAGATACAAGCATGATGAGATGTACTAAGTTGATGGGTAGATTAGAGGGGGGGCACTCACAACAATAGTTTGATCAAGGATTCTTCTCCTCGAATGGGAAACAAATCATTGTCATTGATTACTATGCTTATGCAGGCACCAATTTCATAAATGACTTCAACTTGGCCTTGCCCCCAGGCACTTATTGTTGATCCTTTGGTAAGAATAAAATTTTGGTCTTCTGTATTTTTTTAATGGTTTTGGGTTTTTTAAATATATATTTTTTGTTGTTATCTCTTATGGGTATGTAGTTACTAATGCTTGATGGACTTTTGTGTTGGATGTGGAGCCTGATTATCTTCTTGCTTTAGAGGTATTAATCGCATTTGACCCAAGTTCCTAAACATGGCATTAACGATGCACGTATGATAGTCACCTGGGGGGGGGGACGACTACTTTTAAAGAGGACACCCTGGCCAAGGTTCGGGGGCAGCATCCCTAGAGCTAGAAATAGATGAAAAATTGCCTTGTAAAATACTATAATTTTGTAGTCAATATAGGTCGTTCATTAGGAAAATGATATGACGGTATAATTTATGTTAATTTAGGGTTTTTTTTCCCTAGAAGACAACCCTTGGTTTACATGAGAGAATTATATTGCGGTTGTGCATGATTATTTTGAGACAGAGAGAGGAGGTTGTGTGAGGGAGAAGACGAAATTATAGTGGCTATGTTGTAGGTTGCATCTCTTCATTTTGTTGGATAATATAAAAGGATGGATTGATTGTTTCTCCGTGGACGTAGCCCAAATTGGGTGAACGATGAATATCTGTGTCTCTCTTATTTTATGTGTTTATGTATTTATGTTTATGCAATATTTTATGTGTTACATTACTCTATAATATATATTTTTATAACAATTGGTATCAGAGCTGAAGGTCTATTTGGCTGATAAACTCATAGGAGAGAAGGGTTCCTGGTTCAAGTGGGAGCAATGGCGGAAGATGATAGGTTTAGGGTCGAGAAATTTAATGTCCAAAACTACCAGTTGCGGAAGATGCATATGGAATATTATTTGTATAAGAAAGATATGTACCTACCATTGAGTGGAGAATCAAATAATCTGATGAGTATGACAAACATAGAATTAGATATTATCGATAGAAAGGTGACTAGGAAGAATGCAACCGTGTTTAGTAGCGTCAGTGACATTCAACATTTCAAAGGAAACGACAACAGAAGGTTTAATGATGGCATTGGCCAAACTATATGAAAAACCTTCAGCCTCAAATAAGGTATTTCTTATGAAACATCTATTTAATATGAATATGTCAGAAGACAGATCTGTTATTGATCATTTAAATGAGTTTAAGACAGTTACTAGTTAGTTAAGTTCTGTAGGGGTAAATTTTTATGATGAAGTTAGGGCTCTGTTATTTCTGTTTTCCTTGCGATAAAGTTGGAATGGATTAGTTATGGCTATTAGTAAATATGTCTTTGGATCTAGTACTTTAAGTTTGATTATGTTGTTGGTGACATCCTTAGCAAGGAAATGCGACGGAAAAGTTCCGGTGAGACATCAGGTAATGCTTTGACTATAAATAATAGGGGAAGAAAAATGGAAAGAGGAAGGAGCCCAAGAAATCACAGTAAGTCAAGAAAAGGCTATGAAGAGATCAACATGATATATAGATTTATAACCAAAAAACAGAGATACAATGAAACTTGAATTCTGTTAATAAATGGAAAATTATGAAATTGTATAAATGTAGAATGAAAACAAACTAACTTGAATTATGGTAGATTATCTTTGAGAAGATATGTGATGACTAAACACCTTTGTCGAATTGTCTTGCAATGAGGCTTAGAGGTCTTTTTATCATAAAGAATTAATGAGAAACCCTAAACATCCAAAAAGCTAACCTTAGGAGATGAAGCACTAAATGCTTCTGGGACCTGATGGGGTAAGTTGGAATGTCAACTTCCCAGGGTCGTAACTTTGGAATATGATCTCCATTTGGTACACATGATATCCAATTGGCAAGGTCTATCCAAAAAGTACATTTTTTTACTGCACTCTACAATCTAAAAATATTGAGTGCATGTTTCCTTTAAAAAAAAAACATTTAGGGCGTCAAAAAGGATCTAGAAGTTCAATCCCTAAGAACTATAAAAAACAACTGCCAAAAAAAAACTATAATGTGAGCTAGTAGAATAGGCGGGTGGCCAACAATATCCACCTACATCATAAATTGAGAATAATGACTAGTCATGATCATTTTGGGTACCCAAAACCTAGAAATGATATAGATGAAAAGTGTTTCATTGGCACCATCATTAGAGAAAGTGGGCATATCCTCAACCGACTTGGTGAAGTGGTCCACACTCACAATAATGTATTGATATCCATTGGCCAAAGTTGGCTTACAATATATAACATAAATACCACATTTAGCAAAGGGTCTAAAAGCAACCACAAGATGAGGTGGGGTAGAGTGAGCATGCATTTTCTTAGTAAATATTTTGCATGGATGGCACATTTGGACCATCATGATATAATATTTAAAGATCAAAGGCCAAAAGTAATTGACATACACTATTTTCTGGGTACTGGTGAACCCAAAGAGATGATTTTCACATGCTCCAACATGGAAATCATTTAAGACATGTTCAACCTCCTCAGGAGTAATGTATCAACATGATATTGAATCAACTCCATGGCAATAAATAGTATCATCAATAATAACATAACCTTTTCCATAATGGTGTATACATCGATGCTCATCGTGAGAAAACTAAGACCGGAAATGTTGAGTTTGGAGATATAGAAAGACATCCTCATACCATGGATCAGATGATCTTATGAAAAATAAGGACTCATCAGGTAGTGAATCTTCATGCACAAGGTATTCATCATCTCGAGGAAAGTTAGACATTGACTCAATGAATGTTAAAGATTTCTTTGACTTGGGAATATCAAACTCTTGAATAGAACAACTCAATTTCAAGTATTTCCCCCCACTGATTTTTCGACTAGGGATATTTTTCATGGGGTTGGAATCAATGAGATCATGGTCTTTCATAAGATTATGTAATACCATAAATGTTGGAAAACATAAAAAACAACCAAATCGAACTTTTTGATGTGAGAATAGTGAAGTTGTAGGTCTTAACCCCGTACAGAAATTACCTACATACGAATTCTATAACATAGAAAATAAACAATGTGAGAGCATAAGACATAAAACACATATACACATATATTTTCCCCTGGATCCCAAAACCGGGACTACCAGCTTGATTTTTTATTATGTTCCTTTCAATGTTACAATACATATTTATACATGCCGAAGCATCCAATACCATGGACCGAAAACCATCGCGTCCAAAACCATGGACCAAAAACCATCGCGTCCAAAACCATGTGCGAAAATCATGCACAAAACCATAGGTAGGTCCGCCCAACCTAACATAGGGTCTAAAACCAAAATTTTCTGGGGCGCTACCCCGGACTCCATAGAGTGGGGTTACCTGCACCCCTCAAACCCCCTGTGACCCCCGCCCCCCGCTACGCAATTGGCGCAACGAAGGGGGGGCTCCATCCCCCTCCTAAACCCCTGGTTAACTACGTGGGCTAGTCGTGGAAAGAATATAACACAACCCAACATTCTCTCACTTGTTGTTTTATTTCCACAGGGGGCCACAAGAGAGCTTAGTCATTTATCCAGCCTTGCAATGCCCATTGTTTCTCTACACCAAGAGAACTTCTCAGAGCTCACAGATTTTTTCGATGCATCTGCAGTATTCTTCAAAATGTCCACCTTTACCAGCAACACCTTTTTTTCTTCTATCAAATCGCTCACAAAGTGATACTGAACATCAATGTGCTTTGTATTTGAATGGTAAGCAGGGTTCTTTGCCAAGAAAATTGCACTTTAGCTGTCATAGTCTATCCTTATAGCTCCCTGTACTAATCCCATACTTGAACACAATCTCTACAACCAAAATGCTTCCTTTATCTTGCATGAGTGGTTGCCATGTATTCTACCTCTATAGTTGATAGTGCCACTACAGATTGTTTCTTACTCATCCAATTGACTGCACCTCCAAATAGGTTAAAAAGATATCCACTTGTATATCTTCTCTGATCCAAATCTCCAACCCAGTCTGCATCAACAAAGCCACGAATATTCAAAACTATGTCCAATCCTAGTCTTCCTTGGTAGCACAAACCATAATCACTAGTGCCATGCAAATACCTAAAAACCTACTTCACTGTTGTCCAATGCTCCTCCCCTAGTTTTGACATAAACCTTCTCAATACTCCCACTGCATGTGCAATGTCTGGTCTAGTACAGACCATCGTATACATCAGGCTACCGACTGCACTTGCATATGGAACGTGGGACATATCCTCTTCCTCTTCTTTTGTCTTGGGACACTGTTCAGCAGATAACTTTACACCTACAGGAATAGGAACCTTCACCGGTTTACTATCCTGCATATTAAACCTCTGCAATATTTTCTCGACATACTTCTTATGGTTTAACCAGAGCTTCCTCTTTTCCCGATCTCTTTTAATTTCCATGCCCAAAATATAGTTTGCAGCACCAAGATCTTTCATGTTGAATTTGGAGGACAATTGGGTCTTCAAATCCTAGATAATTTCTTTGTCATTTCCAACCAACAACATATCATCCACATACAAGACTAAATAAATAACGCGGTCACCAATTAATTTAAAATACACACAGTGATATGCTTTGCTTCTGGTGAAGCCAAGTCCTTATATAAATGTATCAAATTTCTAATACCACATCCCTGGTGACTGTTTCAACCCATACAAAGACTTCTTTAACTTGCATACCAATTCTTTCTTATCCTTCACCGCAAATCCTTCAGGTTGCTTTATGTATATCTCCTCTTCCAGATCCCCATGAAGAAATGATGTCTTCACATCCATCTGTTCTACCTCAAAATCAAAAGCAGCAACAACAGATAAAAGTAATCTAATAGAAGTTGCCTTAGCAACAAGAGAAAAAATATCACCAAAATCAATTCCCGACACCTGGGAATAACCTTTTGCTACCAACCGAGCTTTGTATTTCTCCACCTTTCCTTTTGCATTTGTCTTCTTCTTGAACACCCATTTGCTGCCAATGGGTTTCCTTCTAGCTGGCAACTCCACCAGATCCCAAGCCTAATTTTTGTGCAAAGATGCCATTTCATCAACCATGGCCTCTTTCCACAGTTTTCCATCCTCTGAATCTACTGCTTCCTTCATAGTTCTGGGATCATCATCAGTAATAGGTAAATCAAATTTTGAATAGAAAGTAGATGGACTATACCTTTCTCGCTGCCTTCTTTCTCGAACTAATCTTCTCACACCCAGAGTTTGTGGCTCTTCATCTTCTGATTCCTCATCTATTGTAGAGGCTGATTCTTCCTCCTTTAGCTCAAACTATATCTTCTCAAGTTCCTTTGGTTGGACTTCATGTTTAATAACATCTTTCACCTCTCTGAACACCACATCTCGGTTGTACACAACCTTCCTTGTTACTGGGTTCCAAAGCTTATAACCCTTTAAACCATCCTTATACCCAATAAAGAAGCACCTTTCAGATTTACTATCCAGCTTGGTTCGTTTCTCCATTCGAACATGTACATATGCCTCACATCCAAATACCCTCAAATATGAAAGAGAGGGTTTCTTACCAGTCCATACCTGTTGTGGAGTCTTATCCTCCAACGTTGATGAAGGTGATCTATTGACCAGGTAACATGTTGTCTCCACCGCCTCCTCCCATAATTTATGTTCTAACCCGGCACTACTGAGCATGCTTCTTGCCCTTTCCATCAACGTCTTGTTTATTCTTTTTGCAACTCCATTTTGCTGAGGTGTATATGGATTAATCTTCTTATATGCTATACCACACTTCTTATAGAATTCTTCAAATTCTTTACTGCAAAACTCTCCACGTATATCTATCCTCAACACATTTATCTTCTTCTCTGTTTGGTTTTCCACAAGAGCCTTAAATTTTTTAAACCTATCAAAGACTTCAGATTTCTTCTTAAGGAAATATATCCATGTATTCCTTGAAGTCATCTATAAATGATACATAGTACACCGACTTACCTAGTGATGGAACTTTCACAGGTCCAAACACATCACTATGCACAAGCTCTAATATCTGTTTCGCCGTCTTACCACCATAGGGGAAACTCACCTGATTCTACTTCCCATATACACAATTTTCACAGAAATCAAAATCTAGAGAGCTATTACTCATACCTTTACCATGAAGTATTTGAAGGCCCTTCTAATTTCAATATGTCCAAGCCTTTGATGCCACAGCATGGTCTTCTCTCTAGAGACCACTAGATTTTCTTATCCACTTTCAGGAACCACAGAACTATTGCACCCATCAACGACAGTGCTACCTTGCAGCTTGTACAAATTTCCAATCCTAACTCCTTACATCTATACCAGTTCTCCCCGAACCATCTTGCAGGTATTCTTCTTGAACACTATTTTTACACTTGCATCATCCAGCTTGCTTACAGAAATCAGATTTCTGTCGAATGCAGGAATATGTAGAACACCCAGAAGTGTTCTAACCCTTCCACCTTGCAACTTCAACTTTACTTTTTCGTGACCAACAATTTTAGCCTTCCTATCATCCCCTAAGAAGA